>CALYBX010000001.1:75000-77500 GCA_944452675.1 Tachina lurida | reverse complement strand
TTTAAGGGCTAGTTGCTTCGGCAGGTGAGTTGTTACACACTCCTTAGCGGATTACGACTTCCATGTCCACCGTCCTGCTGTTTTAAGCAACCAACGCCTTTCATGGTATCTGCATGAGTTGTTAATTTGGGCACCGTAACATTACGTTTGGTTTATCCCACAGCGCCAGTTCTGCTTACCAAAAGTGGCCCACTGGGCACATTATATCACAACCACTACCTTCATACCAAGAAAGGTGAGGTTCTTACCCATTTAAAGTTTGAGAATAGGTTAAGATCGTTTCGACCCTAAGGCCTCTAATCATTCGCTTTACCAGATAAGATTATTTTACATAAATTTTAAATGCACCAGCTATCCTGAGGGAAACTTCGGAGGGAACCAGCTACTAGATGGTTCGATTGGTCTTTCGCCCCTATACTCAATTCTGACAATCGATTTGCACGTCAGAACTGTTTCGGTCTTCCATCAGGGTTTCCCCTGACTTCAACCTGATCAAGTATAGTTCACCATCCTTCGGGTCACAGCATATATGCTCAAGGTACGCTCTAGTTAGAGGTATAAATAATATAAATATCATTATACATAACTGTATAGAACGCCCCGGGATTGAATTAATAACCTATAAAATAGGTTAAAAACTAATCCCATTATTTTTAAGTTATGTTAATTTCGCTATTAGGTTTTCATTCCCAATAACTTGCAAATATGTTAGACTCCTTGGTCCGTGTTTCAAGACGGGTCCCGAAGGTATCCTGAATCTTTCGCATTGTTAATCATATAAGTGCATATAATAATCATAAAAATTAATAATCAATATGATATTATACAATATTAAATATTTAAGCACTATATATAATAAATCTATCAACACTTTATCAAATCAAAAGCATTTATTCTATGTTAAATTGCAAGCAATATAATTTGAATAAACTCTTGCTAATGATCTTATGATAAATACTTTTATGTTAATAGATTACAATGTCCTTTTATAGAAAAAATGCACACCATTATTATAATATTATACATATTAAAATCATAATGATGAATTTTCTATAACGGATATTCAGGTTCATCGGGCTTAACCTCTAAGCAGTTTCACGTACTATTTAACTCTCTATTCAGAGTTCTTTTCAACTTTCCCTCACGGTACTTGTTTACTATCGGTCTCATGGTTATATTTAGTTTTAGATGGAGTTTACCACCCACTTAGTGCTGCACTATCAAGCAACACGACTCTTTGGAAATGCCATCTAGTAATCATTAACGTTATACGGGCCTGGCACCCTCTATGGGTAAATGGCCTCATTTAAGAAGGACTTAAATCGTTAATTTCTCATACTAGAAATTTGACATTCCATACACTGCATCTCACATTTGCCATAAAGACAAAGTGACTTAGTGCTGAACTATTTTCTTTTCGCTCGCCGCTACTAAGAAAATCCTTGTTAGTTTCTTTTCCACCCCTCATTAATATGCTTAAATTCAGGGGGTAATCCCATATGAGTTGAGGTTGTATAAATATATATTGTGACTTTAATTTTTATTAAATAATACGCTTCATTTTTAGACATAAAATTTTTTAATTATTTTTATTAAAAAAAAAAATATGTATTTACATATTTATATATTTTTTT
Source organism: Tachina lurida (assembly GCA_944452675.1). Taxonomy (NCBI): domain Eukaryota; kingdom Metazoa; phylum Arthropoda; class Insecta; order Diptera; family Tachinidae; genus Tachina; species Tachina lurida. The sequence continues at coordinate 75,866 of CALYBX010000001.1, read as the reverse complement.
TTAATTTGCTTTATCGAACTTCTATTTCATATTTTTATGAGACAATCCTAGTTATATAAATAAAATAATATTTTTATACTAGACCTTTCTCAATTAAATAAAAGATTCGTTTTCATTTTATGTAATGATAGGTATTATTTTTATATCTTTAGCTATTAGTATTATGAACACAACGTAATGTGTATCCATTAATACAACATGTGCTCATTTCATTTCAAAAGAAAGTGAAATAAGCAACTCATTTAGCATAGTCTTACAACCCTCAACCATATGTAGTCCAAGCAGCACTTCAATAAAATTATTAAAGTACCTTACAGCATGGACTGCGATATGCGTTCAAAATGTCGATGTTCATGTGTCCTGCAGTTCACACGATGACGCACAGTTTGCTGCGTTCTTCATCGACCCATGAGCCAAGTGATCCACCGCTTAGAGTGATATTAAGTTTTTATTTATATAAATAACGGTTCAAAAATTTATTTATTGAAAGAAATCAAAAATACACCAAAATAAAATTGGCATATATCAATTCCTTCAATAACTTTTATAATGCATAAAATTTATGTTGCGAATGTCTTAGTTCTATAAAAGAACAATGTTTAACTTATATAAAACGCATAATGGTTTTGTACAAGTACAACTATAATTTTATGCTTAAATGATTATATTGCGGTAAGGCATGCACATTATATTATAAGTGATCCTTCCGTTGGTTCCTCTGTGGGACACCTCATTGTTGTTATACAATACTTATAACTTGGTGGTTATACAATATTTATAACTTTATATTAAATATACCCGTGCTATATAAATAATATGATTATAAGAAACACATTATATAATAATGATGCTTCTGGTGTGTGTTT
>CALYBX010000001.1:65000-72500 GCA_944452675.1 Tachina lurida | reverse complement strand
TGAAATTAACGAATAATCAGCCATAGCCTCTCGTTCGTCATTTTCATTATTAATTTGAAATTTTATTTTACTTAATTTTTTTATTTCATTTATTCATTTGATCATTGCATCATAATATATTTTTCAATATATTTGATTTTAATTTTGACTAGCTGACCCCGGTCCGCGTTGCTGGCCCTAAGCAAACATTAGTTTTGTATATGGCATTGGTGGTACAATATGAAAATTGGATTTTGCCCACGAATAAACTAAATATTGCGCCATCTTCCGGACGAACTTCAAACTACACAGAAACACTCCTCACGCCCCATAGAGCATGTATATAAAGTTTGGTCTAAATCGGTGCAGTAAAGTTTGGTCCAAATCGGAGCAGTAGTTTTTGAGTTACGGTGCAAAATCACAAAAAAAACTAAATATGAAAAACTAAATATGGCGCCATCTGTCGGATGAACTTCAAACTACACAGAAACACTCCTCACGCCCCATAGAGCATGTATATAAAGTTTGGTCTAAATCGGAGCAGTAGTTCTTGAATTACGGTGCAAAATCACAAAAAAATAAATATGAAAAATTAAATATGGCGCCATCTGTCGGACGAACTTCAAACTACACAGAAATACTCCTCACGCCCTATAGAGCATGTATATAAAGTTTGGTCTAAATCGGTGCAGTAGCTCTTGAGTTACGGTGCAAAATCACAAAAAAACTAAATATGGCGCCATCTGTCGGACGAACTTCAAACTACACAGAAACACTCCTCACGCCCCATAGACCATGTACATAAAGTTTGGTCTATATCGATGTAGTAGTTCTTGAGTTACGGTGCAAAATCACAAAAAAAAACTAAATATGGCGCCATCTGTCGGACGAACTTCAAACTACACAGAAACACTCCTCACGCCCCATAGGGCATGTATATAAAGTTTGGTCTAAATCGGTGCAGTATTTCTTGAGTTACGGTGCAAAATCACAAAAAAAAAACTAAATATGGCGCCATCTGTCGGACGAACTTCAAACTACACCGAAACACTCCTCACGCCCCATAGAGCATGTTTATAAAGTTTGGTCTAAATCGGTGCAGTAAAGTTTGGTCCAAATCGGAGCAGTAGTTTTTGAGTTACTTTGCAAAATCACAAAAAAAACTAAATATGAAAAACTAAATATGGCGCCATCTGTCGGACGAACTTCAAACTACACAGAAACACTCCTCACGCCCCATAGAGCATGTATATAAAGTTTAGTTTAAATCAGTGCAGTTTATTGCGCCATCTGCCGGACGAACTTTAAACTACACAGAAACACTCCTCACGCCCTAAAGAGCATGTATATAAAGTTTGGTCTAAATCGGAGCAGTAGTTCTTGAGTTACAGTGCAAAATCTCAAAAAAAAAAACTAAATATGGCGCTATCTGTCGGACGAACTTCAAACTACACAGAAACACTCCTCACGCCCCATAGAGCATGTGTATAAACTTTGGTCTAAATCGGTGCAGTAGTTCTTGAGTTACGGTGCAAAATCACAAAAAAAAAACTAAATATGGCGCCATCTGTCGGACGAACTTCAAACTACACAGAAACACTCCTCAAGCCCCATAGGACATGTATATAAATTTTGGTCTAAATCGGTGCAGTAGTTCTTAAGTTACGGTGCAAAATCACAAAATAAACTAAATATGGCGCCATCTGTCGGACAAACTTCAAACTACACAGAAACACTCCTTACGCCCCATAGGGCATGTATATAAAGTTTGGTCTAAATCGGAGCAGTAGTTCTTGAGTTACGGTGCAAAATCACAAAAAAGAGACTAAATATGGCGCCATCTGTCGGAAATAATTCTAATTTTTCTCGCCGTAAAAACCATCCTTGAACTTCAACGAACATTTTAAAAAAAGATTTGGCCAAATTGGTCCAGGCGTTGTTGAGTTATGCGCTTACCAACACATTTTGCGATTCATTTTTATATTATAGATATGTAATTTAAATTACATTTTTTTTTTATAAATATCTAAAAACATTTATACGTTTTTATAAAATACTGTATTTTTGTTGCCTCGTTTTAAGCATTTAAGAAAAAGCAAAATTATAATTCACACTTTTTACATATTTATTTTATTCTCAAATTTGAGAACTTTATTTTTATAACTTCTTTCGAATATAACAAAGCATTTTCTTAAATTTACCCGAGCAAAATTTTAAAAAAATTAACAACACTTCTCAATAAGACTTGAAGTTAATTAACATAGTTACTTTGAATATGATAAATTATATGGCATTCACAACCAAATGCCACACAAATTCATCTTATTATCAATACACTTTTCCATAGCGTTATTTTAACATCAACAAATCTTTGTTAAAAGAATGTACAGCAAGACACTTGCTCGCACAAACTATAAAACAAAGACAAGTCATTTCAATTTTATTTTATTTTTTAATTTTATAGTAAAATACATTACTATATGCTTGCAACTACATAATCAATTTATAAAATTATGTGCTGCTTTAGCTATTATTCAAAAATATGATAAAATCAATATGGTAGATCATACTAGCCATACAAATTCATCGTCTGAGACCCAACAATCTTTGTTAATAGAATATACAGCAAGACACTTGCTCGCACAAGCTATAAAACAAAGACAAGTCATTTAAATTTTATTTTTTAATTTTATAGTAAAATACATTACTATATATTTGCTTGCAACTACATAATCAATTTATAAAATTACTAGCTGACCCCGGTCCGCGTTGCTGGCCCTAAGCAAACATTAGTGTTGTATATGGCATTGGTGGTAGTTCCTGAGTTACGGTGCAAAAACACAAAAAAAAACTAAATATTGGGCCATCTGTCGGACGAACTTCAAACTACACAGAAACACTTTTCACGCCCCATAGAGCATGTATATAAAGTTTGGTCTAAATCGGTGCAGTAGTTCTTGAGTTACGGTGCAAAATCACAAAAAAAACTAAATATGGCGCCATCTGTCGGACGAACTTCAAACTACACAGAAACACTACCCACGCCCTATAGAGCATGTATATGAAGTTTGGTCAAAATCGGTTTAGTAGTTCTTGAGTTACGGTGCAAAAACACACAAAAAACTAAAAATTGCTTTATATCATTAAAAAATGGGCGTTAAAGTAGGCGTGGACGAAAAAAAAATTTCCTATTATTTATGCTGGAGTTTGAGTAACATGCTGACAAAGTTTCAGAAGGATCGGTCCAGCGGTCTAGCTTCGTATACGGTAAAAACATTTTGCCACGCCCCTCCGCCCCCTGGCCATTAATTTAAATAATAACTATCCTATCATATAAGTTGGACCAAATTACATATATATGCCAATTTTCATGAATATCAGTTGACTCGTTTTTGAGTTTATTCGGAAACATTTAGATTTTTATATCATTTAAAAATGGGCGTTAAAGTAGGCGTGGACGAAAAAAAAATTTCCTATTATTTATGCTGGAGTTTGAGTAACATGCTGACAAAGTTTCAGAAGGATCGGTCCAGCGGTCTAGCTTCGTATACGGTACAAACATTTTGCCACGCCCCTCCGCCCCCTGGCCATTAATTTAAATAATAACTATCCTATCATCTAAGTTGGACCAAATTACATATATATGCCAATTTTCATGAATATCAGTTGACTCGTTTTTGAGTTCATTCGAAACATACACAGTGACACGGATTTTTTATATATTAAGATGTGCTGCCTTAGCTATTTTTCATTCAACATGATAAAAATTTAATTTAATATTTGCTTGCAACTACATAATCAATTTATAAAATTATGTGCGCTGCTTTAGCTATTTTTCATTCAACATGATAAAAATTTAATTTAATATTTGCTTGCAACTACATAATCAATTTATAAAATTATGAGCTGCTTTAGCTATTTTTCATTTAACATGATAAATTTAATATCGATACAAGCCATCCATACAAATCCATCGTCTTAAACAACTCTAACCCATCAACATCATCAAAATCAAAATCATCATCTTCGTTAATAGTATTCTAACAAAAGACGAGTCATCATCATTCGATGTGCGCTCACAATAATATGCCACCACCGTACCAACCGCACAAGTACACGAAGAAACACTATGCTTACTTTGCTTGCTTGCTTTGCTTGGCTACACATGTGTTTCATCATCTTCTTAGTTTTAGTCCGTAGACATCATATAGATGTTTCTCAGCAAAAGTGCGGCCAATTTTCCATTTTACATAGAAAAATATTTTTTTAATAAAAATTCATGTAGTAAATCATAGTTTTTTTATATAAAAATTATAAAATAATAATAAAAATCTTAAATTGGATAATTAAAACATAATTAGAAGATAATAATTCAAGTTTCTTCAATTTTTCATTTTAACCAAAATATGTCTAAATAAATGTCAATTTTTCTATTTTCATATGTATTTAAGATAATCAAACAATAAGTGCTGATATGTTTTGCACATTATTTTCTCATATAATATTATTTTAATTATTATAATGGTTTTATTTCTCTTTATTGTATAATGAAAATAAGTATTTACTAATTCGATTTTCTTCTATGTGCTTATACATTTTTAATTTGAACATATAAGTTAAATTAGCTTGTTATTAATGTCAATTTTTCTATTTTCATATGTATTTAAGATAATCAAACAATAAGTGCTGATATGCTTTGCACATTATTTTCTCATATAGATAATATTATTTTAATTATTATAATGGTTTTATTTCTCTCTATTGTATAATGAAAATAAGTATTTAATAATTTGATTTTCTTCTATGTGGATATGAGAAAAAGTAAAATTAGCTTGTTATAAATGTAAATTTTTCTATTTTCAAATGTATTTAAGTTATTAAACAGTATTGCTTATTGTATAAGTGCTGTTGTAGTTTGCACATTACTTTTTCATATAATATTATTTTAATTATAATAATGCAAATATTGGTTTTATTTCTCTTTATTGTATAATAAAAATAAGTATTTAATAATTCGATTTTCTTCTATGTGGATATAAGAAAAGGTTAAATTAGCTTGTTATTAATGTCAATTTTTCTATTTTCAAATGTATTTAAGTTATTAAACAGTATTGCTTATTGTATAAGTGCTGTTGTAGTTTGCACATTACTTTTTCATATAATATTATTTTAATTATAATAATGCAAATATTGGTTTTATTTCTCTTTATTGTATAATAAAAATAAGTATTTAATAATTCGATTTTCTTCTATGTGGATATAAGAAAAGGTTAAATTAGCTTGTTATTAATGTCAATTTTTCTATTTTCAAATGTATTTAAGTTATTAAACAATATTGCTTATTGTATAAGTGCTGTTGTAGTTTGCACGTTACTTTTTCATATAATATTATTTTAATTATAATAATGCAAATATTGGTTTTATTTCTCTTTATTGTATAATAAAAATAAGTATTTAATAATTCGATTTTCTTCTATGTGGATATGAGAAAAGGTTAAATTAGCTTGTTATTAATGTCAATTTTTCTATTTTCAAATGTATTTAAGTTATTAAACAATATTGCTTATTGTATAAGTGCTGTTGTAGTTTGCATGTTACTTTTTCATATAATATTATTTTAATTATAATAATGCAAATATTGGTTTTATTTCTCTTTATTGTATAATGAAAATAAGTATTTAATAATTCGATTTTCTTCTATGTGGATATGAGAAAAAGTAAAATTAGCTTGTTATAAATGTCAATTTTTCTATTTTCAAATGTATTTAAGTTATTAAACATTATTATTATTGCTTATCATATAAGTGATGTTGTAGTTTGCACATTACTTTTTCATATAATATTATTTTAATTATAATAATGCAAATATTGGTTTTATTTCTCTTTATTGTATAATGAAAATAAGTATTTAATAATTTGATTTTCTTCTATGTGGATATGAGAAAAAGTAAAACTAGCTTGTTATAAATGTCAATTTTTCTATTTTCAAATGTATTTAAGTTATTAAACATTATTATAATAGTATTGCTTATTGTATAAGTTCTGTTGTAGTTTGCACATTACTTTTTCATATAATATTATTTTAATTATAATAATGCAAATATTGGTTTTATTTCTCTTTATTGTATAATGAAAATAAGTATTTACTAATTCGATTTTCTTCTATGTGCTTATACATTTTTAATTTGAACATATAAGTTAAATTAGCTTGTTATTAATGTCAATTTTTCTATTTTCATATGTATTTAAGATAATCAAACAATAAGTGCTGATATGCTTTGCACATTATTTTCTCATATAGATAATATTATTTTAATTATTATAATGGTTTTATTTCTCTCTATTGTATAATGAAAATAAGTATTTAATAATTTGATTTTCTTCTATGTGGATATGAGAAAAAGTAAAATTAGCTTGTTATTAATGTCAATTTTTCTATTTTCAAATGTATTTAAGTTATTAAACTTGCTTATTGTATAAGTGCTGTTGTAGCTTGCACATACAATTCTCAAATATATCTACTAGGTTTAAATTTAGTCGATCAATATATTTGTATATCATTCTAACATTTGCAACAATGCATTTGGCAATAGTTTTATGATGTTCGCTTATTAATAAAATATACGTTGATAATTTTTTGATATAATATTACTACTTTTCTTTTTTCAAATCCATAATATTTATTAATCATTACAGTTTTTCTTTTTCTTTTGCATTATGGATATGAGAAAAAGTTAAATTAGCTTGTTATTAATGTCAATTTTTCTATTTTCAAATGTATTTAAGTTATTAAACTTGCTTATTGTATAAGTGCTGCTGTAGCTTGCACATACAATTTTCAAATATATCTACTAGTTTATCGATCAATAAATTTGTAATGTAACAATGCATTTGATCATATACGCTTATTAATAAAATATACGTTGATCGTTTTTTGATATAACATTACTTCTGTTTCTGATTTCAAATCCATAATATTTATCAATCATTACAGTTTTTCGTTTTCTTTAGCATTATGAATATGAGAAAATGTTAAATTAGCTTGTTATTAATGTCAATTCTTCTATTTGATAATATTTTGATCATATGCGCTTATTAATAAAATATACGTTGATCGTTTTTTGATATAACATTACTTCTGTGTTTTGAAATCCATAATATTTATCAATCATTACAGTTTTTCGTTTTCTTTTGCATTATGAATATGAGAAAATGTTAAATTAGCTTGTTATTAATGTCAATTCTTCTATTTGATAATATTTTGATCATATACGTTTATTAATAAAATATACGTTGATCGTTTTTTGATATAACATTACTTCTGTTTTTTGAAATCCATAATATTTATCAATCATTACAGTTTTTCGTTTTCTTTTGCATTATGAATATGAGAAAATGTTAAATTAGCTCGTTATTAATGTAAATTTTTCTATTTTCAAATGTATTTAAACCAATCAAATAGTTTGCACATTATTTTTTTATATAGTGTTATTTTAATTATTATAATTTGAATATTGGTTT
>CALYBX010000001.1:57500-60000 GCA_944452675.1 Tachina lurida | reverse complement strand
CACAAGGCCCATATTTAATAACAAACGGATACTCAACAGGTTACGGAATTGGAACCGTATTCCCTTTCGTTCAAAATTATTCAAGTGTTTAATAATATTTTTTAATCAAAAAAAACTTTGTTTTTTTTTTTTACTTTTCATTATAACTTGAAAATTTTCGGCTTTCGCCTTGAACTTAGGACCGACTAACTCGTGATCAACCACTGTTCACACGAAACCCTTCTCCACTTCAGTCCTCCAAGGTCTCATTCGATTATTTGCTACTACCACCAAGATCTGTACCAATGGCAGCTCCATGCAGGCTTACGCCAAACACTTCTATGCTCACCACTGTACCCTCCTACTCACTAAAGTTTCAAAGCTTATAATCCAACCGAAATTGAACATAAACCATCTACTTTAGCGGTAATGTATAGGTATACAACTTAAGCGCCATCCATTTTAAGGGCTAGTTGCTTCGGCAGGTGAGTTGTTACACACTCCTTAGCGGATTACGACTTCCATGTCCACCGTCCTGCTGTTTTAAGCAACCAACGCCTTTCATGGTATCTGCATGAGTTGTTAATTTGGGCACCGTAACATTACATTTGGTTCATCCCACAGCGCCAGTTCTGCTTACCAAAAGTGGCCCACTGGGCACATTATATCACATCCACTACCTTCATACCAAGAAAGGTGAGGTTCTTACCCATTTAAAGTTTGAGAATAGGTTAAGATCGTTTCGACCCTAAGGCCTCTAATCATTTGCTTTACCAGATAAGATTATTTTACATAAATTTTAAATGCACCAGCTATCCTGAGGGAAACTTCGGAGGGAACCAGCTACTAAATGGTTCGATTGGTCTTTCGCCCCTATACTCAATTCTGACAATCGATTTGCACGTCAGAACTGTTTCGGTCTTCCATCAGGGTTTCCCCTGACTTCAACCTGATCAAGTATAGTTCACCATCTTTCGGGTCACAGCATATATGCTCAAGGTACGCTCTAGTTAGAGGTATAAATAATATAAATATCATTATACATAACTGTATAGAACGCCCCGAGATTGAATTAATAACCTATAAAATAGGTTAAAAACTAATCCCATTATTTTTAAGTTATGTTAATTTCGCTATTAGGTTTTCATTCCCAATAACTTGCAAATATGTTAGACTCCTTGGTCCGTGTTTCAAGACGGGTCCCGAAGGTATCCTGAATCTTTCGCATTGTTAATCATATAAGTGCATATAATAATCATAAAAATTAATAATCAATATGATATTATACAATATTAAATATTTAAGCACTATATATAATAAATCTATCAACACTTTATCAAATCAAAAGCATTTATTCTATGTTAAATTGCAAGCAATATAATTTGAATAAACTCTTGCTAATGATCTTATGATAAATACTTTTATGTTAATAGATTACAATGTCCTTTTATAGAAAAAATGCACACCATTATTATAATATTATACATATTAAAATCATAATGATGAATTTTCTATAACGGATATTCAGGTTCATCGGGCTTAACCTCTAAGCAGTTTCACGTACTATTTAACTCTCTATTCAGAGTTCTTTTCAACTTTCCCTCACGGTACTTGTTTACTATCGGTCTCATGGTTATATTTAGTTTTAGATGGAGTTTACCACCCACTTAGTGCTGCACTATCAAGCAACACGACTCTTTGGAAATGCCATCTAGTAATCATTAACGTTATACGGGCCTGGCACCCTCTATGGGTAAATGGCCTCATTTAAGAAGGACTTAAATCGTTAATTTCTCATACTAGAAATTTGACATTCCATACACTGCATCTCACATTTGCCATAAAGACAAAGTGACTTAGTGCTGAACTATTTTCTTTTCGCTCGCCGCTACTAAGAAAATCCTTGTTAGTTTCTTTTCCACCCCTCATTAATATGCTTAAATTCAGGGGGTAATCCCATATGAGTTGAGGTTGTATAAATATATATTGTGACTTTAATTTTTATTAAATAATACGCTTCATTTTTAGACATAAAATTTTTTAATTATTTTTATTAAAAAAAAAAATATGTATTTACATATTTATATATTTTTTTTAATTTGCTTTATCGAACTTCTATTTCATATTTTTATGAGACAATCCTAGTTATATAAATAAAATAATATTTTTATACTAGACCTTTCTCAATTAAATAAAAGATTCGTTTTCATTTTATGTAATGATATGTATTATTTTTATATCTTTAGCTATTAGTATTATGAACACAACGTAATGTGTATCCATTAATACAACATGTGCTCATTTCATTTCAAAAGAAAGTGAAATAAGCAACTCATTTAGCATAGTCTTACAACCCTCAACCATATGTAGTCCAAGCAGCACTTCAATAAAATTATTAAAGTACCTTACAGCATGGACTGCGATATGCGTTCAAAATGTCGATGTTCATGTGTCCTGCAGTTCACACGATGACGCACAGTTTGCTGCGTTCTTCATCGACCCATGAGCCAAGTGATCCACC
>CALYBX010000001.1:50000-55000 GCA_944452675.1 Tachina lurida | reverse complement strand
CGGAATCGAACCCTGATTCCCCGTTACCCGTTGCAACCATGGTAGTCCTAAATACTACCATCAAAAGTTGATAGGGCAGACATTTGAAAGATCTGTCGCCGGTACAAGACCATGCGATCTGCAAGTTATCTAGAGTTCAACCATAATAACGACCTTTCGATCGCTTGGTTTTAGCCTAATAAAAGCACACGTCCCAAAGGTCCGTGTTTATAATGCATGTATTAGCTCTAGAATTACCACAGTTATCCAAGTAACTGTTAACGATCTAAGGAACCATAACTGATATAATGAGCCTTTTGCGGTTTCACTTTTAATTCGTGTGTACTTAGACATGCATGGCTTAATCTTTGAGACAAGCATATAACTACTGGCAGGATCAACCAGAATAATGTTATTATTTTTTCATTTTATTTATTGAAATTAACGAATAATCAGCCATAGCCTCTCGTTCGTCATTTTCATTATTAATTTGAAATTTTATTTTACTTAATTTTTTTATTTCATTTATTCATTTGATCATTGCATCATAATATATTTTTCAATATATTTGATTTTAATTTTGATATGTAATTTAAATTACATTTTTTTTTTTATAAATATCTAAAAACATTTATACGTTTTTATAAAATACTGTATTTTTGTTGCCTCGTTTTAAGCATTTAAGAAAAAGCAAAATTATAATTCACACTTTTTACATATTTATTTTATTCTCAAATTTGAGAACTTTATTTTTATAACTTCTTTCGAATATAACAAAGCATTTTCTTAAATTTACCCGAGCAAAATTTTAAAAAAATTAACAACACTTCTCAATAAGACTTGAAGTTAATTAACATAGTTACTTTGAATATGATAAATTATATGGCATTCACAACCAAATGCCACACAAATTCATCTTATTATCAATACACTTTTCCATAGCGTTATTTTAACATCAACAAATCTTTGTTAAAAGAATGTACAGCAAGACACTTGCTCGCACAAACTATAAAACAAAGACAAGTCATTTCAATTTTATTTAATTTTTTAATTTTATAGTAAAATACATTACTATATGCTTGCAACTACATAATCAATTTATAAAATTATGTGCTGCTTTAGCTATTATTCAAAAATATGATAAAATCAATATGGTAGATCATACTAGCCATACAAATTCATCGTCTGAGACCCAACAATCTTTGTTAATAGAATATACAGCAAGACACTTGCTCGCACAAGCTATAAAACAAAGACAAGTCATTTAAATTTTATTTTTTAATTTTATAGTAAAATACATTACTATATATTTGCTTGCAACTACATAATCAATTTATAAAATTATGTGCTGCCTTAGCTATTTTTCATTCAACATGATAAAAATTTAATTTAATATTTGCTTGCAACTACATAATCAATTTATAAAATTATGTGCGCTGCTTTAGCTATTTTTCATTCAACATGATAAAAATTTAATTTAATATTTGCTTGCAACTACATAATCAATTTATAAAATTATGAGCTGCTTTAGCTATTTTTCATTTAACATGATAAATTTAATATCGATACAAGCCATCCATACAAATCCATCGTCTTAAACAACTCTAACCCATCAACATCATCAAAATCAAAATCATCATCTTCGTTAATAGTATTCTAACAAAAGACGAGTCATCATCATTCGATGTGCGCTCACAATAATATGCCACCACCGTACCAACCGCACAAGTACACGAAGAAACACTATGCTTACTTTGCTTGCTTGCTTTGCTTGGCTACACATGTGTTTCATCATCTTCTTAGTTTTAGTCCGTAGACATCATATAGATATTTCTCAGCAAAAGTGCGGCCAAAATATTTTTTTAATAAAAATTCATGTAGTAAATCAACGTTTTTTTATATAAAAATTATAAAATAATAATAAAAATCTTAAATTGGATAATTAAAACATAATTAGAAGATAATAATTCAAGTTTCTTCAATTTTTCATTTTAACCAAAATATGTCTAAATAAATGTCAATTTTTCTATTTTCATATGTATTTAAGATAATCAAACAATAAGTGCTGATATGTTTTGCACATTATTTTCTCATATAATATTATTTTAATTATTATAATGGTTTTATTTCTCTTTATTGTATAATGAAAATAAGTATTTACTAATTCGATTTTCTTCCATGTGCTTATACATTTTTAATTTGAACATATAAGTTAAATTAGCTTGTTATTAATGTCAATTTTTCTATTTTCATATGTATTTAAGATAATCAAACAATAAGTGCTGATATGTTTTGCACATTATTTTCTCATATAGATAATATTATTTTAATTATTATAATGGTTTTATTTCTCTCTATTGTATAATGAAAATAAGTATTTAATAATTTGATTTTCTTCTATGTGGATATGAGAAAAAGTAAAATTAGCTTGTTATAAATGTCAATTTTTCTATTTTCAAATGTATTTAAGTTATTAAACAGTATTGCTTATTGTATAAGTGCTGTTGTAGTTTGCACATTACTTTTTCATATAATATTATTTTAATTATAATAATGCAAATATTGGTTTTATTTCTCTTTATTGTATAATAAAAATAAGTATTTAATAATTCGATTTTCTTCTATGTGGATATAAGAAAAGGTTAAATTAGCTTGTTATTAATGTCAATTTTTCTATTTTCAAATGTATTTAAGTTATTAAACAGTATTGCTTATTGTATAAGTGCTGTTGTAGTTTGCACATTACTTTTTCATATAATATTATTTTAATTATAATAATGCAAATATTGGTTTTATTTCTCTTTATTGTATAATAAAAATAAGTATTTAATAATTCGATTTTCTTCTATGTGGATATAAGAAAAGGTTAAATTAGCTTGTTATTAATGTCAATTTTTCTATTTTCAAATGTATTTAAGTTATTAAACAATATTGCTTATTGTATAAGTGCTGTTGTAGTTTGCATGTTACTTTTTCATATAATATTATTTTAATTATAATAATGCAAATATTGGTTTTATTTCTCTTTATTGTATAATGAAAATAAGTATTTAATAATTCGATTTTCTTCTATGTGGATATGAGAAAAAGTAAAATTAGCTTGTTATAAATGTCAATTTTTCTATTTTCAAATGTATTTAAGTTATTAAACATTATTATTATTGCTTATCATATAAGTGATGTTGTAGTTTGCACATTACTTTTTCATATAATATTATTTTAATTATAATAATGCAAATATTGGTTTTATTTCTCTTTATTGTATAATGAAAATAAGTATTTAATAATTTGATTTTCTTCTATGTGGATATGAGAAAAAGTAAAACTAGCTTGTTATAAATGTCAATTTTTCTATTTTCAAATGTATTTAAGTTATTAAACAGTATTGCTTATTGTATAAGTTCTGTTGTAGTTTGCACATTACTTTTTCATATAATATTATTTTAATAATAATAATGCAAATATTGGTTTTATTTCTCTTTATTGTATAATGAAAATAAGTATCTAATAATTCGATTTTCTTCTATGTGGATATGAGAAAAAGTAAAATTAGCTTGTTATAAATGTCAATTTTTCTATTTTCAAATGTATTTAAGTTATTAAACATTATTATTATTGCTTATCATATAAGTGATGTTGTAGTTTGCACATTACTTTTTCATATAATATTATTTTAATTATAATAATGCAAATGTTGGTTTTATTTCTCTTTATTGTATAATGGAAAATAAGTATTTAATAATTCGATTTTCTTCTATGTGGATATGAGAAAAAGTAAAATTAGCTTGTTATTAATGTCAATTTTTCTATTTTCAAATGTATTTAAGTTATTAAACTTGCTTATTGTATAAGTGCTGTTGTAGCTTGCACATACAATTCTCAAATATATCTACTAGGTTTAAATTTAGTCGATCAATATATTTGTATATCATTCTAACATTTGCAACAATGCATTTGGCAATAGTTTTATGATGTTCGCTTATTAATAAAATATACGTTGATAATTTTTTGATATAATATTACTACTTTTCTTTTTTCAAATCCATAATATTTATTAATCATTACAGTTTTTCTTTTTCTTTTGCATTATGGATATGAGAAAAAGTTAAATTAGCTTGTTATTAATGTCAATTTTTCTATTTTCAAATGTATTTAAGTTATTAAACTTGCTTATTGTATAAGTGCTGCTGTAGCTTGCACATACAATTTTCAAATATATCTACTAGTTTATCGATCAATAAATTTGTAATGTAACAATGCATTTGATCATATACGCTTATTAATAAAATATACGTTGATCGTTTTTTGATATAACATTACTTCTGTTTCTGATTTCAAATCCATAATATTTATCAATCATTACAGTTTTTCGTTTTCTTTAGCATTATGAATATGAGAAAATGTTAAATTAGCTTGTTATTAATGTCAATTCTTCTATTTGATAATATTTTGATCATATGCGCTTATTAATAAAATATACGTTGATCGTTTTTTGATATAACATTACTTCTGTGTTTTGAAATCCATAATATTTATCAATCATTACAGTTTTTCGTTTTCTTTTGCATTATGAATATGAGAAAATGTTAAATTAGCTTGTTATTAATGTCAATTCTTCTATTTGATAATATTTTGATCATATACGTTTATTAATAAAATATACGTTGATCGTTTTTTGATATAACATTACTTCTGTTTTTTGAGATCCATAATATTTATCAATCATTACAGTTTTTCGTTTTCTTTTGCATTATGAATATGAGAAAATGTTAAATTAGCTCGTTATTAATGTAAATTTTTCTATTTTCAAATGTATTTAAACCAATCAAATAGTTTGCACATTATTTTTTTATATAGTGTTATTTTAATTATTATAATTTGAATATTGGTTTTATTTCTCTTTATTGTATAATTAAAATAAGTATTTAATAATTCAATTTCCTTTTATTTGCCTATAAATTTTTAATTTGAACATATATATAAATAAAACATTAAAGAATATTTATTATTTCTTTTTTAAT
>CALYBX010000001.1:25000-45000 GCA_944452675.1 Tachina lurida | reverse complement strand
TCTGAAATCACCCGGTTCTTTCGAGTCTTCTTTCTTTGGGATAAATATAGTTTTAGATCTTGATATTTCTGATGGAAACTTTCCACACCACAGGATTACATTAAAAATTTTAGACAATATCCCAGATGGTACGTTCTTTAATTGTCTACTTGTAATTCCATCTGGGCCTGGTGATGTGTTGGTTCCTAGTCTATATTTATCAATTTCTTCTGGTGTTATTGAAGACCAGACTCTATCTAATTGTTGCCGTTTTGATGGTATATTTGGCTTTATTATATTGCTCGTTTCCATAACATTTCTCCAGAAAGGCTCCATGATTCTTTTTGGTGGTATTTCAGAGTTATTTGGACCTTCAATTATCGATTTTATGCAACGGGATTGGTGTTATAATAATGTTTACCGGGGTGAGCTCGTCAGTCCAAGGATTCTATTAAAGTTGATTTGTTTTTTTATGAATAAAACAAAAGCAGGATTTCTGGTGTTATTTTTAAAATTCAAGTTTACAAATTTTCTTTATTTCTTTAATTTCAATTATCCTTTCACAGGAGAAAACCATGTAATTTTGAGAATCTACCAGAGTTTAAACAAAGTAACGCAGAGTATCCGTACACGTATTGATCGGTTGAAAGTTGCCAGGCCAGTCCCCCTTTGGGATAACCATGAATCTTTTAGTGAAGTTTTTATGAAAGTATTAGTGTTTTTAGTACCACTATGCCTGGGATTAATGGCTGTTAATACCAGTTAATTCCCTGTACACTACCACTAACATGCCTGGGATTAATGGCTGTTAACACCAGTTAATTCCCTATGCACTACCACGAATATGCCTGGGATTAATGGCTGTTAATACCAGTTAATGCCCTCTGCACTACCATGAGTTAAACCCTTTCTGTATTTGTGACTGGCTGCTAGCAAAGCTGTTACATACTTGTACTAGCTGTCCGATCACTCAGACAGATAAAGTGCAACTGAACATGTAGTGGAAATTCAATATTATTTGTAACTATGCGGGAGTAGTGGCTAACACATGTAAAATTATTCTCAAGAGCATACTATTCAATTTAATGTAATTGTAAGTTACTCTTACGTGCACACTAACATTCAATGTGAGTGTATATCACTGTTACAAGCATACTGTGATATTTGCTGTTTCTCTTTTCTTTCTCTGTGTTTTTCTTGGTAGATTCTCTCTTATACATTTTTTCTCTTCTCTCAAACCAAGCAACTTAAATCTATACATTCTTTACACAATCTTTAATAATAATAATAATAATAATAATAATAATAATAATAATAATAATAATAATAATGATATAGTAATTCACTATAAGTAAGAAATATACCAAATAAAATATAAATTAAGTAAATTCAATGTACATATGTATATAAAATGGAGATAAATGAATAGAATATATAATATGAAATATATGTACCGAATAGCTTCGTTACATCTCCCCCCTCGTTCATTTTATTTGAGGGCACTTGAAGACTCGATATCAATATCACTCCGAGGTTTTGGGAAGATAAACTTGCCGCTGCCGTAAATAATCCATACGTCTAATGAGGATCGGATATAAACTGACGCTACTCCATCTTCTGTGTTGACTTTGAAGCGTGTCTTTCGACCACCTTGTATAGGCTCTATTTCATTAAGAATCTTCGATATTATGTTATTGTGAGGATTAAGTAACTCATTGAGACTCGCTTCTCGAATATGTAGGGCCCTGGAAGTATGATCTATTGCAGCGTCGTTACGAGTATCTTCGTCTTCTTGATCAATACCCAACTCTCTAACCAATTTGTATAGGACATCAGATTTGGTAGTTTTAATTGTAAAAAGATCTTGAATGTTCAATTTCGGAAGGTTAGTCTCGACAGCAGAAATATGGATTTTTCTTCGTGAAGGAGCCTGGATTTCAATTGCCATTTTACGTTTGTTGTTCTCTCGTACCATTGCCTGTTTGAAACGTAGGCAGCTTTGTTCGAACTTAGGGTCTGCCATCTTCCTGGGCTATTGAATAAACGAAAATAATTAGGTTCAGTTTTAATAAGTTACGTATGAAATTCTTTTAAGTCTTTTAAATGTGCTGTTCCTACAGTCTTCTTGGTTCCAGGATCCACTAACTGAACTATTACGGGCGAGATAAATTTATTAACAAGATATGGACCTTCAAAGCGAGGGGCCAACTTAGCAGCAAAGTAATCAATCGCCCTCGACAAAACGTGTGTTCGTAAAAGCACTAGGTCACCTTTTTTTGGAGCCCATTCACGTCGTCTCAAATTGTAATGTGCCGCTTGATTACTGGCTGCGGTGCGAATATTGGTTTCAACTATTTTGAAGACTTCATTTAAAAGTTTACATTTGTCATCCGGACTGAGAGGATAAGAAGTGTTTTCATACTGGGCTTTTTCTCTAAATAGGGTATTAGGAAGACGTAGTTCCCTTCCCTGGGTCAAAAAAGCGGGACTGTAACTGGTTGAGCTCTGCTTACAAGAATTAACTGCTAATGTCAATTCGGGAATGTGTTCATCCCACTTGCGCTGATTAGATGCTGTGTACTGAGCAATCATTGTCTTTATCGTTCTATTAGTCCGCTCCGTAGGATTTTCGTGAGGTGAATAAGGAGCTGTGAATATTTGCTTGACGCCTAATGCTTGAAAATATTTTCGACATTCCCGACTTGTGAACTGTGTTCCATTGTCTGTCAGCAGTTCATAGGGTACGCCAAAATGCGCCAAAATTCGTTCTCTAAAAGCTGTGATAAAAGTTTTCGAAGTAGCTTGTCTTGCTGGAACAAACTCGCTCCACTTACTAAATTTGTCATGAAAAACGATCAGTGTGGTATTGCCGTGAACAGAGCGAGGCAATGGACCAATAAAATCAGCGCATATTGTATGCCATGGTTCAAAAACTTGATGCGTATGCATTTTCCCGGCAGGACTTTGTTGTACTGGCTTGAAACGCTGACAGACTTCGCACTTTCTAACATATTTGGTTATGTCTCTAAAAATACCGGGCCAGTAATACAATTTTGTCACTCTAGCTATAGTTTTGTTTATTCCTAAATGTCCTGCAGTTATTTCATCATGACACTCCCTAAGGACGCGCTCGCGTTCCGATTTTGGTATTACCAGCTTCCATGGAACTGGGTCTTCTTCGTTGTATGCAGATGCATCGTATATATGCCGTCTTAGATTGCCATTTTCATCCACCTGGTAATCTGGCAGCTTCTCGGGACTATTTTTAGCAATACTAATTTTCTTACTATACCAATGATCGTCATTATTTTCAGATCTCTTAATAGTTTGCAATACAGCTAGGGGTGCTCGAGACAGGGAATCCGCTATTACGTTGAGTTTTCCTTTCCGATACTTAATTTCGTAGTCGTATTGCATCATCTCTAATGCCCAGCGCGCAATCCTGCCAGAGGGAGATTGAATGGAATTCAACCACTTTAACGACTGGTGATCTGTGACGATGACGAAATGATATCCCTCGAGATAGTGCCTCATTTTTCGGATGCCCCAAATAATAGCTAAGCATTCCTTTTCTGTGACGGTATAATTACGTTCTGGTGCTGACAAGGTACGGCTTGCATAAGCTATGACTTTTTCTCCCTCTTCAAACTCTTGCGTCAATACGATGCCCAGTCCAACATCGCTAGCATCAGTTTGTAGAATAAAAGTTTTGCTGAAGTCCGGACATGCCAATGCTGGGGCCTCGATTAGTTGCTGCTTGATCTGCTCAAATGCAGTCTTTTGTCTAACTCCCCATTCCCATCTCTGATTTTTCTTTAATAAATTATTCAGGGGGCTAGCTAAAGTCGAGAAATTCGGTATAAAGCGTCTATACCAGGAGGCTGTGTTTAGAAAGGATCGTAATTCTTTAAGGGTGGTAGGTGCCGGAAGAGATACCACGGCGCTTACTTTTTCAGGATCTGTATGAACACCCTTTTCACTGACAATGTGTCCTAAGTATCTTATCTGTCTCTTGGCGAAGGAGCATTTTTCTTTATTGATCCGTAAGTTGGCTGCCACTAAGCGATCAAATACTGTTTTTAAATTTTTCAAATGTTCTTCCAGCGTGCTGCCAAGGACTACGATATCGTCCAAATAAGCAAAAGCGAAGGAGTCTAGTTCAGGGCCAATTACTTTATCGAGCGCTCTTTGAAATGTGGCTGGAGCGGAATGTAGCCCAAAAGGCATGACCCGCCACTGGAATAAACCGCGGCCAGGCACGGTGAAAGCCGTGTAGATTTTGCTTCCGGGGTCCAGGGGTATTTGCCAATAGCCCTGTCGAAGGTCAATTGTGCTGAAGAATTTACTGTTTTTCAGTTTTTCTAGTATTGCATTTATTTGCGGGATTGGGTATGCATCGCGAATCGAATTTTCGTTTATTTGTCTGAAATCAACACACAGTCGCCACTCATTGTTTTTTTTTCGTGCTAAGACTATAGGGGAACTGTAAGGACTCTTTGATGGCTCAATTCGTCCCTCTGCAAGGAGCTCGTCGATTTGGGTATCAATAATAGCTTGCATGGCGGGGTTTCTCGGATAGTACCGTTGTCGAAGAGGCCGAGAGTGCTTCATAGTAATAACATGCTCGGCTACGTTGGAATGTTGCACAATATTATCAAAACGGGAAAGTTCCTTGTTCAAAAATTCAGCTACTTTCTGCTCCACTAACTCATCTTCTTGTGAAAAATTGCTGGTTCCTGTGGTTATTTGTGAGACTCGGCACTTTCTGTCTATAAACTGTTTATCTGCCTCACGAGGAATAATATTAAGTTCACAGCCAATTTGTGCAAAAAAATTCATACCAATTATTACTGGATCAATACTTCTATTTAATACCAAGAACTTGTGCCGATATACGATACTATTGAATATAAACCAGACACTTACCGATCCTAAAACTGTAACTTCTGTTTGATCTGCTAACTGGATGGTGTTAAAATCCGCGGCTACTATTGGGACTCGCAGTTTCTCTACGACAGTAAGGTTAATACAGGAGTGGGTGGCACCTGGGTCTACTATGGCTTGAATATTATTATGTTTTATCGTTAGCATTATACGTAAGCGTAAGTCATCATCAGGAGTAATTATTATTGGGAAAGGCTTAGATTTTAGAGATCTTCCTCTTCTTCCCTGGTCAAGGGATCTCCTCTGGCGTTTCCCGCGCTAATTCTACAACAATCAACAGTTTTAATACCTTGTCTACCGCAATCCCAACAAAATAATACTTGTGGTCTGGAGCAATTGGCCCGATTATGACCGGTTTGCCCACAACGAAAACAGAGATTATTTTTATGAGAATGGGCAACGGCCGTTTGCACTCTGCGAACAACTCCAGATTGAGATATTTCTTCCTGTCTTATGCTTTCATACTCTTTAGCCAACATAATCAAATCTTGAAGTTTCACAAATTCTCGTCTCTTTATATAAACTTTGTATTCTGCTCGGCAGTTTCTGAATACTCTTTCTAACTGCTCGCTGGCAGATAAATTTGACCAGCGCATAAGAGATTGTACTGCGGTTACGTAATCCACAAAACTTTCATTCTTCCGTTGTACACGATTTCGTATTTCATCTTCAAGGTTTTCAAAAAAACGCACTGGCAAAAAAAATAGTTTAAAGTCGTTTACAAAATCAGAATATGACTGCCAGCTGTTTTTGTTGTTCCGGTACCAGGATAGAGCATCTCCTTTAAAAAGTTCGGGCATATAATTAAGGAGCGCATTTTGGGACACCGCGTAACAATCGGCCAGTTCTTCGATTCTTTCTAGGAAACCCAAAGGATCTTTTCCGCCGTCATATTTCACACCCCATTTCCTAATCTTATCGCAGATTTCAGAGTTGCTTACAAAACCTTCGTGATTATCAACTAAACGGACAGGTGAGGAGCTACGCGAAACACGAGAAAGAGGTACTCTCAGTTCTTTTTCTGATGCCATGTCATATTTTTGCCGCATACTTTGTATAAATAATTCGTGGTCAGGAGGGAGGTTGCCTTTATCAAGATGGTTTCTCAAACGTCCTCTCATTTCATCTACAGTCCCTTCACCACTTATGCCAAGCTCTTCGAGACATGTACTCAAAACTTCTTTTTTCATGAAATTTATAAAATTGCGACTCATAGTTACCGACAATAAAATTGTCCGAAGCCAAAACAAATTTGATTAATTATATTTTTTTTTTTTATTTTATATATAATATATAATATATAAATTCTGAGAACCAATTATATATATATATATATTTTTTTAAAGTCCCTGCTCGGGCGCCATTTATAATAATGTTTACCGGGGTGAGCTCGTCAGTCCAAGGATTCTATTAAAGTTGATTTGTTTTTTTATGAATAAAACAAAAGCAGGATTTCTGGTGTTATTTTTAAAATTCAAGTTTACAAATTTTCTTTATTTCTTTAATTTCAATTATCCTTTCACAGGAGAAAACCATGTAATTTTGAGAATCTACCAGAGTTTAAACAAAGTAACGCAGAGTATCCGTACACGTATTGATCGGTTGAAAGTTGCCAGGCCAGTCCCCCTTTGGGATAACCATGAATCTTTTAGTGAAGTTTTTATGAAAGTATTAGTGTTTTTAGTACCACTACGCCTGGGATTAATGGCTGTTAATACCAGTTAATTCCCT
This sequence comes from Tachina lurida, assembly GCA_944452675.1. Taxonomy (NCBI): domain Eukaryota; kingdom Metazoa; phylum Arthropoda; class Insecta; order Diptera; family Tachinidae; genus Tachina; species Tachina lurida. The sequence continues at coordinate 38,346 of CALYBX010000001.1, read as the reverse complement.
GTACACTACCACTAACATGCCTGGGATTAATGGCTGTTAACACCAGTTAATTCCCTATGCACTACCACGAATATGCCTGGGATTAATGGCTGTTAATACCAGTTAATGCCCTCTGCACTACCATGAGTTAAACCCTTTCTGTATTTGTGACTGGCTGCTAGCAAAGCTGTTACATACTTGTACTAGCTGTCCGATCACTCAGACAGATAAAGTGCAACTGAACATGTAGTGGAAATTCAATATTATTTGTAACTATGCGGGAGTAGTGGCTAACACATGTAAAATTATTCTCAAGAGCATACTATTCAATTTAATGTAATTGTAAGTTACTCTTACGTGCACACTAACATTCAATGTGAGTGTATATCACTGTTACAAGCATACTGTGATATTTGCTGTTTCTCTTTTCTTTCTCTGTGTTTTTCTTGGTAGATTCTCTCTTATACATTTTTTCTCTTCTCTCAAACCAAGCAACTTAAATCTATACATTCTTTACACAATCTTTAATAATAATAATAATAATAATAATAATAATAATAATAATAATAATGATATAGTAATTCACTATAAGTAAGAAATATACCAAATAAAATATAAATTAAGTAAATTCAATGTACATATGTATATAAAATGGAGATAAATGAATAGAATATATAATATGAAATATATGTAGCGAATAGCTTCGTTACAGTGTTTTTCCCATTGCTTTTGCGTTTTTGCATAATCTATTTGCCTTTGTTTTCTCCGACTTGTTCCAGTATTTATATTTGCATTTCTAGTTTCTCTTATTTCTCGTGAAACAGTCGTTGGCAGAATATTATTTATGTATGTTGTGATGCAGGCTAGTGTGCTTGTTTTTCCTACATCTCTCGCGTTCTCGATAATGTCCATTAAAACGTTAAGCTGATATCGATCGTTATTTCTATTTGCTTGTAACCCATCCAAAGAATTTATTATATATTGGTCATCATTTTCATCATTTATTTGAGAATGTGATGCAGACATTACTTGTGATGTTTCAGGATCGATGTTTGGTCCTGATAAGTAATTATCTACATATGCTTTATAAGAATCTTTCTGCCTGGCTTTCTTTATTGCTTCCACAGATCTTTTTGGGAAGATTTTATTTAGTTCTTTGTTTATAAATCTTACTCCTTGGAGTTCAGATTCTTTCTTTGCCATTAGCATCAATTCTTCTTCTGACCATCTACTTTTTACCTCAATACGGGCATTCATTTCATCATTTTCATTTGGATGGGCACGTCTTATATGGACTCCAAGTCCCGATTTTGTATTGAACGATCTTTGACATATGCTGCATTGGAACATTATTCCAGGATAGTTAGAGGAAAGTAAAGTGTTAGTTTGTTGGTTTCCTTCGTCAGTGGACGGAGGATTTTCATTATTATTTATTTCATTTGGGCCAACATTTTAAAGAAAATTGGGCTGGCAACCCAAAATTCCGTTAAGCCTTCCTAACTTAGCCGTTAGTCTTTGACTAACGTTACTGGCGAGAACCACGAAGAGGTGTAGGATAGGCACATCCATGCCCCCTTTCACGAACCCATTTATGCGCGTCACTAAACGATGACGAAACATTTGGTTAAGCTTAAGAGAGTCATAGTTAAGAGAGTCATAGTTACTCCTACCGTTTACCCGCGCTTACTTGAATTTCTTCACTTTGACATTCAGAGCACTGGGCAGAAATCACATTGTGTCAACACCCGTTAGGGCCATCACAATGCTTTGTTTTAATTAGACAGTCGGATTCCCCAAGTCCGTGCCAGTTCTGAATTGATTGTTAATTGATAGTCGTTATAATTTAAAAGGAATATTATCTTGCGATAAATCCCCTAAAAATTTTAGCAAGAAAGTTCCACAATTGGCTACGTAACTACTATCCGGGGAACAAGATATAAAAATCTCTATTTACCCAGAACGAGTACATAAACCATGTTATTGCTTCCCAATCAAGCCCGACTATCTCAATCTTCAGAGCCAATCCTTATCCCGAAGTTACGGATCTAATTTGCCGACTTCCCTTACCTACATTATTCTATCGACTAGAGACTCTTCACCTTGGAGACCAGCTGCGGATATTGGTACGGCCTGTTGAGAAGTTTGCGTGACCCCACCATAAATTTTCAAGGTCCGAGGAGAAAATATCGACACAACAGTAAATGTCATGCTCTTCTAGTCCATCTACCATATCTCTCTTCGAAAGACTTCCATGGTAGTACGACTATAAAACAGAAAAGAAAACTCTTCCGATACCTCTCGACGGCTTCTTTATGGTCGTTCCTGTTGCCAGAATGAGCACAAGGCCCATATTTAATAACAAACGGATACTCAACAGGTTACGGAATTGGAACCGTATTCCCTTTCGTTCAAAATTATTCAAGTGTTTAATAATATTTTTTAATCAAAAAAAACTTTTTTTTTTTTTTTTACTTTTCATTATAACTTGAAAATTTTCGGCTTTCGCCTTGAACTTAGGACCGAATAACTCGTGATCAACCACTGTTCACACGAAACCCTTCTCCACTTCAGTCCTCCAAGGTCTCATTCGATTATTTGCTACTACCACCAAGATCTGTACCAATGGCAGCTCCATGCAGGCTTACGCCAAACACTTCTATGCTCACCACTGTACCCTCCTACTCACTAAAGTTTCAAAGCTTATAATCCAACCGAAATTGAACATAAACCATCTACTTTAGCGGTAATGTATAGGTATACAACTTAAGCGCCATCCATTTTAAGGGCTAGTTGCTTCGGCAGGTGAGTTGTTACACACTCCTTAGCGGATTACGACTTCCATGTCCACCGTCCTGCTGTTTAAGCAACCAACGCCTTTCATGGTATCTGCATGAGTTGTTAATTTGGGCACCGTAACATTACGTTTGGTTCATCCCACAGCGCCAGTTCTGCTTACCAAAAGTGGCCCACTGGGCACATTATATCACAACCACTACCTTCATACCAAGAAAGGTGAGGTTCTTACCCATTTAAAGTTTGAGAATAGGTTAAGATCGTTTCGACCCTAAGGCCTCTAATCATTCGCTTTACCAGATAAGATTATTTTACATAAATTTTAAATGCACCAGCTATCCTGAGGGAAACTTCGGAGGGAACCAGCTACTAGATGGTTCGATTGGTCTTTCGCCCCTATACTCAATTCTGACAATCGATTTGCACGTCAGAACTGTTTCGGTCTTCCATCAGGGTTTCCCCTGACTTCAACCTGATCAAGTATAGTTCACCATCTTTCGGGTCACAGCATATATGCTCAAGGTACGCTCTAGTTAGAGGTATAAATAATATAAATATCATTATACATAACTGTATAGAACGCCCCGGGATTGAATTAATAACCTATAAAATAGGTTAAAAACTAATCCCATTATTTTTAAGTTATGTTAATTTCGCTATTAGGTTTTCATTCCCAATAACTTGCAAATATGTTAGACTCCTTGGTCCGTGTTTCAAGACGGGTCCCGAAGGTATCCTGAATCTTTCGCATTGTTAATCATATAAGTGCATATAATAATCATAAAAATTAATAATCAATATGATATTATACAATATTAAATATTTAAGCACTATATATAATAAATCTATCAACACTTTATCAAATCAAAAGCATTTATTCTATGTTAAATTGCAGGCAATATAATTTGAATAAACTCTTGCTAATGATCTTATGATAAATACTTTTATGTTAATAGATTACAATGTCCTTTTATAGAAAAAATGCACACCATTATTATAATATTATACATATTAAAATCATAATGATGAATTTTCTATAACGGATATTCAGGTTCATCGGGCTTAACCTCTAAGCAGTTTCACGTACTATTTAACTCTCTATTCAGAGTTCTTTTCAACTTTCCCTCACGGTACTTGTTTACTATCGGTCTCATGGTTATATTTAGTTTTAGATGGAGTTTACCACCCACTTAGTGCTGCACTATCAAGCAACACGACTCTTTGGAAATGCCATCTAGTAATCATTAACGTTATACGGGCCTGGCACCCTCTATGGGTAAATGGCCTCATTTAAGAAGGACTTAAATCGTTAATTTCTCATACTAGAAATTTGACATTCCATACACTGCATCTCACATTTGCCATAAAGACAAAGTGACTTAGTGCTGAACTATTTTCTTTTCGCTCGCCGCTACTAAGAAAATCCTTGTTAGTTTCTTTTCCACCCCTCATTAATATGCTTAAATTCAGGGGGTAATCCCATATGAGTTGAGGTTGTATAAATATATATTGTGACTTTAATTTTTATTAAATAATACGCTTCATTTTTAGACATAAAATTTTTTAATTATTTTTATTAAAAAAAAAATATGTATTTACATATTTATATATTTTTTTTTAATTTGCTTTATCGAACTTCTATTTCATATTTTTATGAGACAATCCTAGTTATATAAATAAAATAATATTTTTATACTAGACCTTTCTCAATTAAATAAAAGATTCGTTTTCATTTTATGTAATGATAGGTATTATTTTTATATCTTTAGCTATTAGTATTATGAACACAACGTAATGTGTATCCATTAATACAACATGTGCTCATTTCATTTCAAAAGAAAGTGAAATAAGCAACTCATTTAGCATAGTCTTACAACCCTCAACCATATGTAGTCCAAGCAGCACTTCAATAAAATTATTAAAGTACCTTACAGCATGGACTGCGATATGCGTTCAAAATGTCGATGTTCATGTGTCCTGCAGTTCACACGATGACGCACAGTTTGCTGCGTTCTTCATCGACCCATGAGCCAAAAGATCCACCGCTTAGAGTGATATTAAGTTTTTATTTATATAAATAACGGTTCAAAAATTTATTTATTGAAAGAAATCAAAAATACACCAAAATAAAATTGGCATATATCAATTCCTTCAATAACTTTTATAATGCATAAAATTTATGTTGCGAATGTCTTAGTTCTATAAAAGAACAATGTTTAACTTATATAAAACGCATAATGGTTTTGTACAAGTACAACTATAATTTTATGCTTAAATGATTATATTGCGGTAAGGCATGCACATTTTATTATAAGTGATCCTTCCGTTGGTTCCTCTGTGGGACACCTCATTGTTGTTATACAATACTTATAACTTGGTGGTTATACAATATTTATAACTTTATATTAAATATACCCGTGCTATATAAATAATATGATTATAAGAAACACATTATATAATAATGATGCTTCTGGTGTGTGTTTGTTCTGTGTTGATAGGGTGGTCAGTCCTTCAATAGATTTCGTAGTTTATAAAATATTGCTTAAAGTTTTAAGCACATTTTATATATACATAAATGTATTATTAATTATTTTTATTTGGCTTGTAAAGAAACTCATTATTAATGAATGATGTTTCTGCTGTGTTGGCTGGCTTACTCTGTTGTGTTACGACATATTTACTGCATTTAAATAATCAAATTTTTTTTGATATAATTTAAAACAGTTGAACTTTTTTTTATTGAAGGACTGGTCAATTCCTTCAATGATTTTTTTTAATGCATAAAATTTATGTTGCGAATGTCTTATGTTCTTTAAAAATAAAAAGAACATAATTTAACTTATATAAAACTTCTTTTAGTTTTTCACAAGTACAACTATAATTTTATGTTTAATTGATTTTTTTTTTAAATTTAATGCATATATATAAAATATATATGCATTTTTATGTTACGGTAAGGAACACATTAATGATCCTTCCGCAGGTTCACCTACGGAAACCTTGTTACGACTTTTACTTCCTCTAAATAATCAAGTTCGGTCAACTCTTGCGAAACATCCGTAACACACATGGTGTTACAGTGATCACGTCCGAAGACCTCACTAAATAATTCAATCGGTAGTAGCGACGGGCGGTATGTACAAAGGGCAGGGACTTAATCAATGCGAGTTAATGACTCACACTTACTAGGAATTCCAAGTTCATGTGAACAGTTTCAGTTCACAATCCCAAGCATGAAAGTGGTTCAGCGGTTTACCCGGACCTCTCGGTCTAGGAAATACACGTTGATACTTTCATTGTAGCGCGCGTGCAGCCCAGGACATCTAAGGGCATCACAGACCTGTTATTGCTCAATCTCATTATTGCTAGACGCAATTTGTCCATTTAAGAAGCTAGTGTCCTTTATAATGGGACAAACCAACAGGTACGGCTCCACCTTCATAAACACATTCAAACACTCACACATTTTACTGCGCTCATGAATGAAGGCTACAAAAGCTTCAAACACCATAATCCTGAAAGCATCTATTTAATATATTTGAGTCTCGTTCGTTATCGGAATTAACCAGACAAATCACTCCACGAACTAAGAACGGCCATGCACCACCACCCATAGATTCGAGAAAGAGCTATCAATCTGTCTTACACGCTTATGTTCGGACCTGGTAAGTTTTCCCGTGTTGAGTCAAATTAAGCCGCAGGCTCCACTCCTGGTGGTGCCCTTCCGTCAATTCCTTTAAGTTTCAGCTTTGCAACCATACTTCCCCCGGAGCCCAAAAGCTTTGGTTTCCCGGGAAGCGACTGAGAGAGCCATGATAGTAGCTACACCCAATTGCTAGCTGGCATCGTTTATGGTTAGAACTAGGGCGGTATCTGATCGCCTTCGAACCTCTAACTTTCGTTCTTGATTAATGAAAACATCTTTGGCAAATGCTTTCGCTTAAGTTAGTCTTACGACGGTCCAAGAATTTCACCTCTCGCGTCGTAATACTAATGCCCCCAAACTGCTTCTATTAATCATTACCTCTTGTTCTAAAAACCAATGAAAGTAGAACAGAGGTCTTATTTCATTATTCCATGCACAAAATATTCAGGCATTTGGAGCCTGCTTTAAGCACTCTAATTTGTTCAAAGTAATTGTACCGGCCCACAACAACACTCGATGAAGAGCACTGAAGCAGGTTTAAATAGGAGGAATATGTGAAAAATACAAGTACCTAACACATATAAGAACTCCACCGGTAATACGCTTACATACATAAGGTACAGCACAAACTACAATTATAGTTGTGCCACCCGTATGAAGCACAATTTCAACTACGAACGTTTTAACCGCAACAACTTTAATATACGCTATTGGAGCTGGAGTTACCGCGGCTGCTGGCACCAGACTTGCCCTCCAATAGGTCCTTGTTAAAGGATTTAAAGTGTACTCATTCCAATTACAGGGCCTCTAATATGAGTCCTGTATTGTTATTTTTCGTCACTACCTCCCCGAGCTGGGAGTGGGTAATTTACGCGCCTGCTGCCTTCCTTAGATGTGGTAGCCGTTTCTCAGGCTCCCTCTCCGGAATCGAACCCTGATTCCCCGTTACCCGTTGCAACCATGGTAGTCCTAAATACTACCATCAAAAGTTGATAGGGCAGACATTTGAAAGATCTGTCGCCGGTACAAGACCATGCGATCTGCAAGTTATCTAGAGTTCAACCATAATAACGACCTTTCGATCGCTTGGTTTTAGCCTAATAAAAGCACACGTCCCAAAGGTCCGTGTTTATAATGCATGTATTAGCTCTAGAATTACCACAGTTATCCAAGTAACTGTTAACGATCTAAGGAACCATAACTGATATAATGAGCCTTTTGCGGTTTCACTTTTAATTCGTGTGTACTTAGACATGCATGGCTTAATCTTTGAGACAAGCATATAACTACTGGCAGGATCAACCAGAATAATGTTATTATTTTTTCATTTTATTTATTGAAATTAACGAATAATCAGCCATAGCCTCTCGTTCGTCATTTTCATTATTAATTTGAAATTTTATTTTACTTAATTTTTTTATTTCATTTATTAATTTGATCATTGCATCATAATATGTTTTTCAATATATTTGATTTTAATTTTGATATGTAATTTAAATTACATTTTTTTTTTATAAATATCTAAAAACATTTATACGTTTTCATAAAATACTGTATTTTTGTTCCCTCGTTTTAAGCATTTAAGAAAAAGCAAAATTATAATTCACACTTTTTACATATTCATTTTATTCTCAAATTTGAGAACTTTATTTTTATAACTTCTTTCGAATATAACAACGCATTTTCTTAAATTTACCCGAGCAAAATTTTAAAAAAATTAACAACACTTCTCAATAAGACTTGAAGTTAATTAACATAGTTAATTTGAATATGATAAATTATATGGCATTCACAACCAAATGCCACACAAATTCATCTTATTATCAACACACTTTTCCATAGCGTTATTTTAACATCAACAAATCTTTGTTAAAAGAATGTACAGCAAGACACTTGCTCGCACAAACTATAAAACAAAGACAAGTCATTTCAATTTTATTTTATTTTTTAATTTTATAGTAAAATACATTACTATATGCTTGCAACTACATAATCAATTTATAAAATTATGTGCTGCTTTAGCTATTATTCAAAAATATGATAAAATCAATATGGTAGATCATACTAGCCATACAAATTCATCGTCTGAGACCCAACAATCTTTGTTAATAGAATATACAGCAAGACACTTGCTCGCACAAGCTATAAAACAAAGACAAGTCATTTAAATTTTATTTTTTAATTTTATAGTAAAATACATTACTATATATTTGCTTGCAACTACATAATCAATTTATAAAATTATGTGCTGCCTTAGCTATTTTTCATTCAACATGATAAAAATTTAATTTAATATTTGCTTGCAACTACATAATCAATTTATAAAATTATGTGCGCTGCTTTAGCTATTTTTCATTCAACATGATAAAAATTTAATTTAATATTTGCTTGCAACTACATAATCAATTTATAAAATTATGAGCTGCTTTAGCTATTTTTCATTTAACATGATAAATTTAATATCGATACAAGCCATCCATACAAATCCATCGTCTTAAACAACTCTAACCCATCAACATCATCAAAATCAAAATCATCATCTTCGTTAATAGTATTCTAACAAAAGACGAGTCATCATCATTCGATGTGCACTCACAATAATATGCCACCACCGTACCAACCGCACAAGTACACGAAGAAACACTATGCTTACTTTGCTTGCTTGCTTTGCTTGGCTACACATGTGTTTCATCATCTTCTTAGTTTTAGTCCGTAGACATCATATAGATGTTTCTCAGCAAAAGTGCGGCCAATTTTCCATTTTACATAGAAAAATATTTTTTTAATAAAAATTCATGTAGTAAATCATAGTTTTTTTATATAAAAATTATAAAATAATAGTAAAAATCTTAAATTGGATAATTAAAACATAATTAGAAGATAATAATTCAAGTTTCTTCAATTTTTCATTTTAACCAAAATATGTCTAAATAAATGTCAATTTTTCTATTTTCATATGTATTTAAGATAATCAAACAATAAGTGCTGATATGTTTTGCACATTATTTTCTCATATAATATTATTTTAATTATTATAATGGTTTTATTTCTCTTTATTGTATAATGAAAATAAGTATTTACTAATTCGATTTTCTTCTATGTGCTTATACATTTTTAATTTGAACATATAAGTTAAATTAGCTTGTTATTAATGTCAATTTTTCTATTTTCATATGTATTTAAGATAATCAAACAATAAGTGCTGATATGTTTTGCACATTATTTTCTCATATAGATAATATTATTTTAATTATTATAATGGTTTTATTTCTCTCTATTGTATAATGAAAATAAGTATTTAATAATTTGATTTTCTTCTATGTGGATATGAGAAAAAGTAAAATTAGCTTGTTATAAATGTCAATTTTTCTATTTTCAAATGTATTTAAGTTATTAAACAGTATTGCTTATTGTATAAGTGCTGTTGTAGTTTGCACATTACTTTTTCATATAATATTATTTTAATTATAATAATGCAAATATTGGTTTTATTTCTCTTTATTGTATAATAAAAATAAGTATTTAATAATTCGATTTTCTTCTATGTGGATATAAGAAAAGGTTAAATTAGCTTGTTATTAATGTCAATTTTTCTATTTTCAAATGTATTTAAGTTATTAAACAGTATTGCTTATTGTATAAGTGCTGTTGTAGTTTGCACATTACTTTTTCATATAATATTATTTTAATTATAATAATGCAAATATTGGTTTTATTTCTCTTTATTGTATAATAAAAATAAGTATTTAATAATTCGATTTTCTTCTATGTGGATATAAGAAAAGGTTAAATTAGCTTGTTATTAATGTCAATTTTTCTATTTTCAAATGTATTTAAGTTATTAAACAATATTGCTTATTGTATAAGTGCTGTTGTAGTTTGCACGTTACTTTTTCATTTAATATTATTTTAATTATAATAATGCAAATATTGGTTTTATTTCTCTTTATTGTATAATAAAAATAAGTATTTAATAATTCGATTTTCTTCTATGTGGATATGAGAAAAGGTTAAATTAGCTTGTTATTAATGTCAATTTTTCTATTTTCAAATGTATTTAAGTTATTAAACAATATTGCTTATTGTATAAGTGCTGTTGTAGTTTGCATGTTACTTTTTCATATAATATTATTTTAATTATAATAATGCAAATATTGGTTTTATTTCTCTTTATTGTATAATGAAAATAAGTATTTAATAATTCGATTTTCTTCTATGTGGATATGAGAAAAAGTAAAATTAGCTTGTTATAAATGTCAATTTTTCTATTTTCAAATGTATTTAAGTTATTAAACATTATTATTATTGCTTATCATATAAGTGATGTTGTACTTTGCACATTACTTTTTCATATAATATTATTTTAATTATAATAATGCAAATATTGGTTCTATTTCTCTTTATTGTATAATGAAAATAAGTATTTAATAATTTGATTTTCTTCTATGTGGATATGAGAAAAAGTAAAACTAGCTTGTTATAAATGTCAATTTTTCTATTTTCAAATGTATTTAAGTTATTAAACAGTATTGCTTATTGTATAAGTTCTGTTGTAGTTTGCACATTACTTTTTCATATAATATTATTTTAATTATAATAATGCAAATATTGGTTTTATTTCTCTTTATTGTATAATGAAAATAAGTATCTAATAATTCGATTTTCTTCTATGTGGATATGAGAAAAAGTAAAATTAGCTTGTTATAAATGTCAATTTTTCTATTTTCAAATGTATTTAAGTTATTAAACATTATTATTATTGCTTATCATATAAGTGATGTTGTAGTTTGCACATTACTTTTTCATATAATATTATTTTAATTATAATAATGCAAATGTTGGTTTTATTTCTCTTTATTGTATAATGGAAAATAAGTATTTAATAATTCGATTTTCTTCTATGTGGATATGAGAAAAAGTAAAATTAGCTTGTTATTAATGTCAATTTTTCTATTTTCAAATGTATTTAAGTTATTAAACTTGCTAATTGTATAAGTGCTGTTGTAGCATGCACATACAATTCTCAAATATATCTACTAGGTTTAAATTTAGTCGATCAATATATTTGTATATCATTCTAACATTTGCAACAATGCATTTGGCAATAGTTTTATGATGTTCGCTTATTAATAAAGTATACGTTGATAATTTTTTGATATAATATTACTACTTTTCTTTTTTCAAATCCATAATATTTATTAATCATTACAGTTTTTCTTTTTCTTTTGCATTATGGATATGAGAAAAAGTTAAATTAGCTTGTTATTAATGTCAATTTTTCTATTTTCAAATGTATTTAAGTTATTAAACTTGCTTATTGTATAAGTGCTGCTGTAGCTTGCACATACAATTTTCAAATATATCTACTAGTTTATCGATCAATAAATTTGTAATGTAACAATGCATTTGATCATATACGCTTATTAATAAAATATACGTTGATCGTTTTTTGATATAACATTACTTCTGTTTCTGATTTCAAATCCATAATATTTATCAATCATTACAGTTTTTCGTTTTCTTTAGCATTATGAATATGAGAAAATGTTAAATTAGCTTGTTATTAATGTCAATTCTTCTATTTGATAATATTTTGATCATATGCGCTTATTAATAAAATATACGTTGATCGTTTTTTGATATAACATTACTTCTGTGTTTTGAAATCCATAATATTTATCAATCATTACAGTTTTTCGTTTTCTTTTGCATTATGAATATGAGAAAATGTTAAATTAGCTTGTTATTAATGTCAATTCTTCTATTTGATAATATTTTGATCATATACGTTTATTAATAAAATATACGTTGATCGTTTTTTGATATAACATTACTTCTGTTTTTTGAAATCCATAATATTTATCAATCATTACAGTTTTTCGTTTTCTTTTGCATTATGAATATGAGAAAATGTTAAATTAGCTCGTTATTAATGTAAATTTTTCTATTTTCAAATGTATTTAAACCAATCAAATAGTTTGCACATTATTTTTTTATATAGTGTTATTTTAATTATTATAATTTGAATATTGGTTTTATTTCTCTTTATTGTATAATTAAAATAAGTATTTAATAATTCAATTTCCTTTTATTTGCCTATAAATTTTTAATTTGAACATATATATAAATAAAACATTAAACAATATTTATTATTTCTTTTTTAATATCATCTAATTTATATTTTTCGTTCTTATTAATTATTTATTTTTTATTATCATCATCATCATTAACCCAGCTCACGTTATTGCTTCTTTCATTTTATTTTATTATGTTATTAATAACATATAATTAATATATGCATTCATCTTTTGTACATAAGCATATAAGGTTTATATATTTTATTAAACAGTATTGCTTATTCATTTCTTATATCATATATTTATATATAGCATGTTATATTGCTTTGCGTTTCTTTTGTTTAATAAAATTATATTCATTAAACAATATTTATTATTTCTTTTTTAATATCATCTAATTTATATTTTTCGTTCTTATTAATTATTTCTTTTTTATTATCATCATCATCATTAACCCAGCTCACGTTATTGCTTCTTTCATTTTCTTTTATTATGTTATAAATAACATATAATTAATATATGCATTCATCTTTTGTACATAAGCATATAAGGTTTATATATTTTATTAAACAGTATTGCTTATTCATTTCTTATATCATATATTTATATATAGCATGTTATATTGCTTTGTGTTTCTTTTGTTTAATAAAATTATATTCATTAAACAATATTTATTATTTCTTTTTTAATATCATCTAATTTATATTTTTCGTTCTTATTAATTCTTTCTTTTTTATTATCATCATCATCATTAACCCAGCTCGCGTTATTTCTTCTTTCATTTTCTTTTATTATGTTATAAATAACATATAATTAATATACGCATTCATCTTTTGTACATAAAGCATATA
>CALYBX010000001.1:15000-22500 GCA_944452675.1 Tachina lurida | reverse complement strand
GCCTGGGGGTTCCAAGGTTGCAATTCTTATATATAGTTATCCCTGTACTATATTTAATTACCTTGCTGAGGTAATTGAGCTATCTAAACTCGTATCAGTTGTATGTTCAGGACATCGCAACTTTCTGTTGAATGGCAACAGCACCTAGAATAGTGTCTGGCTGACCGCGTCATACCAATCACTAGCATTGATTTAACACTGGGAAGCCAAGACTATTCTCCCAGCGTATCTTTTGGTAGCAACCACAGCCACCACGATGATTCTCAGGCTTCCACGCTAAGGTGATGTCGTGCAAACACCCAAGCGAGGTCCCCAAGAGAATCCCTCTACCATTGCCGGCACAGTACAAGACTGTCGAGCAACCGGCACCCGTGGCACCAGAAGTAGCCTCTCGTCAGACCTCGCAGATCCACCTTTATTAATAAAGGCTTCACTACTACTATCTTTTGAACTCAGGGGCAGTTCTAGGTGATCATGCACCTAACTGACATCAACATTTGTTTTCCTTTTATAAATATGTGCACATCCTTTGCTCTGTTATTTCAGAGATCGGGTAGTAACACATAAGTTTTATGGGTCATGAGCCAAAGGTACGCCAGCAGAAAAAACTTCATAACCCTTAGCTGGGGCCCCGGGCTTGCCACATCCGTAGTCTTTTGACTCCCCTGGGGGGAGTAGATAGGGACAGTTGTGCAAAGGATTTGCGTGAGTACCTGCCAATATGGCCTTACCCCACGGGTACCTAAGCACCGAGTCAGGTTTTGGGACGCCAGACCAACGCCCCCGTGTTCCCTTCCAATCCAGACCTATGCTTCCCGCATAGGTATGCCTGGGGGTTCACAGGTTGCAAACCTTATACACAGTTATCCCTGTACTATGTTTAATTACCTTGCTGAGGTAATTGAGCTATCTAAACTCGTATCAGTTGTATGTTCAGGACATCGCAACTTTCTGTTGATTGGCAACAGCACCTAGAATAGTGTCTGGCTGACCGCGTCATACCAATCACTAGCATTGATTTAACACTGGAAAGCCAAGACTATTCTCCCAGCGATTTTGGTAGCAACCACAACCACTACGATAATTCTCAGGCTTCCATGCTATGGTGTTGTGTAGACACCAATAGCAAGGTCCCCAAGAGAATTCCTCAACCATTGCCGGCACAGCTGAACCACCCACGCGAGAAGAAAGCAAGCTGACGCCACCAAAATCCTGTGCCTATTATGATCAGACACCGCAGCATCCGTGCCCTGGGGTCATATCCAGGGCGTGCAACCTTTTGATCACAGGATTTTGATAGCCGCAATGCTTTTATCTCTGAGCAGCACTGCTGTCGGGCAACCGGCACCCGTAGTACCAGAAGTAGCCTCTGGTCAGACCTCGCAGATCCACCTTTAAAAGGCTTCACTACTACTATCTTTTGAACTCAGGGGCAGTTCTAGGTGATCATGCACCTAACTGACAACAACGGTCTTTCTTTGTTTGTTTTCCTTTTATAAATATGTGCACATCCTTTGCTCTGTTATTTCAGAGATCGGGTAGTAACACATAAGTTTTACGGGTAAGTAGCCAAAGGTCAGCCAGCAATAAAAACTACATTATTCTTAGCTGGGGCTCCCGGGATCGCCACACCCGTAGTCATTGACTCCCCTGGGGGGAAAGTAGATAGGGACAGTTGTGCAAAGGATTTGCGTGAGTACCTGCCAATATGGCCTTACCCCACGGGTACCTAAGCACCGAGTCTGGTTTTGGGACTCCAGACCAGCGCCCCCGGTTCCCTTCCAATCCATACCTATGCTCCACACATAGGTATGCCTGGGGGTTCACAGGTTGCAAACCTTATACATAGTTATCCCTGTACTATGTTTAATTACCTTGCTGAGGTAATCGAGCTATCTAAACTCTACTGCTATGAAAGCGGCATAGCAGCTTCTGTTGAATGGCAACAGCACCTAGAATAGTGTCTGGCTGACCGCGTCATACCAATCACTAGCATTGATTTAACACTGGGAAGCCAAGACTATTCTCCCAGCGATTTTGGTAGCAACCACAACCACTACGATAATTCTCAGGCTTCCACGCTATGGTGTTGTGTAGACACCAACAACGAGGTCCCCAAGAGAATTCCTCAACCATTGCCGGCACAGCTGAACCACCTTCGCGAGAAGAAAGCAAGCTGACGCCACCAAAATCCTGTGCCTATTATGATCAGACACCGCAGCATCCGTGCCCTGGCGTCATTTCCAGGGCGTGCAACCTTTTGATCACAGGATTTTGATAGCCGCAATGCTTTTATCTCTGAGCAGCACTGCTGTCGGGCAACCGGCACCCGTAGTACCAGAAGTAGCCTCTGGTCAGACCTCGCAGATCCACCTTTAAAAGGCTTCACTACTACTATCTTTTGAACTCAGGGGCAGTTCTAGGTGATCATGCACCTAACTGACAACAACGGATATTCTTTGTTTGTTTTCCTTTTATAAATATGTGCACATCCTTTGCTCTGTTATTTCAGAGATCGGGTAGTAACACATAAGTTTTACGGGTAAGTAGCCAAAGGTCAGCCAGCAATAAAAACTACATTACCCTTAGCTGGGGCTCCCGGGATCGCCACACCCGTAGTCATTGACTCCCCTGGGGGGAGTAGATAGGGACAGTTGTGCAAAGGATTTGCGTGAGTACCTGCCAATGTGGCCTTACCCCACGGGTACCTAAGCACCGAGTCAGGTTTTGGGACGCCAGACCAACGCCCCCGTGTTCCCTTCCAATCCAGACCTATGCTTCCCGCATAGGTATGCCTGGGGGTTCACAGGTTGCAAACCTTATACACAGTTATCCCTGTACTATGTTTAATTACCTTGCTGAGGTAATTGAGCTATCTAAACTCGTATCAGTTGTATGTTCAGGGACATCGCAACTTTTCTGTTGAATGGCAACAGCACCTAGAATAGTGTCTGGCTGACCGCGTCATACCAATCACTAGCATTGATTTAACACTGGGAAGCCAAGACTATTCTCCCAGCAATTTTGGTAGCAACCACAGCCACTACGATGATTCTCAGGCTTCCACGCTATGGTGTTGTGTAGACACCAACAGCGAGGTCCCCAAGAGAATCCCTCAACCATTGCCGGCACAGCTGAACCACCCTCGCGAGACGAAAGCAAGCTGACGCCACCAAAATTACCATGCATATTGTGGTCAGACACAAATGCCGTTGCCCCGGCGCTTTCCGGGGGCGTTAAACCTTTTGAACATAGTAATTTTGATAGCCGCAATGCTTTTATCTCTGAGCAGCACTGCTGTCGGGCAACCGGCACCCGTAGTACCAGAAGCAGCCTCTGGTCAGACCTCGCAGATCCACCTTTATTAATAAAGGCTTCACTACTACTATCTTTTGAACTCAGGGGCAGTTCTAGGTGATCATGCACCTAACTGACAACAACGGACATTCAACTTTTGTTTTCCTTTTATAAATATGTGCACATCCTTTGCTCTGTTATTTCAGAGATCGGGTAGTAACACATAAGTTTTACGGGTAAGTAGCCAAAGGTCAGCCAGCAATAAAAACTACATTACCCTTAGCTGGGGCCCCGGGCTTGCCACACCCGTAGTCATTTCGACTCCCCTGGGGGGAGTAGATAGGGACAGTTGTGCAAAGGATTTGCGTGAGTACCTGCCAATGTGGCCTTACCCCACGGGTACCTAAGCACCGAGTCTGGTTTTGGGACTCCAGACCAGCGCCCCCGGTTCCCTTCCAATCCATACCTATGCTCCACACATAGGTATGCCTGGGGGTTCCAAGGTTGCAAACCTTATACATAGTTATCCCTGTACTATGTTTAATTACCTTGCTGAGGTAATTGAGCTATCTAAACTCGTATCAGTTGTATGTTCAGGGACATCGCAACTTTTCTGTTGAATGGCAACAGCACCTAGAATAGTGTCTGGCTGACCGCGTCATACCAATCACTAGCATTGATTTAACACTGGGAAGCCAAGACTATTCTCCCAGCGATTTTGGTAGCAACCACAACCACTACGATAATTCTCAGGCTTCCATGCTATGGTGTTGTGTAGACACCAATAGCAAGGTCCCCAAGAGAATTCCTCAACCATTGCCGGCACAGCTGAACCACCCACGCGAGAAGAAAGCAAGCTGACGCCACCAAAATCCTGTGCCTATTATGATCAGACACCGCAGCATCCGTGCCCTGGGGTCATATCCAGGGCGTGCAACCTTTTGATCACAGGATTTTGATAGCCGCAATGCTTTTATCTCTGAGCAGCACTGCTGTCGGGCAACCGGCACCCGTAGTACCAGAAGTAGCCTCTGGTCAGACCTCGCAGATCCACCTTTAAAAGGCTTCACTACTACTATCTTTTGAACTCAGGGGCAGTTCTAGGTGATCATGCACCTAACTGACAACAACGGTCTTTCTTTGTTTGTTTTCCTTTTATAAATATGTGCACATCCTTTGCTCTGTTATTTCAGAGATCGGGTAGTAACACATAAGTTTTACGGGTAAGTAGCCAAAGGTCAGCCAGCAGAAAAAACTTCATAACCCTTAGCTGGGGCCCCGGGCTTGCCACACCCGTAGTCTTTTGACTCCCCTGGGGGGGGTAGATAGGGACAGATGTGCAATGGATTTCCGTGAGTACCTGCCATTATGGCCTAACCTCACGGGTGCCAAGCACCGAGTCTAGTTTTGGGACGCCAGACCAACGCCCCCGTATTCCCTTACAGCTCACACCTATGCTCCACACATAGGTGCGTCTGGGGGTTCACAGGTTGCAAACCTTATATATAGTTATCCCTGTACTATATTTAATTACCTTGCTTAGGTAATTGAGCTATCTAAACTCTACTGCTATGAAAGCGGCATAGCAGCTTCTGTTGAATGGCAACAGCACCTAGAATAGTGTCTGGCTGACCGCGTCACACCAATCACTAGCATTGATTTAACACTGGGAAGCCAAGACTATTCTCCCAGCGTATCTTTTGGTAGCAACCACAACCACCACGATGATTCTCAGGCTTCCACGCTAAGGTGTTGTGTTACACCAATAGCGAGGTCCCCAAGAGAATCCCTCAACCATTGCCGGCACAGTACAAGACTGTCGGGCAACCGGCACCCGTGGTACCAGAAGTAGCCTCTGGTCAGACCTCGCAGTTCCACCATAAAGGCTTCACTACTACTATCTTTTGAACTCAGGGGCAGTTCTAGGTGATCATGCACCTAGCTGACATCAACATTTGTTTTCCTTTTATAAATATGTGCACATCCTTTGCTCTGTTATTTCAGAGATCGGGTAGTAACACATAAGTTTTATGGGTAATGAGCCAAAGGTCCGCCAGCAGAAAAAACTTCATAACCCGTAGCTGGGGCCCCGGGCTTGCCACACCCGTAGTCTTTTGACTCCCCTGGGGGGGGTAGATAGGGACAGAAGGAATCTCGTTAATCCATTCATGCGCGTCACTAATTAGATGACGAGGCATTTGGCTACCTTAAGAGAGTCATAGTTACTCCCGCCGTTTACCCGCGCTTACTTGAATTTCTTCACTTTGACATTCAGAGCACTGGGCAGAAATCACATTGTGTCAACAAGTCCCAAGTCCGTGCCAGTTCTGAATTGATTGTTAATTGATAGTCGTTATAATTTAAAAGGAATATTATCTTGCGATAAATCCCCTAAAAATTTTAGCAAGAAAGTTCCACAATTGGCTACGTAACTACTATCCGGGGAACAAGATATAAAAATCTCTATTTACCCAGAACGAGTACATAAACCATGTTATTGCTTCCCAATCAAGCCCGACTATCTCAATCTTCAGAGCCAATCCTTATCCCGAAGTTACGGATCTAATTTGCCGACTTCCCTTACCTACATTATTCTATCGACTAGAGACTCTTCACCTTGGAGACCAGCTGCGGATATTGGTACGGCCTGTTGAGAAGTTTGCGTGACCCCACCATAAATTTTCAAGGTCCGAGGAGAAAATATCGACACAACAGTAAATGTCATGCTCTTCTAGTCCATCTACCATATCTCTCTTCGAAAGACTTCCATGGTAGTACGACTATAAAACAGAAAAGAAAACTCTTCCGATACCTCTCGACGGCTTCTTTATGGTCGTTCCTGTTGCCAGGATGAGCACAAGGCCCATATTTAATAACAAACGGATACTCAACAGGTTACGGAATTGGAACCGTATTCCCTTTCGTTCAAAATTATTCAAGTGTTTAATAATATTTTTTAATCAAAAAAAACTTTGTTTTTTTTTTACTTTTCATTATAACTTGAAAATTTTCGGCTTTCGCCTTGAACTTAGGACCGACTAACTCGTGATCAACCACTGTTCACACGAAATCCTTCTCCACTTCAGTCCTCCAAGGTCTCATTCGATTATTTGCTACTACCACCAAGATCTGTACCAATGGCAGCTCCATGCAGGCTTACGCCAAACACTTCTATGCTCACCACTGTACCCTCCTACTCACTAAAGTTTCAAAGCTTATAATCCAACCGAAATTGAACATAAACCATCTACTTTAGCGGTAATGTATAGGTATACAACTTAAGCGCCATCCATTTTAAGGGCTAGTTGCTTCGGCAGGTGAGTTGTTACACACTCCTTAGCGGATTACGACTTCCATGTCCACCGTCCTGCTGTTTTAAGCAACCAACGCCTTTCATGGTATCTGCATGAGTTGTTAATTTGGGCACCGTAACATTACGTTTGGTTCATCCCACAGCGCCAGTTCTGCTTACCAAAAGTGGCCCACTGGGCACATTATATCACAACCACTACCTTCATACCAAGAAAGGTGAGGTTCTTACCCATTTAAAGTTTGAGAATAGGTTAAGATCGTTTCGACCCTAAGGCCTCTAATCATTCGCTTTACCAGATAAGATTATTTTACATAAATTTTAAATGCACCAGCTATCCTGAGGGAAACTTCGGAGGGAACCAGCTACTAGATGGTTCGATTGGTCTTTCGCCCCTATACTCAATTCTGACAATCGATTTGCACGTCAGAACTGTTTCGGTCTTCCATCAGGGTTTCCCCTGACTTCAACCTGATCAAGTATAGTTCACCATCTTTCGGGTCACAGCATATATGTTCAAGGTACGCTCTAGTTAGAGGTATAAATAATATGAATATCATTATACATAACTGTATAGAACGCCCCGGGATTGAATTAATAACCTATAAAATAGGTTAAAAACTAATCCCATTATTTTTAAGTTATGTTAATTTCGCTATTAGGTTTTCATTCCCAATAACTTGCAAATATGTTAGACTCCTTGGTCCGTGTTTCAAGACGGGTCCCGAAGGTATCCTGAATCTTTCGCATTGTTAATCATATAAGTGCATATAATAATCATAAAAATTAATAATCAATATGATATTATACAATATTAAATATTTAAGCACTATATATAATAAATCTATCAACACTTTATCAAATCAAAAGCATTTATTCTATGTTAAATTGCA
>CALYBX010000001.1:7500-10000 GCA_944452675.1 Tachina lurida | reverse complement strand
GCTGCCTTAGCTATTTTTCATTCAACATGATAAAAATTTAATTTAATATTTGCTTGCAACTACATAATCAATTTATAAAATTATGTGCGCTGCTTTAGCTATTTTTCATTCAACATGATAAAAATTTAATTTAATATTTGCTTGCAACTACATAATCAATTTATAAAATTATGAGCTGCTTTAGCTATTTTTCATTTAACATGATAAATTTAATATCGATACAAGCCATCCATACAAATCCATCGTCTTAAACAACTCTAACCCATCAACATCATCAAAATCAAAATCATCATCTTCGTTAATAGTATTCTAACAAAAGACGAGTCATCATCATTCGATGTGCGCTCACAATAATATGCCACCACCGTACCAACCGCACAAGTACACGAAGAAACACTATGCTTACTTTGCTTGCTTGCTTTGCTTGGCTACACATGTGTTTCATCATCTTCTTAGTTTTTATCCGTAGACATCATATAGATGTTTCTCAGCAAAAGTGCGGCCAATTTTCCATTTTACATAGACAAATATTTTTTTAATAAAAATTCATGTAGTAAATCATAGTTTTTTTATATAAAAATTATAAAATAATAATAAAAATCTTAAATTGGATAATTAAAACATAATTAGAAGATAATAATTCAAGTTTCTTCAATTTTTCATTTTAACCAAAATATGTCTAAATAAATGTCAATTTTTCTATTTTCATATGTATTTAAGATAATCAAACAATAAGTGCTGATATGTTTTGCACATTATTTTCTCATATAATATTATTTTAATTATTATAATGGTTTTATTTCTCTTTATTGTATAATGAAAATAAGTATTTACTAATTCGATTTTCTTCTATGTGCTTATACATTTTTAATTTGAACATATAAGTTAAATTAGCTTGTTATTAATGTCAATTTTTCTATTTTCATATGTATTTAAGATAATCAAACAATAAGTGCTGATATGTTTTGCACATTATTTTCTCATATAGATAATATTATTTTAATTATTATAATGGTTTTATTTCTCTCTATTGTATAATGAAAATAAGTATTTAATAATTTGATTTTCTTCTATGTGGATATGAGAAAAAGTAAAATTAGCTTGTTATAAATGTCAATTTTTCTATTTTCAAATGTATTTAAGTTATTAAACAGTATTGCTTATTGTATAAGTGCTGTTGTAGTTTGCACATTACTTTTTCATATAATATTATTTTAATTATAATAATGCAAATATTGGTTTTATTTCTCTTTATTGTATAATAAAAATAAGTATTTAATAATTCGATTTTCTTCTATGTGGATATAAGAAAAGGTTAAATTAGCTTGTTATTAATGTCAATTTTTCTATTTTCAAATGTATTTAAGTTATTAAACAGTATTGCTTATTGTATAAGTGCTGTTGTAGTTTGCACATTACTTTTTCATATAATATTATTTTAATTATAATAATGCAAATATTGGTTTTATTTCTCTTTATTGTATAATAAAAATAAGTATTTAATAATTCGATTTTCTTCTATGTGGATATAAGAAAAGGTTAAATTAGCTTGTTATTAATGTCAATTTTTCTATTTTCAAATGTATTTAAGTTATTAAACAATATTGCTTATTGTATAAGTGCTGTTGTAGTTTGCACGTTACTTTTTCATATAATATTATTTTAATTATAATAATGCAAATATTAGTTTTATTTCTCTTTATTGTATAATAAAAATAAGTATTTAATAATTCGATTTTCTTCTATGTGGATATGAGAAAAGGTTAAATTAGCTTGTTATTAATGTCAATTTTTCTATTTTCAAATGTATTTAAGTTATTAAACATTATTATTATTGCTTATCATATAAGTGATGTTGTAGTTTGCACATTACTTTTTCATATAATATTATTTTAATTATAATAATGCAAATGTTGGTTTTATTTCTCTTTATTGTATAATGGAAAATAAGTATTTAATAATTCGATTTTCTTCTATGTGGATATGAGAAAAAGTAAAATTAGCTTGTTATTAATGTCAATTTTTCTATTTTCAAATGTATTTAAGTTATTAAACTTGCTTATTGTATAAGTGCTGTTGTAGCTTGCACATACAATTCTCAAATATATCTACTAGGTTTAAATTTAGTCGATCAATATATTTGTATATCATTCTAACATTTGCAACAATGCATTTGGCAATAGTTTTATGATGTTCGCTTATTAATAAAATATACGTTGATAATTTTTTGATATAATATTACTACTTTTCTTTTTTTCAAATCCATAATATTTATTAATCATTACAGTTTTTCTTTTTCTTTTGCATTATGGATATGAGAAAAAGTTAAATTAGCTTGTTATTAATGTCAATTTTTCTATTTTCAAATGTATTTAAGTTATTAAACTTGCTTATTGTATAAGTGCTGCTGTAGCTTGCACATACAATTTTCAAATATATCTACTAGTTTATCGATCAATAAATTTGTAATGTAACAATGCATTTGATCATATACGCTTAT
>CALYBX010000001.1:0-2500 GCA_944452675.1 Tachina lurida | reverse complement strand
ACATCCGAAATGCACGGATGCTTCCAATTGCGGCTCTGG
The DNA here is from genome assembly GCA_944452675.1 of Tachina lurida. Taxonomy (NCBI): domain Eukaryota; kingdom Metazoa; phylum Arthropoda; class Insecta; order Diptera; family Tachinidae; genus Tachina; species Tachina lurida. Next base: position 2,461 of record CALYBX010000001.1, on the reverse strand, counting down.
TTGAGATCAATGCAGCATCATGTTTATTTAAGATCTTCCAATTTATTAAATCGTTCATTGATGATTTGCAAATAACTCCGCGCCATGACACTGTGATAGTACCCACGTTCTTCACATTTTGTTGGAATTTATTTTGAATTGCTTCTTTTACTGCACTTGTATTGTAGTAGGACTTTTTTCTATTGTGGGCTATTTCTAAATTATTTGAATCAGATACTACTTGTGCGTCAATTATTAAAAGTTCATTTTCTTTTATTCCAACAATGTCTGGCTTTCTTAGGCCATCAGATGTTTGTAATGGCGGTTCTTTATAAACATTGTATCCTTTTTCAATCATTTTCCTTACCACGAATGTTTTAATGCAGTCATGTCTTTCAATTCTTGCATGGGATGATCTATGACATATTTGAATAACGTGGTAAGGTGTTTCCGGCAGCATGCACCCAGCTCTGCATGTCCGGTCTATTCCCGGTCTACCTCGGGATGTTCTTGATTTTGTTGGTAGAGCATTGATTCTCAATCGGATACAGTTTATGAAATCACGGCCTGAGAGTAGTTTTGTTGGTTCTCTGACCCATCTGTGCGCTTCTTTAATTTGATTTGATTCTCTTAATCCAGCGCCATCAACTGAACTATATAATTTATTATTAATGACTATGACTCTCTTAAGCTTAACCAAATGTTTCGTCATCGTTTAGTGACGCGCATAAATGGGTTCGTGAAAGGGGGCATGGATGTGCCTATCCTACACCTCTTCGTGGTTCTCGCCAGTAACGTTAGTCAAAGATTAACGGCTAAGTTAGGAAGGCTTAACGGAATTTTGGGTTGCCAGCCCAATTTTCTTTAAAATGTTGGCCCAAATGAAATAAATAATAATGAAAATCCTCCGTCCACTGACGGAGGAAACCAACAAACTAACACTTTACTTTCCTCTAACTATCCTGGAATAATGTTCCAATGCAGCATATGTCAAAGATCGTTCAATACAAAATCGGGACTTGGAGTCCATATAAAACGTGCCCATCCAAATGAAAATGATGAAATGAATGCCCGTATTGAGGTAAAAAGTAGATGGTCAGAAGAAGAATTGATGCTAATGGCAAAGAAAGAATCTGAGCTCCAAGGAGTAAGATTTATAAACAAAGAACTAAATAAAATCTTCCCAAAAAGATCTGTGGAAGCAATAAAGAAAGCCAGGCAGAAAGATTCTTATAAAGCATATGTAGATAATTACTTATCAGGACCAAACATCGATCCTGAAACATCACAAGTAATGTCTGCACCACATTCTCAAATAAATGATGAAAATGATGACCAATATATAATAAATTCTTTGGATGGGTTACAAGCAAATAGAAATAACGATCGATATCAGCTTAACGTTTTAATGGACATTATCGAGAACGCGAGAGATGTAGGAAAAACAAGCACACTAGCCTGCATCACAACATACATAAATAATATTCTGCCAACGACTGTTTCACGAGAAATAAGAGAAACTAGAAATGCAAATATAAATACTGGAACAAGTCGGAGAAAACAAAGGCGAATAGATTATGCAAAAACGCAAAAGCAATGGGAAAAACACCAATCCCGTTGCATAAAATCGATAATTGAAGGTCCAAATAACTCTGAAATACCACCAAAAAGAATCATGGAGCCTTTCTGGAGAAATGTTATGGAAACGAGCAATACAATAAAGCCAAATATACCATCAAAACGGCAACAATTAGATAGAGTCTGGTCTTCAATAACATCAGAAGAAATTGATAAATATAGATTAGGAACCAACACATCACCAGGCCCAGATGGAATCACAAGTAGACAATTAAAGAACGTACCATCTGGGATATTGTCTAAAATTTTTAATGTAATCCTGTGGTGTGGAAAGTTTCCATCAGAAATATCAAGATCTAAAACTATATTTATCCCAAAGAAAGAAGACTCGAAAGAACCGGGTGATTTCAGACCAATCACTATCCCATCAGTCTTGATACGTCAGCTACATACCATCTTGGCTAGGCGTATTGAAGATTCCCTGAAGCTGGATCCACGGCAAAGGGCGTTTATAAAAACGGATGGGGTAGGAGACAATACAATTGTATTAGACACGGTCTTGAAATCAACCAAAAATAAGTATAGCTCGCTGTACATAGCATCTCTCGATGTGAGTAAAGCATTTGATTCTGTGACCCATAACACAATATTTGAGATTTTAAAATCATTTGGTTTTCATAAAAATTTTATAAAATACATTGAGAAATTATACCAAACAACACCAACAACCTTATTGACAAATTCATGGGAATCAGCTCCACTAATACCCAAAAGAGGTGTGAAGCAAGGAGATCCATTATCACCAATGTTTTTCAACATGGTGATAGATAAATTATTGGATATCCTTCCCAATGAAGTTGGGTATAGGTTGGGTAGATCAATAATAAATGCACTGGCTTTTGCT
>OX101757.1:15449676-15889141 GCA_944452675.1 Tachina lurida | reverse complement strand
CCCTGAAGGAAACGTGGGGTTAAGTGTAGCCATGTCAATATTTTTGTCAACAATTATGGTGTCTTTTTGGCGACACTGTCAACAAAATGTTTTGTTTTGCTTTTGTTTTTGATAGGTAGAGAAAACTGTTGACGGTTAAAAACAAATCATTAAGCTTGATGGGCTTAAAATCGGTGGGGTAGCCGACGGCAATTGTTGTTATTGACTTCGGCGCCGCTACTAGAATTGACTCAAAGACTCAGTGATGGAATTTTATTTTACAGACATACATGTATGTACATTAGAGCGTCTCGCCCAACAGGAAAAAAAGTTCTCCGTACACCAGCGAATACAAATTATTGTTCCAAGGAGAACAATACTTTATATTCGCTGGTGTACGGAGAACTTTTTTTTTGTGATACGGTGTAATGTACATATGTTTCATTTTAAATAAGTCCTTTCTAAAATAAGTATGTAAAATAAAAATAATACTTGTAAAAATTTTTATAAAGTATCTTACATTTTCAGAGAATTTAAGACTGTAAATAATTTTATTTGCAAATATTTGTTTCAATATAATTTTTCTGTCGCCGCCGATTTTTCTCTATATGAGCCGGCGCCGACGCCAATTAAATAACATCGGCTTGTTGCTTTTTTATACAAACAATTTCATTTAGTTTTTTAAATTTAGTTGTGGCCGCAAGCTAAATAGCTGGTTTTATTAAAAAAATAATAAAAAGTGATATAAAAAGGTAAGTAAAAAGTACAAAACTAATTAAATATTTTATTATTTTTGTTTAAATAAGTGTATAAATAGTTACGTAGATATAATGAGCAAAAGAAATAGCAGAAGATTGGTGAAAAAGCAAAAAAATTTGTACAGAAATAGAAATTGTGAGGAAGCATCAATTTCTATTGAGAGTGAGAATTTTCCAGAACTTGTAGAACCTAATAATGATGCATCAATTTATATTGAAAGTGAGAATTTTCCAGAAAGTGAAGGGCCTAATAATGATTTTGTGCACCAGTTTGAGGATTTATCTTACCCAAAGTTGTTGCTGCGTGAGAAATTAAAAAATTGGTACATTGAAACGGCGCCTTCTAGGAAATGTGCAGAGAAGCTTTTTATAATTTTACAGGAGGAAGGACTAGATGTACCATTATCATTATCAGCTTTATTGGGTAAAAAACAAAAAGTTCAAATAAGAAACGTTTTCCCTGGGAAATATTGCCACATTGGAATCGAAACTCAGTTAAAAAAATTTGAAAACATTTTAAAGAACTCTAACGAAGTAAAATTGGATTTGAATGTTGATGGCATCCCATTATTCAAAAGCTCACGAATGCAGCTGTGGCCAATTCTTTTTTAAATTGTTAGCATAGAAGGGAAAATTAGGCCGTTTCCTGTAGGAATTTATGTAGGGAATAGCAAACCCAATTGTGTTAAGGACTTTTTCAAAGATTTTGTTGAGGAAGCGATTTTGCTAAGAGATGGGTTAATATTAAATGAAAAGAAAATTAAAATTGTATTCCGCTGTCTATCATGTGACACGCCGGCTAAAGCTTTCGTTTGTGGCATCCCAAGTCATACATCTTCACATGGTTGCAGTAAGTGCATACAAGTTGCGAAAAAAATTGGACATGTGCTTACATATAGTACTTTTAGTGGCACTTTAATTTCTGATGCCGACTTTTCTTTAAGAAAATACCCAAAACACCACTGCCATATATTTAAGGACAAAAAAACTCCTCTTGAGGAAATTGGTTTAAATATGGTATCGCAAACTCCATTAGACAGTATGCATCTAATAGATCTTGGAGTAACACGAAAAATGCTAATAAGAATTATTAAAAATAGAACAGAAGTGCGGACTCCAAAAGAAAATATATCTAGGATATCTGCTGAACTCGTGAAATTAAGAGCAGTTTTTCCAAAGGAGTTTCCACGAAAACCGAGACCATTAGATGAAATACATAATTGGAAGGCGACAGAATTTCACCAATTCCTCGCATATACTGGTTTAATTGCTCTCCAAAACAACGTACACGAAGATATTTTTTATGAATTTCTGTTATTACATTGTGCTTATAGGTTGCTTTGTAATCCCCGACATGTATACAGTAACACAAGTGTAGCTAATGACCTCTTGGAATTGTTCGTACAAAATTTTCCAACTGTTTTTGGTCCAGACAGCGTTTCCTTTAACGTCCACAATCTGTTGCACATAGCATCTAGCGCAGAATGCTATGGGCCTCTTGCATCTTTTTCTGCCTATGATTTTGAAAATAAACTTCAAATTTTAAAAAGATATGTTAAAAAGCCATCGTCAATTCTTCAGCAAATTGTGCAAAAAGAGCAGAACGAAAATTATTTTGAAATTAAAACAAAAAAATTGAGGTGCAAGGGAGATGTCATAATAGAAGCTTACGTTAATGAGTGTTTAATATCTTGCAAAGAACCTAATAATGTTTGTGCAGTAAGACCAGATGTACCTGTAAAAATTGAAGCTATTATAAAAGAAGACGACATTTACGTTGAAGCGCGTCGCTTGTTAGACTTAGATAGTTTCTTCAAAGAACCCCTCAATTCTTGTGAGTTGGGCACTTTTAAAACAAACCTTCTTTTAGGTGAAAAGGAAAAAATTTTATTAAAGGATATTCAATACAAATTTTTATGCTTACCTGTTAATACTAATTTCGTAATAATACCAATTCTACACAGTTGCCTTCCAGAATAATGTCACAAGAGCTCACCAACCCTTCCAAAGCAAAACTGACGTACTTTCCACAGAAAGGTAATTTTTATAATAAAAATTTAAAATTCAAATTGGAATTTTTGTTTTTTTAGTTGTTCCAAAGTGTCAATGCTGTGAAGAATTGTCTAAAAATTTTGAATTATATAAAGAAGCTGCTCAAAAACAACACAACACCCTAACCGATATTTTGGCGGAACATAAAGTTCTACTGGAGCGCATTGCTGCTCAAAATGTAGTTACCACAAATATAATGGGGATTTTCCCCGTTAACACTGAAGAACAATTAAGGCAGTTAAACGCTATTTTAGCTACAAAAGGCGACCCATACGTAAGTATTATGACTCGATTATGGAAGGCATAAGTGAATTCTAGCAACTTAACTAAAATTGAATTGCTATCCACAATTGAGCCAATAATTTTTCGGTGGAACAACTTGGGTAGATACACAATAAAAATAACTAATTTATATCTTATAGATACGACAAATCAAGTTACTTTTCGCTGGTAATGCTGAACGCAACTTGCATTTAGTTCTTGGACAAAATATTATAATGCAATACAATGTAGACGGATCTTTCGGAAAAAAAGGATTACGGAGCTTCGGCAATGTACTAAAGGCTATGATCGGTAAAAATAACATTTGAATAAGAATTTCATAAACATGTACATATGTATGTATCTCCATTTTTTATATTTTTAGATGCTATATCAAGTTTCAGTGAAAATCCTGATAAAACATTAAGATCAGCTTTTCAGCGCCAAAAAAAAAGTTTTTTAAGCAATCAAGCCGCACCAGAACCAAAAATAAGGAACAAATTTTAAATGAAGACGATTCGTCCGACTAATATTTATTAAACCATAAATATGTATGTAAAAGGTTCAGCCAGCCACGAAGAAATGAGCTTATAAATGTATATATTTTTTTTTTTCATTTAAAACGAAACGAAGTTCCTTTTGTTTAACTGAACAATAAGATAACTTAACTTAAAAAAGACTAAAAAATATTTTGTACCTTATTTTACTTTTAATTACTTTAACTACATTACTTAAATAAATATTTGTACCTGTTTGAACTAAATTAAAATAGTATTGGTGACGTTGTCAATAGCTAATCAGTATAATCTTACTACTAACATTTTCGCCATATGGTCCCACAAGAACTACCTAGTCAGTATTGACGCAGTCTACTGGTAGATTTCGTAGGACAAGCCTGTGTTAAATGTCAAAAGTAGATTGCATTAGTTGGGGTATAATTTGTCAGTAGTACTGGTGACATCGTCAATAGATAATCAGTATAATTTTACTATTGACATTTCCTGCAGGGATAATTCGTACATACACGCACACGCACATGCATACATACATACATACATACATACATATAGGCAAAGTTAAAAATGCAAATAAACATGAAGCAAAATTACAACGACGTCAACTCAAAATTATTTTAAGTATGGGTGCAGTTAATTTTTAAGATTTGGTGATTTACACAAGGTTTAAATTAAAAAACGTTTTTTAAGCTAAAATTCTATTATGAACACAATTTCAGTGAATTTTGCTTAAACAATATTCAAAATGCTGTTTAAAATTTTTATGAATACGGTTGTAAGCACTTAATAAGAGGCAATGCAAATGTTATTATAATGTATAAGTAAGATGAGAAAAATATTAAGCTCATCTATAGGGATCATGTTGTCAGTAATATGAATTTTAAAAAGTTTCAAGAAATTTGTATAGTGTTGGAAGGATAAATATGGATTTTTGATGATAAATTAAATGATGTTCGTTATAGAAAACAATTTGACTATTTCATAACTATATAAATTGCTGCTCATAAAAGATTGACTTTAGTTATTTCATCTGACCTGAAACTTCATTCATATAAATGTTATAAATGACTAGCTACTTGTAAACTGATAACTCAATCTAAATCAGAAAACCTGATCTGAAAACCAGACCAGCTACCTGATAGGCTGATCTGAAAACCAGACCAGGTCCCGATAAGCTGATCTGAAAACCAGACCAGGTCCTGATAAGCTGATCTGAAAACCAGATCAGGTCCTGATAAGCTGATCTGAAAACCAGACCAGCTCCTGATAAGCTGAGCTGAAAACCAGACCAGCTCCTGATAAGCTGATCTGAAAACCAAGGTACCTGATAACCTGATCTGGTAGCTGATACCTGATCTAATAGCTGATACCTGATCTAATAGCTGATACCTCTTATTTGCTATTACACTGTACAACAAAATAACATTTTTTGGCTGTCCTTTAGATAAAATTACGCGGACTATATGGATTTTGATGCGTTAAATTCAAATCTGCTGTCAGTTTTGCTCTATCACGTAGAGATTTTTTTTATGGGCGTGGCTAGTTTTGGCCCCTAAATTAGTCGGTCATACTAATATATTTTACTATAACTCGAAAACCGTTATTTCGATTTTAATAAATAATAAACCAAAAGACGCGCCACAAAATTTTGTTAAAATATGTTAATAATCATTTTTTACCTATTTTTTATGGTTTCGAAGTTATTCAGAATTTAAAAAAGAAAAAAGTTTTTTTTATGCAAAAATCGCGTAATTTTTTTAAATGAAAATTACAATAAAAAAATCAGAAACTCACAAGTTTCATATTTTTTACATTTTTCTTAAAACCACATATCCTAGCAATAAAACAAGCTATAAAACGTGAAAATCCAGCAACAAATCTTGATTTTATTCACAATTTAAAGTTCTGTTATCTGCCCGCAATGCCCTTTCAATAGCATTACCAGATGTCAGTGATGGGAAATGAGATTTGCATTTCGGTATCAAAAACAAATTTTTTAGTACTTTTTTGATCCCGAGAGTACCAAAAATTATAATATTTCTTATTTAAATTTTATTAACAAAAAATTATAAGAAATTCATTTACAAAAAAAGGAACGCACAGGTACAAATATACAAATAGGTGTAGCCTGGATTAGACTTAATACTGTTGGAACATAAATCTTGCCCCCGTATTCCGTAGCTCGCTAAAGCTAAATCTAAATTCGACCGCTAAAATGCTGAACAAATAGAAAATTTTAAATTTTTGGCGATGACATAAAGCAATAAAATTTCGGCGAATTACATTTTTAAGCCATTACCTGATTTATCAATACCCGTTTGAAAATTGCATTCGTAGCCGAAAATCGACAAATTGATTTTATGGATTCTTAGCGATAGAGACTTAGCTTTAGCGAGTTACAGAATACGATGGCTGTTGATTTATATTTTGTTTTCATGAAATTTTGGTAAAAGAAAATCCTTTCGACATTTACACCGGAGTGAGAAATGGATAAAACTCCGTAAGCTACTCTCGATATATCAGGAAACATGTATTCATCTAATGCGTTTTATATAAGCCAGTGCTCTATATTGGTTGTTAATATTTCCAATTATTTTTCTTTTCTTTTTTTTTTCTTTTCCCTGGGAACATTTTAATTAAAAGTGGTACATATAATGATATTGGTTTAACAGATAAAATACTTTCGGGGGGAAACTTACTAAACCAAACTAACATTTTATTGTCAAAGTCCACTTTTGCCCTTAGAACTTAAAACTTAAACTTTTTAAAATTTTCTTTAAACTGATTTAAAACAGTTGTTTCAATAGATCAACTTCTGTGCCACATAAAATATCATTGAATGAAATATTGATATTGATATTTAATTGTGGTTACAGAATTCTTCTTCTTCTGCTTCTTTCTATTTGTCGAAAAAACAATTTAATTCTTGGCAAAATATATGCATGCGCGAGTCTTCTGACTGCATTTCTAAGTTGCCCGTGAGAGTATCAAATTTCTTAGGGGAGTACTACGGTACTTTTTCATGTCAAATAGTATCAAAAAAAGTACGATCGTACCAACTTTCCCATCACTGCCAGATGTAAATGTGACTGCATTTAATGCATTGCACACATTTTTCCAATTTTAGGTACCTGCTTTAAATTGTGAATAAAATCAAGATTTATTGCTGGATTTTCACGTTTTATAGCTTGTTTTATTCCTAGGATATGTGGTTTTAAGAAAAATTTTAAAAATATGAAACTTGTGAGTTTCTGATTTTTTTATTGCAATTTTCATGTAAAAAAATTACGCGATTTTTGCATAAAAAAAACTTTTTTCTTTTTTAAATTCTGAATAACTTCGAAACCATAAAAAATAGGTAAAAAATGATTATTAACATATTTTAACAAAATTTTGTGGCGCGTCTTTTGGTTTATTATTTATTAAAATCGAAATAGCGGTTTTCGAGTTATAGTAAAATATATTAGTATGGCCGACTAATTTAGGGGCCAAAATTAGCCACGCCCATAAAAAAAAATCACTACGTGATAGAGCAAAACTGACAGCAGATTTGAATTTAACGCATCGAAATCCATATAGTCCGCATACTTTTATCTAAAGGCTATTTTGGCTGTTGTACAGTGTTATTAAACATGGATGAGAAAATTTTAAAACAGTTGGTGTTAACATGAAAATATCTAATGAAATTTAATGGGATTTCATAATATTGTGAAATTCAATTCCTCTTGTGTAGAACCTCTCAAAGATAACAAGACTGTGTGTGTTTAAGCGATATGAAAACAAAAAAAAAAATCCGTTTTAGCGAAGTAAAGCCAATAAAGAAACAAAATACAGTATTTTTCGGTTAATTGCACATCAAAATTTGCACAACTTTTTGTTCAATTAACCGGGGAACCAATTAGCCTATACCCGCTTAATTGAACAATTCGTTCAATTACAAGAATCCCGTTTAATTGAACAGTTTGTTTAATTACAGAAATCACGGAACTACTAATGAATTAAAAGAAATCGCATATGTGCACTTTAAGTTTCTCAAAATAATTTTTTTTTACCTTAAACGAAAAAAATGCAAGTAACAGAAAAAAATTTACATATATGTATGTATGTGTATACGCAGGTATTTATTATTATTTCAATTAGTAGAGATGCCACCCAGTTTTTTTCACAAATGATGTCAAATATGTATGTGCAAAAATGCTAGATTATTATTCAATAATAATGCAATTAACCGGGTAAAAGTAAGAGGAAATTTATTTTTGATGACATGAATTTTGTAGCAATTAAGCGGGAAAATCAATTAACTGTGTTCAATTATCCGAGGAAATTTACATGTGCTTTCGTATGCAATATTTTTTTGCCCGATCATATGGTTCAATTAAGCGTGGAAACCAATTAACCGTAGGGTCAATTAACCGAAAAATACTGTATAAACATGTAGATATTTGTAGTTACAATTTCTATTTATTAAATTTAACCTGAAATAAAACCCATTTACATATTATATTATTTTTTTAATATTTTATTTAAAATTTTTTCTTAAAAATCTTAGTACTAATACAAATTTAACTCTATGTATAAATAAAAATATATATACATATATAAAAAGAAAAAAGATCATTAATCTAATATTTGATTTTTATTTACAAATAGTTTAGGTGTAGGTAAAAAGATAAAATTTTAAACCATTCAAATTTTACATGCTTTTGTGTGAATAAAATACTATAATTAATAGATAAATTCATAAACAAATATATAAACAATAAATAAATTAATAAATAAATAAAGAAATAAATTAATAAATAAATTATTAAACAAATAAATAAATAATAAATACGTACATTAATTAATAAACAAATAAGTAAATAATAAATAAATTAATAAATAATTAAAGAAATAAATTAATAAATTAATTAATAAACAAATAAATAAATAATAAATAAATAAATTTAATAATAAGCAAATAAGTAAATAATAAATAATAAAAGAAATACATTAATAAATACAATTAGTACAAAATTAAATTGTCGTTGTCATCTTACATGCAATTTAGTAGGAAGCATTCTATTCTACATCCATTGTTTCATTGTTTCGGTCTATGTAATGTCCCCAAGGGCGCGTTTTAATTTTATCTTTCATTATATTTATTTTATCATCAGAGAAGCTAAGTGCTATTTTATGTAGTTTTTGGGTATATATTTGATGTGTTTTAGATATAAACAAAAACATTTCATCCGAGATAATTTTGGATTCAAATAAGCAACTTTTGTAATCATTAATGGACAACTTTTTAATTACAGACTTTTTGACCACTTTTGATTTTTTAACAGCTTCCGAGCGAAGAGTCCCCAGCTAGCATTTGGATGATTGAATTTTCGGTAGTCATCTTACTCACTCATTTTTGAATAGTTTTGGTGATTAAAAATTGAGTTTTCATACAGTTCATCAAAAAGATCAGTCAAATTTGTCTATTCTTTATGATTAAAAACTGATTACAATTATTTTTATCATTTGCTTGAGTTCTTTTTGACTATTCTTGGTGACCAAAATGTGATACTTACTTACTCTTTTACCCCCACCATTTCGCAAACATAAAAGTGATCAGCTTGTAAACAAGTTCCCGTTAACCAACAAGTCAAAGGAAAAGCAATGCAGAAAAAATTATATATTGTATTTTGATTGCATAGTGAGAAGTCCTGTTTTTGATCGCTAAAGTGAGAATTGGTGTCTATTTTTGTAATAAAAAAGTTTTTTATTGAAAAAATTAAAAAAAAGTTAATAATTATAATAAACAAAATACTAATAACTATTTAAAATAAATTAAAAAATTAGAAAATTTAAAAAATCAAGTGAAATTATGTCAGCCAAAAAAATTAGACGCATTGCTAAAAGAGAAGCTGAAAAAATTATGTCATGCAATTTTAGTAAGTAAAATGAATTCTTGAAATTATTTTATTATTATTTTGTTTTTTAATTAATAGTATATGAATATATAACATAATTTTATTCCCCTAGACTTAAGAGCAATGAACTTAACTTAAGAAGTTATTTTATTATTTTGTTTTGTTTTGTAAATGCATAAGAATTGAATTATAATAAAAATTTTATCATAAAACTATATCAAATTATAGTCTGATTTCTATTAAAAAAAGGGTCAAATATTATACATAATATGATCATAATATGACTTCAAATTATGGTAAGATTCGTTTCAAAAATTGATCGAATATCATACAAAATATGATCAATAAACGATTTCAAAAATGGGTCGAAAATGAAGCAGAATGTAATCATAAAATGATTGCAAATTCAACTAAAAAGTGAACAGAAAATATTATAACATATGATAACAAATGTACATGAAAACTACATTAAAGCAGAGATCATAAATGACTATTCAGGAATAGTCACATGCAGGGTACCATTTTCTCCCGATGACAGAATCATTTATGATTAGAAAATGATTGCATATTTGATAGTTTTAATCATCTATAATATTCAAATGTGACTATTTTTTTATCATTATTTTCACAAAATGCTGGCTGGGGTCGACAAAGAATACATTTTTGCTCTTAAGCAATGGTGGGCACTGTCAATGTAGTGGTAAATTTTTTATGCGTTGAGGTTGCGAGCTACCCACCAAACACAAAGTCAAGCGTTTGAAAGATAATGGTGCATTATATATTTATACATAAATAGACATATTTTCTATATTGAAAAAAAAACGTTGATTAAGTAAAATTATTAATTGCAAATAAAAGTTTTTCTAAATAAACAGTGAAATAAAAAAAATTAAAAAAGATAGGACAATGATTTATCATGTTTTCCATAAAAAACAAAATAAATAAATAAAAGAATGGTTGCTTGGTGGAGCACAAAGGTGCAAATTCACCAAATAAAATTATGTGGTTGGATGTATCAAACTTAATAAGCTTTGATATTTGTCGGCATGGAAGATCATTTTCAGATGGGAAACATATTAAAAATATTTTTGATTTTTATTTAAAAGGTTTTCCTTTTCCTTACCTTTAAACTTATTCATATTACTATGAAAAGCATCATAATGTCTTTTAATGACATATTCCTTTTTTTCCTTAAGCTTTGATAACATAAAAGGCATTGCATGTTACCAAATGCATTATTTATAACAAAATATTTTTCGCATATCATCATCAATTTGAAATGAAACACGTATGTTTGCTGGACAAATATTCTTTAAAAAAATATAAAAAAATACGTAAGCCTTTCGCGCTAGTTTTAGCGCGTTTTAGCTATGCCAAACGCGCTTTTCTTCGTCTTAGCGCGTTTAATAAAAAAAAGCGCTAAATTAGCGCGTTTTGATTCAAGTCAAAAATATCATTTGAGTTCAATATCTTTTTACTTTTTTGTATAAATTTAACAAAATTTAACTTTTTGTTTAAATTCGTTAATGATTCAGATGTTGCAAATAAAATTCCATTGACTGTGGTTAGAATTAAAAACGCATTTTAATATTGTAAATGGCAAATATTTTGAAATTTCATAGTTAAAAATATGTACTCGTACTCCTGACCCAAAAAATGTATAAAACTTATTAAGCGTCTATTCTTTTTGTATGTACTTCAAAAAGCATTTGAATCGCAACACTATTCGACAATTTATATAAGTTGTTACAAATGTTTGACAAATAAAATTAAAATCAAAACTAAGAATTTCGAATATTTGGAAGGCGAAACTGATTCTGTATTAAATGATTTTAGTTATTTAGGATATAATTTCGAAGAAGCAATATTGCATAATCTGAAAAAGAGTTACTAAAAAAAAACGCCCGAGTCTGCTCTTAACCCAACAAACTCTGTCATTATATCCCCATTGTTTTCATCTTTCATCATTCCCAAAAACTTCTTATTGAGTAGCGGCAAACGAAATTGATTATCTATAGGATATTCTGACGTATCAAAATTCAAACTAATATCATACATTCTCCACTTGGATAACTCCAGTACTGTGAAACCAACATATATAGGTTTATCATATAGTGGTTCCATTTTTTCTAACTCTACCGCATACATATCGTCAGAAAATTTTGTTAACTGCTTAAAATTTGGTTTCGCAATTAATGCTCTGAGACCTAAATGATTCCTATTTGTTGTTTCCCAAGATGAAGTAATTCTAATGTCCCTACGTTTTTCAATGTTTTCCATTGTCTTCCCGTAAAGCATTGTTTAAAAGTTTCAAGAAATCTTTTTCAAAATTATTTTTAGCTTTTGTCCTATGAAATGTATTTAAGTTAATATATTTTTTAAGCCAAGGGGATTGCTTAAATCTGAGTATTCTATGAATTTGTTTTAAGATGAGGCCATTTGAAATGGCTTGTTTTAAAACTCTATAGTGTATGGTGTAATTTGTTTTTGAGTGTAAGTCTGCAACTAATTTTTTGATTTTGGATCCCCCCACGGGCTTATTTTGAGGACAAAATGGAAAATCATTATGTAGATCATGCACTGAATCGGGATAATCTATATCCACTTTCAAAATGTACCCGTACTCTGCAGTATCAGAAATTTTTTTAACATCAAAATCAGTATCACATACCCACTCAAATTCACCGCAAGGAAGATATTCCGACATCGCCCAATCATACAAATTGTTAGCGTCTAAATAGACAAGAAATTCCGATGGTTTTGATGCATTAAAATCTTCTAAATACTTATTATTCGCCTTCGAATATCTTTGTGAGCATTGAACTAGTCCACCTCTTATTCCGTTTTGCATAAACATATACATTTCGGAATCAGTGAACAGTTCGAGTGAAATTTCTGTGGTTTTCAACATTGCATCCCAAGATAAGCCTGGTGCTGTATAATAGTGGCAGGGGTCCAAATCGTATATATCTCTACAAGTTTTCCTAAAATTTTCAAACACGTCGGTTAAAAGAAGAACATCTGTCTTTAAATAGAGTTCAGTATAGTCAAGAAGGGTTTTACAGTTAAACTCTCTCCATATTTTTTGAGCATGTTCATACTCGACTACATCACATTCTTCATTCGTTAGAATATTGAAGAACTCTTCTCTACTAGGGAGTTTCATTTCCTTAAACTTAGTCATGGAATCCATGTAAGAGTACGGAAATACACCCTTCCCTCTAATCAGGTTGAAATGAGCTTCATCAACGAAATATGATCGAATAGTATTAAAATCATTGTTATCAATATTTTTCGCTAGCGTATCTAAACTCGAAGCCATAAATCTAAACGAGTCTATAAATCTTATTTCGAATCCATGTTTTGCATCTAAACTGATGAAAATTGAAAGAGAAATATAACGCTCTGTGTTCTGGGGAATCACTTTTATTGTGGAATATTTTATAGTAGAAAGTTCTTTGAAAAATAAGTGTATTTCGTATGCAGAAAGATTATGCAAGATAACCGGTATAAAATGAGGTGTTTTATAATTCAAATTACAGTCGCTATGAGCTGCCCCACGATAATTACCCGTAAGATGACAATGATCTCTAACTTTATCATTATTTAATATTTTCTTACATATATGACAATTTTGTGCATTATTATATTGAGCTATTTCTATTGGGCTCATGAACATTTTCTTAACTTTAAGTAAATAATTTAGATAAATATCTGTACAATCTTCAACTATTTTTTTGATAAATATATTCGCCGAATCATCACCAAAATAATGTCTATATATAAATTATTTTCTCTCTTAGCTACAATTAATAAAATAAGCGAATGCACACGCATGATTACAAATGGTACATCTAATTGTTTGTAGTAGTTTTCAAACTTGATGATAGATTCATCTTCGCGCATTCTGATAATTTTTTTCCCACAAACATTTTTATGATGATTATACACATAATCATCATGTGTATAGTAAAGGCAGGTATTGCAAATATGGATCTTACTTCTGTGTGACGTCATGTTGTAACGAAGGAGTCTAAGGAAAAGAGGAAATTAAAATAAGAAATAAATAAATATAACAATAACAAGTAACTTTTTAAATAGAGATGAAAACATATTTCGCTTAAATGCACATATACTTTGATATTTCCTTGATGAGTACATAGTGGAAGTTTTCATTGAACTGAAGCAATAAGAGATTAATATGAACATGTTTTTCTCCTTTTGTTATGTAGTATGGTCCTATAAGCGATGTTCCATTGTGACCAAGTACATTGATGCTCATATTATTTTGACGTTCGAATTGTTTAATCTGCTTCAATGGGAGGGGAAACTCTAGGCCTTCAAAATTTAATACAACTGCCCCTATATTAATATTCTCAGCAGAAATGTTTGTTATATTGTAATTTCTACAGTTTTTCCGCTGTTTAGGACTCAGACCTCTATTTACATTCAAAGCCGCAATGAGACACCATTTAAAGCAATAAACATCAGAGTTTTCGATATTTATGCATGCATGTTTTTCTGCTATATTTTTTTGGAGAGGAATAAGGCTCGATCCTCTTATTATGGACGCCTTGTTTATATTAGCTTCAAGGGAATTTATTGAATTCAAGGTCCATCCCCTATCCCTCTCTTGAAATTCTTACATTTTGGCTTAGCTCCTCGGTCTGTTTCTTGTACATATCCTCTATGTCATCAGACAAAGTCACCAACATCATTTTCGAAATATGTACAAGTTAAGAAACATTCATCTCATCGTTCACCGTCTTCATATAATCACATGTGAGCTCCATATTAAATTTAAATGTAGTATGTATCCTAGTACATTCAATTAGCTGTTGTAGTATGGAGCTCTTGGCAGATTTCAGAAACTCCTCCGGAAACATAACACCCTCATTTTTGTTGAAGACGATATATGTCTCGATCCTCCCATTGAAGTTGATCGCTCTTTTAGTGAGAAGATCTCCAATCTGTTCTAGGTGACAACTGTTTTTATGTTTTGTGGTTCTGACATGAGCCATGTAACCATTTGATGGGATCATCTCATCACAATCCTCACAATATTTTTTTGAAGATCAAGCTTACTAGTTCCAAGCATAGCCTCCGATTGGTTAGTATAGGAGTGCGTTTCAATATGCTGCTTTATTTTTGTGTGAGTCATAAAGACTTTATTGCAGATGGTACAACTTGCAGTATTCATTTTATTTATTTGTTTATTAATTAATATAATTATTTTATTTATAAACAATTTATTTAATTATTTTATTTATAAACAATTTATTTTAGTTATAAACATTTATTTAATTATTTTTATACACTTTTTATAAACTTGTTTAACAAACAGAAATTAGTTCTAGCACTTTTATAGTTTTTGGATTTTAAACACTTTGGAATTTTTGGTTGGGAAAATAGGTTGTCACTTGTTGAGATATCAAAGCAGACTGATGACAATCTACATTATTTCTTCTACTTATATACTTTATATGAGAATCACGTAATAGCCATCAAATCTAATTTATTACGACATATGATGAAATTCATATATACACTCACACACATATACAAACACACATATACACATTTCCACAATTCTCTGTTGGTATTACGATATATGATGAAATTCATATACACAGCAACACCCAGTGCCCATGTTCTGTAACTTTGGCGAGAACTTCTTGCGTCGAAAAGAGGTGAAACAAAATATTCCATCGTTTCTCGAAAAGTGAGAAAAAAGTGTGTCTGTAAGTAATGTCGAAAACCATCAAAAGTGATTACGTTATTACGTTAGAAATGCCATAATATACAACTCAAAGCCGACTTAGTGAACGCTTATCAAAAATGTCTTTGACGGCGACCATAATTCACTAAGAGTAGAAAACTTTCAACGACGGCAGCGAAAATACAATCGTCGGCTATACCAAATAATGTATAGTGCGACTTTGATGATTGTTGTTTACAAAATTGTTGAAAAAAATAAATAAAATATGTGGTTAAAATAATTTAACAGTGCGAAAATCACTTCAGAGCAAAATTCTTAAATTTTTTGCATTATCATTCATTGCATTTTGCATTTTGAACATGTTTTTTTTTTCGTTAAAATTCTTTCTCACCCCGTTTTTATTTGTGAGTATATTTGACAGTACAAAGCGAAAACTTTTCTCACGAAAATTTTACAGACACACTTTTTCTGTAGAATGTCGAATAATTTCCTTACGTGACAGCTTTTACTCGCCAAAAAAAGTTACAGACACAGTTTAGTGAGAAAAACAGCTGTTTGTTTCAATTTATGGCATTTTTGTTTCATTTCACACAATTCCATCGAAAACTTTCTCGACGCGGGAGTTACAGAACATGGGCACAGAACAAAATCTCTAGCATCAGTTTGTAATACAAAGGTACGAGAAAAATTTTTCCTGTATTTCTCCAAAAGCTACTTCCTATAATTATTACATTAAAGTGTAATATACTGAAATAAAAATATCATTACCCCTATTCAAAGCTCTGCTTATCAACCTGATTTGATTCAAAACATTTAACATCTGAAATTCACTTGTACATATAAAACCTATGCCAACACAATATTTTCTATCTCCATAAGAATAGCAACGTCAATAACCCAGTGCGCATGTTCTGTAACTCCCGCGTCGAGAAAGTTTTCGATGGAATGGATGGATGGATGGCTTATTCTGTATTGCGATGCGAAAGTCAATGCGACTCGAAAACATGTAAATGCGAACACTTCCTATTCTGTGTTACGATGTTCGCAAAGTACTTTTTTTATTCGCATTTAAAATGCGAAAAGGTGGCAAGTCGGTATTCTGTATTGCGAAAACAAATGTCAGATACGTACGAAAATCGCAAATTATATTCGACTGCAAAACAGCATTCGCAAAGCGTAAAAATGTAAGTGCAAAATAATTTATTTTATTTATTATTAAATTAATTGATAAATTATTCAGAGAAACAAACAACAAAACCACCAAATCGCACCAATTTGAAATAATGGTGGAATTTATGATGAAACAGCCACAAATTGTGTATAAAGCTGGAATAGAAATATTTTGCATAATTAATTGTTTTCAATGCTTCAAAATAAATTACCGATTTGCTTCTAAGCAATCTTCTTTGCACCCTTTCATTTTGGTCATGCGCGTCTTCATCATCAAACTATAATGCCACAGAATCCATTTTTGGTAAATTACACAAATATTATATAAATTATTGTTATTTAGTAAGCACAATCACAAATTTCTTTTTCTTTTGTAAATTTAACTTTGACGTTTATTTTAGACCAGCGTTGTTATTTCTGGCCAGCGTTGTTATTTTTGACCGGCGTTGCCAGGATTTAAAATAAAACACGAATGCGATTACGAAAGCCGTATAGAATACCAATTTTCTTTCGCATCGCATTTCATTTGCGCATCGCATTGATTTTCGCATCGCAATTCAGAATAAGCCTCCAGCTGTTTTTCTCACTAAACTGTGTCTGTAACTTTTTTTGGCGAGTAAAAGGTGTCACGTAAGGAAATTATTCGACATTATACAGAAAAAGTGTGTCTGTAAATTTTTCGTGAGAAAAGTTTCCGCTTTGTACTGTCAAATGTACTCACAATTAAAAACGGGGTGAGATAGAATTTTAACAAAAAAAACAAGTTCAAAATGCAATGAATGATAATGAAAAAAATTTAAGAATTTTTCTCTGAAGTGATACTCGCACTGTTAAATTATTTTAACAACATATTTTATTTATGTTTTTTCAACAATTTTGTAAACAACAATCATCAAAGTCGCACTATACATTATTTGGTATAGCCGACGATTGTATTTTCGCTGCCGTCGTTGAAAGTTTTCTACTCTTAGTGAATTATGGTCGCCGTCAAATACGTTTTTGATAAGCGTTCACCTAGTCTGCGATTTTAAGTCGGCTTTGAGTTCTATATCATGGCATTTCTAACGTAATAACGTAATCACTTTTGATGGTTTTCGACATGACTTACAGACACACTTTTTTCTCACTTTTCGAGAAACGATGGAATATTTTGTTTCACATCTTTTCGACGCAAGAAGTTCTCGCCAAAGTTACAGAACATGGGCACAGAAAACAAATACACATTCATTTGTAAATATGTATGAAAAACTCTCGAAGGCCAAACAATACACACAAGCAATGATATTCTTCAAAGTAAAAATAGATACGATTACATACATTAATACAACAACATATACATACATTACCAAATATATTCCCTATCCACTTCCATTCACAACAGGGTTGCCACTCTCTGCAGCTATTAGATTATTTCCCCAGAGAACGCAAACGTAAACATAAGCATACCAACGATAACTCAAAAGAGCAACTTAAAGTCTATCAAATAACAATCACTACATACACACAAATACACAGATCTCTTGTAACTACCCTGCAGTCAGACTGGGAGCAAGTGTCTTTGTGTCAACACTAAAATTCTAGTTACAACTTTGATATAATAAGTTTTCTACTATCCGCCAGTATAAAAGAAGGAGAGAAGGTGGAATTGTCAATATACATACATTTGTATGTATGTAAATTATAGAAATGTACCAGTAACTAACTGTCTGGTTAGTATGTCTCCATGTTCCCATAACAACTACGTGGTCACTACCTAATCAATTGTTTTAGTGTGACTAGTATATTTTCAGTGACAAGCACATGCTAAATAATTATAGAGTAGTACTGGTGACAAGCTAGTCAAAAGCTAGTCAGCACATTTTTACCATCGACATTTCCTACTGGTTATAATGATTGTCTGCCACTACAACAAAAGTTTCAGACACCATCAAAAATATAACTAAATACAAACACACACACACAGTCATATACACACACACACACACTCACGTACACCCATGCAAACACCCACTGTTAGCACAACGCTTCTCTACAATAACAACAGAAGCTGTACACACAAGTATACATACATACACATAAAAAAAGAATCAAAGTCACACACACACATAGCCAAGAAAATCTCAGCATAAAAATCCCCAAAATCCCCCCATTTGTAACAGGGTTGCCACCCTTTTTGATTTTTCCCGGTTTTGAATTCCCAAAACATGTCTCAGGTCCCCATTACTAATCTACTAGTGACGATCAGTATTTCCGTCATTGATGTTACCATGCCGAGACTTAATTTGATCTATTATTAAGTTATTTTTTATTTTTTCTGAATTTTTCTAAAAAAAAACCTTATTATTTTTACCAATTCGCCAGATTTTGTGGGGAATCTGGTAAGAAATGTGCAATAAGCATTCGAAATATATTATTAAGCAGTGAGGTACTCAGAGACGGTATATATGACTATCCGCATTTGGAATTTTGGAAAAATTAATGTTATTCATTTTCGTTGGAACTGCCTTGCAATTAAAATACAAGCTTGCAGAATTTGTATTGCTTAAATGAAACATCTAAAACAACCCCATTGATCTAAAAGACATCACATTGCAAGTTAATAATATGTATTGTAATCACTTTCAATAAAAAAAATTTATTATATTTTGATTCTCTCTTTCTAAAATAAACTTAATCTGCAGCCCAGTAAGTAGATATATGTTCTATTCAACCACAAATCTTCCTTGATGTTGTTATTATCATCTTTTACAATATCAATAATGAAATACAATTTCTTTTAAAAATTTTGACGCATAAATATTTTATAGTAATTCTTTAATGGCACAAATGGCAGTAAAAATCATAAATGAGAATTGAATGGCAAATTAATGTGAGATTATTCACCTTTTCAGATGTATTCCAGAGTTAAACTATATTTCCCGGGCTACTACTCCTTAAAGATTTTAAGCTCACTTCTGCTAAATTTTCATGCACAGATACAATTTTAGTTTCTTGCGTATATTTGCATGTTGTATATATGGTTTTAACCCCCCCCCCCCCTTTAGCACCAGAATACAACAAAATAACTTTTTTTTAATTTTTTGCTAAGAAATTATTATCCTCTTTTACGCGTACTAATATATATTTTTATTTCATAATTTGTTAAGGTTTTTTTGTTATTTACTGGTTTTTGTAAGCTATTGAAAAGTGGGTAAAAAAAACAAAATATGCAATTTTTGAATTGATTTGTTTTTTAAGTTGTGGTTCGATTTTTATAATTTTTTCTTTGCAAATTTATAGGAGACACTATTAAACTTAAAAAACATGAAAAAACCAGAAGACCATATTTTTCTTTTTTTTATATATTCAATGAAATTTTAGGAATTTTTCACGTTAAGTCAATTACATGCGATTTTTAAGGCAATGAAAATTTTTTGGAATGCAACTTTTTAATACAAAATGTATATGGAATTTTTTCTGAATTCGGAATCCGGTAAGAAATGTGCAATAAACATTCGAAATATGTTATTAAGCAGTGAGGTACTTAGAGACGGTATTTATAAGAATCTGTATTTGGAACTTTGGAGAAATTAAAGTTATTCATTTTCGTTGGAACTGCCTTGCAATTAAAACAAAAGCTTGCAGAATTTGTATTGCTTAAGATATTAGCGACCGCACAATCTACCATTGTATAATACATTTCTTATGAAACATCTAAAACAACCCCATTGATCTAAAAGACATCACGTTTCAAGTTTATAATATGTATTGTAATCACTTTCATTAAAAACCTTTCTCATAATATTTTGATTCTCTCTTTCTAAAATAAACTTAATCTGATATTGTTATTGTCATCCTTTACAATATGAATAATGAAATAAAATTTACTTTTAAAAATGTTGATGCATAAATATTTTATAGTAATTCTTTAATGGCACAAATTCAGCAAAAATCATACATGAGAATTTCATTTTCAAATATCTGATTATACTGGCTGTGGCCAGAGCTGCCCTCCATGAATGGCAAATTAATGTGAGATTGTTCACCTTTTCGTATGTATTCCAGAGTTGAACTGTAGTCTTCAGGGTACTCACCCTTATCGTGAATAAAAGTTCACGTGATATGTGTTACCTTTCCCTAAAATTGAGATCGCCAATGTCTGCGTTGTTGTTGCGTGAGTATACTATTTTCCAATTTTGTTCACCATTTTTTGTTCATGGGAAATATTTCACGTCAACAAAGTGTTCGCCTTTTATTCCCGCTAAGGGTGACTATTCGTTAAAAGTTTTAAGCTCACTTCTGCTAAATTTTCATGCACAGATACAAGTGGAACAATTTTACTTTCTCGCGTATACTTGCATGTTGTATATTTGATTTTACCTCCCCTTTTACCTTCAGATTACAACAAATTAACTTTTTTTTTAATTTTTTGTTTTGTTTTGTTTGTTTTTAGTACTCTTTCAAGAGTACTAAAACGTATTTTTATTTCATAATTTGTTAAGGTTCTTTTATTATTTACTAGTTTTTGTAAGCTATTGAAAAGTGGATAAGAAAAGTAAAATATGCAATTTTTTAATTGATTTGTTTTTTAAGTTGTGGTTCGATTTTTATTTTATTTTTTTGCAAATTTATAGAAGACACTATTAAACTTCAAAAACAGGAAAAACCAGAAGACCATACTTTTCTTCTTTTTATATATGTATATTCAATCAAATTTTAGGATTTTTTCACGCTTAATTGACTTACATGCGATTTTTAAGGCAATGAAAAATTATTGGAATGCAACTTTTTAATACAAAATGTATATGCATTTAATGGGGAATATGGTACGCTATAAAAAAATAGAAAATTTTATTCTTGATTAAAAAGAAAATTTTGCAATTAATTTTCTGAAACGTTAAAAAACTACTTAGTTTGTGACTTCAGCGCCGTCTTGTAGCGTAAAAAAAGGGGAGAATACAATATTTTTTTCATTGAAATTTTTAATTTATTATCTTTTGTTGCAAACAGTTAAATCATTTTATCATTTTCAAATGCTTTTAGTTTTTTTCTTCAAATCTCTTTGAAAATTGGAGAAATTCGAGCCAAAATCGATAATTTGGGCTTGTAAACAAATACTTATTTTTCAAAGTTGTTGCAAAATTTTCACAAAATTTTTTAGCAATCTAACAAGTAAACAAAAACAGAAAAAGAATCAGAAGACCATATTTTTTGTTTCTTTTTAATACTCCCTTAAACTTTAACGTTTTTTTAATTTTAAGTTAAAAAATAAGAGTTTTGTAATGCAAAAATCTATGCGTTAAACAAAACATTTTTTAAAATTGGTTAAAACATATTATTTCTTTTACTTTTAGATATCAGAAAATTTAAACTTTAACCTTCTACTCAAAAAACTGAAATTAATACAATTGTTTGAATGAAACGGTCAAAACTAAATTTTTTCTTAGTAATTAAGGCACAAAATTAACTGAATTTTACCCCCTCTGGTGGGGTCCATAAGAACTAGGACTTCAAAACTCTTTCAATGTGGGTTGAACTAGATTGTTACCTATCGAACAACATAACTTCTATTACAATATAAGACATGATTATTTTTTGTATTTTTGTCCATTGAACAAAGCACTGTGTGTCGTAGCAAACTTTTCAATGGAAATTACCTACAACATTTTTACAACTATTGTACAGCTTGATGACCTACTACACTTACAATAGGTTGTGAATTGAGCAATTATACATATACTACGTTTACACGGACGGCTTACTTGGAAATAATGCTTGAGGTTACCACAGTTACAAATCTTTGCTAATAAAAAACAATAAATTGATAAATATTGCACAAAAAAATAATTAAATAATTAAAAGTCTGGTAACGCTATGTGTGAATAGACGTGCAAAAATTTCTGCTGAGCGAAAACATTAAAATATTAATTAATATCGTTGCATAAAAGTACTAAAATCAATATAAACGCACTGAGATAAACCAGTATTATCGTCCTGAATCGAAATTCAGTGAATTTATATTAGGTATAATATAATACAATATATATATACATTGTTTTGTGATTAATTGTGTCTACAATTTTTGCTGCCGCCTGAAACTGTTGTTGTTCTTATACATTTTGTTCTGGTTTTGCCATTTTATTGGCGCAAATACATACTTACATACACATTTTATTTTTAATGGCTCCTCATAAAGAATCTTACCAATGTTCATGTAATAAAAATGTTACGAAAACGCAGAATAGTGTCGGATGTTTAATATGTGGATTATATTTTCATATTAAATGCGTAAATGCAATTGAGACCCAATTTGATTTACTTGCACAGAACAAACATGTTTTCTCTTTTATATGCAATGGATGCAAGTTAACGCCGAGAGAAAATACAATAATAAACACTGTCGAGTTTTCGAAAAGCAAGTATACGCCAGCTTTAAAGCATTGGAAAAAAAGATAATGCAGTTGTTCCATCAATTTCGTTCAGAGCAGCGTGAGCATATAAATGCACTAAAACTGGATGTACACAATAACTCTGAACATATAAAAAAAGTTGAGCGACTACTAATGATCATCGGCCCTATGTATAAGCAAAAATTGGCATGAAGTTAGCATAAGTGACGAAATTTAAATAGGTGTTAACGAGTTCCTCCATACAATTTGACATTAAAAATGGTCGCATTACCTAATTTTAACCCACCTCTAAGTCCTAGCGCGATTTTTAATGTGAAGTTTCATGGTAAAACTCTTTAAGATCATGTTAAATTTTGCCACTTATGCTAACTTCGTGCCACTTTTTGCTTATACATAAGGCTGCATGTGTTTAACTTAGAAAAGCACAATAATATTATGCAGAGAAGGCTGAATAGGTTAAATATTATAATCAAAGGCTTGCCAAAAAGACTAACGGTCCTAAGCGCAACATTTATCAGAATTGCATCACTTTGCGGGATGGAAATTTCACAGTCTGATATACAACATTGTATTTATATACATAATGGAAACTCTGTTCTGGTGAAACTTAATTCTGTCCAAAATCGGGACAGAATTATGATGAACTTCTCAAAAAAGAAATTCTTGGTCTTAAATGAGGTTATTGGTGGACATATCTCCTCAAAGGTGTTTTTCAAAGATCATCTTACACAGTTGGCGGCACAACTTATATCTATGTGTTCAAGACAATAAAAAAATTATAAAGTATAGGTTTATCAACACGGATACACCTAAAGCAAACATCTTGTTATGCAACAATTCAGAACTTTCTTGGAATTTGCAACAATGTGCTGCTTTTCTTGGTGAATCACAGTCAGAGAATTTGGCGAATGATCGAGATTCAAATTCTCAAGCAATGTCATTCCGAGTCTGTTCGTCGCTCAGGACATACTGGGAGTAGTACTTCAGCCTGTGGGGAATGCTAGCTGTGTATGCTGTAGAGAATACGTACTTTTAGTAACTAGTAACTATTATCGCAATTTGATCTCAATTTATTTTTACCTGATTTTTTATTTTTATATTTTTAATCAATGTCTTGATTTTATTATAAAAATTAAATGAGTTTAATATATAATATTTTTTAGTGTAGAATTTTGAAATAAATTTCATTTAGAACTCGTTTCAATCTCGTTGTACCTTCATAGTGAACAGACGTAATAGCGGAATTTTTCTTATATACAAACTAAACAAAAAAAAAAGCATACAAAAAATATTCGTAGTACATATTAACTGTGATAAATAAGCATTTTTTTGCTTTGATAATATTTTTACATATAGAAATAACAAAAACAAAAAAAAACCGTAAACAAAAAAACATACAAAATACCCTTGAGGAATACTCTTTATGAGTACCCCAGAGGAAAAAAATAGTGAAGTGAGTTCTAACGGCAGAAATGCCTATTTTACTGTGAGTTTTGATGCTCATAATGATAACAATAAAAATAAAAAATCTGATAATAATCTTGCTGTGAGTTCTGAAGCTCTTAATAAAAATCAAAAATCTGATAATAGACTTTTTCTAACGACAAAACCACAGTTTCGTCAGCGATCAACTTCGCTTTGTCCAATGCCAACTAGTGAATCGTTGACATTATTGCCTAGTACTTCTACATTTAACTCAGCGATATCATCCGCTTCCGACTCGTGGTCAACAATTAAACAAGTTGTTACTGAAGACAACAGTAGTACAAAACCAAAGGTACAAGTAGGAATGGACAGATATATAACCATTTTAAAGCGCGGGCGAAGCCCAAATTCTACTAAAATTGGATCCGCCCCAAAGATGTCTAGGGATAACAGCACATCTTCTATCAATCGTCAAAATCGTTTTTCATTATTGCAAGACAAAAACGACAAGCCCGCCGCATCATCGCAAAAGTCTTTCAAGCCACCACCTATTTATCTGAGAGAAAAAAATTCAAACGCGCTTCTAAAAAATCTACTGTCGACCATTGGTGAAAATACTTTTCACATCATTCCAATTAAACGAGGTAATATTGATGAAACTAAAATCCAAATATATGATGAAAAAGATTTCCGAAAAATTGTTAGTGAGTTTGAAAAAAATAAAACAAATTTTTATACATATCAACTTAAGAGTGCTAAAGGCCTACAAATAGTATTAAAGGGCATAGATTCATATGTTGAGCCTGAAGAAGTAAAATGTGCACTTATCGAACAAGGATTTAAGGTAAAAAATGTTACCAATATAATCAATAGAGAGAAGATTCCCCAGCCTCTATTTCGTGTTGAACTGGAGCCGAATGATATACAGTTAAAAAAAAATGAGACGCACCCAATTTATAGTCTAAAATACCTTTTACACCGAAAAATCACAGTTGAAGAGCCACGTAAGCGTTCAGGTCCCGTACAGTGCCATAATTGCCAAGAATATGGCCACACAAAAACCTACTGCAAATTACCTACAGTTTGTGTTATCTGCGGTGAATTGCATGGTACTGCTAACTGTACCAAGCCAAAAGTACAAGCTGAAAAAAAATGCAGTAATTGTGGAGAAAATCACACCGCTAATTACAGAGGATGCCGTGTATATTCTTTCGTTAAACAGGCTATGGGTCAAAAATCTAAATTAGCTCCAGTTCAATCAGCAAATGCTTACTCCGCCACTCTTCCTCAAACTAGCCAACTAGTAACTTCACGTGTATCGTATGCCGATGCTGCTAAGACTAGTTCTATTCCCACACAAAATGTTCCACCGCCAAGTAATTCAACGAATGCAAACTCTAGCTTTAACTTTAGTCGTCTTGAAGCTACTATTGAGAATCTGGTGCTAACTATAAACAACTTTACAACAAATATGACTAGCATGATGCAAGAAATGCTGAGAATGCAGAATACTCTGCTTCAAGCATTAGTCAACAAACCATGAACACGTTAAAATTATGTTTCTGGAACGCAAACGGCATTCGCCAACATAAAAATGAACTTGAGCACTTCCTCACGGAAAAAAATATTGATATAATGATGGTCTCTGAGACTCACTTGACTTCGAGAAGCTGCTTTAAGATAAATGGTTACACTCTATATGATTCAAAGGACCCGAGGGGGAGAGCATGCGGTGGATCAGCAATTCTAATTAAGTCAAGACTCAAGCACTATATCCTTGAGAACGTTAGTGAAGAATATATGCAAGCTACGAATATTTTCGTAGAAAATTTTTGTTCGAATTTCGTGATATCATCAATTTACTCACCTACCAGATTTTCAGTTACCGAAGATCAGTATGAGAAGTTCTACAAATCGCTTGGATCTTGTTTCGTGGCAGCTGGTGACTACAATGCAAAACATACGTACTGGGGCTCGCGTCTTGTTACACCTAGAGGTAGAGCGTTGTTTAATACAATTTCAAAAATGGGCTTAGATGTCATTTCGAGTGGGGAGCCTACTTACTGGCCTACTGACGTAAGAAAAATTCCAGATGTTATAGATTTTGGCGTCACGAAAAATATCCATAGGGACTTAATTCACGTAGAGGGCTCTGTAGATCTGTCCTCCGATCACTCTCCCACAATAGTTACAATTTTCAACCCACTAAGGAGTGATTTAACTAACTCATATGCGAAAACGATTAATAGGGTCAACTGGCTAGGATTCAAAAAATATATTAGTAGTCACTGCGTAGAAAACATTCAGCTAAGATCACCTGATGATATTGAATTTAATATTGCCAATCTTACCGAATATATTAAACAGGCTGCTGAACATGCCACTACTTCCTATCCGCAGACTGGCTTTAATAGAATTTATTCTACGGATATTGAACGTCTCGTATGTGAAAAAAGGAGAGCTAGAAGAGAATGGCAACAACACCGATCACCCCTAAATAAAATCAGACTTAAAGAATGTACTAAACGACTCAAAGAGCTGCTATCGTCGGAAAAGACTGCATTACTGGAAAAGTACTTAGAAGGTCTTGATGTAACGTCAACATCTAATTACTCTTTATGGCGCGCTACTAGAAATCTTAAAAGACCCGTTGATCTCAAATCACCATTGCGTACTTCGACTGGAGGCTGGGCAAGAAGCGATAGTGAGAAAGGTAACTTATTTTCTGAGCATTTAAAATCTGTATTCACTCCCAATTTATGTACGGGTGCTGCCGATTTACCGAGTGTAGTCTCTCTACCCCCTCGTCCCTTAAGGTTTAAGATGCATGAACTACAAAAAATAGTTGCTGAACTCGACCCTAAGAAAGCTCCAGGTATTGATGGCATTAGTAACAAGATGCTGATGAACTTGCCTCATATTGCAATAAGAATTTTGCTATTTATTTTTAATGCCATTTTACGAATGCAGTATTTTCCACATAACTGGAAACTTGCCAAGATTAAAATGATTCCAAAGCCAGGCAAAGATCTTACCAAGGCTGAGTCATATAGGCCTATAAGCTTACTTTCAACAATTTCAAAGCTTTTCGAAAAGCTGCTCATGACTAAATTGTCCACAATTTTAGCTGATACTGGGTGCATCCCGGACCATCAATTTGGCTTTAGAAGTCAGCATAGCACTATTGAGCAAACGCATAGATTGGTTCAAATTATAAGGAGGACTTTTGAAGAAAAGAAGTATTGTTCTGCCCTTTTTATTGATGTTTCTCAGGCATTTGACAAAGTATGGCACAAAGGCCTAGTTTTAAAATTGAAGACATACCTACCAATAAATATACAAAAGCTTTTGGAAAGTTATATTCTCGATAGAAAGTTTACTGTTGTGGAAGGAGACTTCATGAGTGTACCCGAATCTATATCTTCTGGTGTGCCACAGGGTAGTATTCTGGGGCCAGTCTTGTATCTAATATATACTTGTGATATGCCTGTGAGCAATAACATCCACACTTCTACATTTGCCGATGATACAGCCTGTTTGAGTATTCACAAAAATCCTGATGAGGCATCCCGCAATCTCCAAGCACACATTACCCAGCTTGAAATATGGTTGAACTTATGGAGAATTAGAGTCAATGAACAAAAGTGTGTTCATATAACGTTTACCCTAAGAAAAGATACCTGTTCCCCCATTCGAATCAACAATCAAAATATTCCTCAACATTCTCAAGTCAAATACCTTGGCATACACCTTGATCGAAGGCTTACATGGAAATATCATATTGACTCTAAGTTAACCCAAATGAAACTTAAATTGACTCAAATATATTGGTTAATTGGCAGAAATTCAACACTCAGCCTAGACTGCAAACTCTTGATATACAAGTCGCTTTTGAAGCCAATATGGTGCTATGGAATTCAGCTGTGGGGCACTGCTTCAGCTTCAAATGTCGAGAGAATCCAACGAAGGCAAAACAAAATTTTACGTTTGATAACATCTGCTCCATGGTACGTTAAAAACTCAAATATTCATCGTGATTTAAATATGCCACTAGTGAGTGAAGAAATTGCAAAATACGCAGGCAAATATTTAACTAAACTCGAGTCACATCCTAATCCGCTTGCCCGTAATATTTTGAGCTTTACTGGACACATCCGCTTAAAAAAGAGGGACACAAGGGCTCTTATACCCAACACTCCAGATGGGACTGCTTAAAAATACTTCTTTTTGATTATCACTACTTATGTATTATTTATAACTATCACTAAGCTTATGTCCGATATTGGTCGGGCCTAATAATTATATTTAGATTTAAGATTTGATTACTTATTGTTAGTTCATTTTTGAAGATACAATAAATAAAGATGTATATGAAAAAAAAAAAAAAAAAGAACTCGTTTGATTGATCATATAATTTGATTATTCGTTTTTTTCTTTCTTTTTTTTTTCATTAATGTTTTCTGTTTTTGTTTTGCAGAGCCTTTTTTGATGATTTGCTTTTTTATTATTATTTGATTTTTCTTTTGTTAATAACCTAATTGATGTAATTTTTTTTTAATGGACTTAAGTTATAATCTGGGTCCTATTTGTAGCGATAACAGTATTTTGCGGTCTTGCATCGGTAATCTTAACGGCTTAAAAGTTGGTTACTTTAACTGTCAAAGCTTTAATATAAAGTATGCTTCATCAAAGTTGAACGAAATAAGAAATATTTTATATGAAGGGATTCTAAGCATTGTAGGGATAAGCGAAACTTGGCTTAAATCCGAAATTCTTTCTGCTGCAGTAGATATACCGGGATATGTTTTATTGAGAAGTGACAGGTTAGGAAGGCGTGGTGGTGGTGTTGCTATGCTGATATCGAAGGGTATAAAATATAAGGTTGTGCTGTAATCAGTAGATTCTCCACTTTGTGAATATATTTTCATTGAAATTGAACTAGGTTCTTTTATTGTCCTTGTTGGTGAAGTTTATTTACCTACTGGTGACATTGGATTGTTAGAAGAATCTATTGGAGATTTAGTCATTAAGTATGAGAACACAATCATCACTGGTGATTTTAAGAACAATATGTGCAATACATCCAAATCAGCTTCAATGTCGGAAATGTGCCACAGATTGGATCTAAGTTACGCTCATAAATGTTTACCTACATATTTTGACATACGAACAAACAGTACATCGTTAGTAGATCTGTTTTTACTGAGTCCCAATTTGAGGTGTATTAATGCCGGTCAAATGCAATCTCCAGGTATCAGCAGACATGCCTTTATTTTTTCTGCTTTCGAGTTTCCTTTTCGTCGGAGTGAAACTTTTGTGGAATACCGTAATGATGCCGCTGTTGATCTCAATATATTGAATGAACTTGCGTTGTCATGCAACTACGATGAGATTTTTGGTTGTAATGATGTTGATACTAGTGCTAAGATACTATCGATAGTACTATCGATAATATCGATAGTTTTCAAACATCGAAAATATCGATAGGAAAAAATATCGATATCGATATTATTTAAAATGCAGTTTTCAAAACGTGAGATGTTATACAAATTTTTTAACTGACATCAGCACAACTTTTGGAAAACTGTCGCCCAAATTAAAGTTCGTAGATACATTCATACATATTAAAATAAACATAAGGCTATAAACTTTCAATAAAGTGATATAAAATACATGTAACCTGATGAAAAATTAGTTATATTTTTCTTTCTCAAGTACAGACATTCAGTCGATAGTAATATCGATAGTATCGATAGTGAACTCTGATCTATCGATGTATATCGATAGCCGAAAATATCGATAGTATCCCAGCACTAGTTGATATACAACTTTCCGCCCTTATAACTAATGTGCTTATGTTACACGATTTGGTTCCAATTAAAAGATTTAAAGTCTGTAACAAGAATGATAATGAGTGGTTCAACTCTTATGAGATTACATATAATATTTCTCTTCGTGATCTTGCGTATAGAGCTTTTATGGACAACCACACTGAGGCTAATTGGAAAATTTTTTGCCGTGTAAGGAATAGAACTAAAAATGTTATACGACGTGCAAAAAGAGTGGCATGCTCGCAAATTTTTAATAATTTGGATACTAAGCAAATGTGGGGCTTATTAAGAAATAAAGGGTGCGTGGTGGGTAGAGATTCTTTTGAAGATATTGATCCAAATGAGGTGAATAGTTTTTTATATCTAATCAGTCGATTGGCCCGCAAACCGTATCTATTTCTGAATTAGGCGATGCCCCAGATAATACTTTCTCTTTTCGTCCAGTACAGGAGCACGACGTTTACCTAGCTCTTTCTAAAATACGTTCAAATGTATCAGGTCATGATGGACTGCCTCTGAAATTCATTAAGACAATATATCCATATATTTGTTCCCCATTAACCCACATCATTAACGCTATTTTTCTAACGTCTATTTATCTAAAGATTTGGAAGATGACACGTGTCATACCTATAAGTAAGAAGGGAATTCAAATTTGTTGAATAATTTAAGACCTATCTCCATTGTGCCTATTTTATTCAAAATTGTTGAGCACATAATGAAGGACCAGATGTTAGATTATATTGATGGGAACAACTTATTTCATCCGAATCAGCCAGGTTTATGGCGGAATCAATAAGGCGTAATATAAATGAGAAAAATTACAGTGTATTGATTTCATTGGACCTGTCCAAGGCCTTTGATATGGTAAGGCATTCTTTGTTTATAATTAAATTATGTAACCTGTTAAAATTCTCGAAATTTGCGTGCAAACTGGTGCAGTCATATCTCTCATGTAGGTCGAAGTATGTGGTAGTAGGAAATAAAAAATCAAATGAGCTATAGGTCACTACTGGAGTCCCACAGGGGTCGGTAATTTGACCATTGTTATTTATGGCATACTTGAACGATTTCATTTATTTATTTGATGAAACTTCTGTTGAGCCATATGTATACGCTGACGATATTCTAATTGTATTTTATTCGAAGTATTTAGATGTCTTGAGGAATAATGTAAATTTTGTCATAGGCCAGATATCGCAATGGACGGTTGAGAATGGATTGAATATTAATCCAGAAAAACCCACAGCCATGAGTTTCGGGTGTAATGCTGAAGATTTCAGTTTCTCTCTTAATGGATTTGATTTGAAATTTGTTGAGGAAATGAAGTGTCTTGGTGTTATTCTAGATAATAAGTTTAATTTTTCGAAACATATTGATCATGTCTGCGCTAAGATGAATGCCACCCTCAGAAGACTATACATGCAGGATTTGTATTTACCACTTCGTGTGAGGAAAAACGTTGCAAATGCACTTTTAATGTCCCAAGTGCTCTACGCCTTAGAAGTGTTTTCGTGTACTAACAGCACTATCCTAAGGAAAATTCATTTGATTTTTAATCGTATTATTAGATTTGTATAGAAATTGAAAATTAGAACTCATGTCTCTGCTTATTTTATAGATTTTATTGGCTTTTCATTTGAAAATCTGATTAAGTTAAGAATATTATGTCTGTTTCGAAAGACCATAATGATGAATTGTCCTAGATACTTGGATGGTAGTTTTACATTCTCAAGATCAAGTAGAAATCCGCAGATAGTGTGTCACCGCATAGCTTCCTCAATATATGAAAGATCGCTGCATGTGAGAATTACTAGAGATTGGAATCCCCTTCCCATTTATATCAAATTGTTTTCGTTCTCAAATGCTACCTTTAAAAGAAAGTTAAATTTTTTTTTGCTACAACACTATGACCGCTGCAATTAATATCCTCTTTTGCTGTTATCTGTTTTTGTAAGAAAATCTTTATAATACATAAAACATGTAATTATAATTACATATGTCTACATATATAATGTTTCTCTTTTGTTTATAATTATATTACTGCTTTATCTTGAAATTTAAATACTATGGCGCATATTCAGAAATCATTACTAGGTGCTAACTTTTTTAAATACCTATTTAAGTTATTCACAGACGGCTACGAAAGTTTAGACTTAATTATGAGTGAAGCTGTAACTAAATGTTAACTAACTTATACATGTTATACTTATACTTTACATGTCAAAAATTGTTTTTTGATAGTTTGAAAAGTTTTTTATTTAATTGCAATTTATATCGATCATAGTATTATCGACATTTTATTTTCTTATTTCTTTTATCAGCTGGGAGTCGTTACTTCGTTAGTTTAGATTTGTGAATAGAACCTGTAACTATCTGTTAACTATTTTTTAGTATCTGTTTAATAAATTTCGACTTTAGTTACGATTTATGAATATGCGCCTATGTAAATAGTTTTTATTTATTTATTTATTTATTTCGGTCTATAGCAGAGACCTGCAAATTTCATGCTTTTTGATGATTTACTCACACATTAAAATTTTTACTCACATTTAATTAGACTTGGGTCGAACTCGTTCACTAGTTCATTTTTGCCACAAACCAATGATCAAACCCATGTATTTTAAATGGGTTTGATAATTGGTTTGTGGCAAAAATGAACTATTGAACGAGTTCGACCCAAGTCTAGTACAAACGAACGTATCGTTTGAATAATTGTAAGCGGAGTGTTCGAACTGGTTTTATTCAAACTTCTACGTGAACAAGTGATGACGTTGAATAAAATCAAAGTAGTAAAGTTCGTTCAATTTATTTTAAAACACACACACATAAACGTGTCAAACAGGGATGGAAAATTGGAGGTTTGTATTTGTTCCAATTATAAAAAAGGTGCAAATTTTGTTTAAGTATTAACAACTAACTGGCATATTCATAAAAAATATTTTAGGTTTATGAAGCGCTTATTTGACGTAATTCTATGGGAAATTTGTCAAATAAACCTAAAATATTTTTTTTATGAATATGGCGGTAAATCTTCAAAAGAACTTACATAAGGGGAACTCATTTAACCTGTTATATACCTCTTGAAGTTTAACCTTCTAGTTTACAAAAAATATTTTATGCTTATTTAGAGCTGATTTAACAATTTTCTTTACGATAGTTGTCGAAAGACCTTTATTAATATGTAAGTACATATATTTTATAAACAAGGCTGTTAAAATTTTTAACATAAATTTTGGGTAGTAAATTGCCTGTTCAAAACTTTTAAAATACATATTATCGTTAACGATAATTTACGTACAAAAACATATTTTTCAATATTAAAAAAACATTCTCCCAAAAACTTTAGTTTTTGTCGCTTACGATTAAGTCGAAAATAGGGCTCAATATTTCAAACATAAATTCTGTTAAGTTAATTAACAAAAATTAGTTTTTGTATTGAAAATCCTCCTCAAATTTTATTTTAAAATGCATTTTTTAACAATTAATCTCAGAAATTTATATAACATTTTTGTCTCTAATATTTTTCAAAAAGTTCGTAGCGAATAGCTCTATTAGACAGTTTCTTTAATTTTACCATCCCTGATATAAAGCACCCAACTTAACTACACAAACACATATATACTTAAAAATTTGTTTGTTATTATGACAGCAGTTTGCGTTGGATCTTAATAATTACCACATTCATAGACAATGATTTTTTTCATCTTCGCTTTTACTCTGCATCAACTACTTGATGCTGATTTAAAATTAACATTTTGTTCTTTCGCATTATATTCTTGTTCAAAACACTCATTGTCGAACCAAATACCAATCGTCCGAACTGATTGGTATGATGCTACGCATGATTATAATTCACACCCAACAATACTCAACTCACTTGAGCGATTAAAACTTAGCAATGAATATACGTGTTTCAACAAGTTTGATTTTTTCAAAAAAATAGCATGTTTTTAGGATATTGATTGCGTATGATTATTTTACAAATCACCGGTTGCAGGTCACTGGTCTATAGATTATAAATCCTTACAGACTAAAGATATAATACCAGTTGAATAACATTATCTATTCAAGTACAAAATAACATTTCTTTTTATAATATCATTGCTCTCCGAAATATCTATAATATGATACAATTTATTAAAGTGTTCACAAATGCGACGAAAGGAGTCATTATTAGCATAAACAGATCTGTAGTAATTCAGACGAATTAGCTGAAAGTTTCGAGTTGGCCTAATTGGAACACAAAAGCTAATTTTACCAAGCAGGAACGCAGAATCAACTTCACCACGAATCAATCCAAGTA
Organism: Tachina lurida; assembly: GCA_944452675.1. Taxonomy (NCBI): domain Eukaryota; kingdom Metazoa; phylum Arthropoda; class Insecta; order Diptera; family Tachinidae; genus Tachina; species Tachina lurida. The sequence goes on along the minus strand of OX101757.1, from coordinate 15,854,836 downwards.
GAAAAGAGACACTCAGCATTATACGACGGCTTTTTAAAGTTGGCAGCTTAATAAGGGCAAGTCTATTAACATACGGCGGTAGAACATATGAATTCCATCTGAGGCCACGTAAACAGAAAATTAAAAATTGATTTTGCACCGATTCAATGCTGTTTATATGAATGGAGTAGTAAGGATCCCATACAATGCATCCATATTCAAGAATAGGACGAACTAAAGAAGTATAAAGTTGTTTCGTGACGTAGGGGTCAGAAAATTCCTTTGACCATCGTTTCATAAAACCAAGAACACCGTTAGCGTATTGTGATCACGGAAATCAAGCCTGTGATCTAACAAAAAACCCAGATCAGTAATACTGTCCACTTTTACAAGAGTTCTTCCATTAACGTAATACTGAGAATGTAATTTGTTTATTCTGTAAAATGTCATATGTTTACATTTTTTAATATTTAAGTCCATTAAATTAATTGTACACCATTGAGAGAGTTTATCGATGTCCGACTGTAGTAAAATCTGTTGATTGGAATCATTAAAACGTTTAAATATTTTGACGTCATCTGCATACATAAGTACTTCAGAATGCAAAATAACAGAGGGAGGTCATTTATGAATAAAGTAAATAGTGTGGGACCAAGATGACTTCCCTGCGGAGCACCAGAAGAAACGTCAATGTTTGTTGAAGTAGCATTTCTGAACTTTACTTGTTGAGTTCTATTAGACAGATAAGAACGCAGCCAGTTAACGGCAGCAGTACTAAATCCCATTAGTGATAGTTTGTAAAGTAATAATTCATGGTTAACTTTGTCGAAGGCTTTACTGAAATCCGTGTAGATTACATCCGTTTGCATGCTATTTAAAAATCCATCATTGACCATAGAAGTAAGTTCAAGAATGTTAGTTGTTGTGGAACGCGACTTACAAAAGACATGTTGACAAGGAGATAACAGTGATGAAATTTGATGTGATAAGCTGTTAGTTAAAATCTTTTCTAAAAGCTTAGGTATGGCATTTAGCTTAGCAATTCCTCTATAGTTTGAAACTTCAAGTTTGCTGCCACTTTTAAACAAAGGGATTATGAACGATTTTTTCCATTCGACTGGTAAAAGGCATAATTCAATAGATTTGTTAAAGATTGTAGTCAGTGGAACGCATAAAGTTTCGGCTCATTTTTTTAGAAGACAACCAGGTATTCCATCAGGGCCAGGACTATAGGACGATTTTAACGATTTTAAGTTTGATAGAACTGTTTCGTTGCTGATAAATGAAAAATGTATTCCAGCTGAATGCAATATATTAAAAGGATAGAGAGAATCATGATCATAAGTATTTCTGGAATAAGTAGTTGCAACAAATTTTGCGAACATATTGCTTATCAGTGTGTCATAATTAGTAACACAGGAACCAGATTTAAGATATTTGGGATAGTCAGAAGCCCGACGTTTTGAATTTATAAATTTATAAAATGATTTTGGGTTAGTTTTCAGCTGTGATCGCATACGGGCTATGTAGTAATCGTATGCCAATTTGTTTGTGGTATTGTATTCTGAACGCGCAATAGAGTAATTTTTAAAATCAGATAAGGAGCCAGATCTCTTATATTTTTTATAACATTTGTTTTTCTTGTTTTTGGCATTAGTTAAGAAGTTATTGTTCCATGGTGGTCCTTTATTATTATAACAAATTATTTTAGGTACTGTTTCAGAAATGAAATGGTGTAATATTGAGTAAAAATTAGAGACAGTATAGTTGAAATTATTTCCAGAAAGTACAGTGTTCCAGTTGACATTAGATAATAAATAATTAAGTTTTGTATAGTTTGTACGTTGAAAGCAAAAGACTCTGTTCATGCTATGTCTGCTTCTATTCGAATGTGGTGCTAATATATATGGTTGTATATATATTTCAACATCTATTGTAGGATGGTAGTGATCTTCAGGATATGTAAGAGGAGGTACATTCCGCACGTGTATATCTATAGGGTGATTAACAAAAGTAAGATCCAGAAGTCTTCCACCTGCATTGTGTACATGATTAACTTGAAACAGCCCAAAGTCGAGTAGTGATTTAATAAATTCATTTGATACGGTCGGTATTAAATAATTGAGTTCACAAGGTTTATTCCACAATATATTTGGAAGATTAAAGTCTCCGAGAACCACAAATATATCTGATGGTTTAGATTGCAGCAGAGCAGTATTAACAGCCGAAATATGTGCATCATAAATATCGGAAGAAGAATTAGGAGGAATGTACGAGCAAGTAATAAATAAAAATCCAATGTTAAGTCTGATTTTGACTGCAATAAATTCAATATACTCGTTGTGTGAAATTTCAATGCGTTCACATGAAAAAATATTTAATACGGCAATAAGAACTCCCCCACCGATTTTGTGAGGCCGATCGTATCGGAATATTTGGTATTTCGGACATAATATTTCAGCATTGAATATTTTTCTTATTATTGAGCCAAGTTTCAGTTAAAACAATAAAGTGATGTGAAAAGTCGAAGCTGTTTCCGTGAAGAGATGTTAATTTTGTGTTAAGGCCTCGGACATTTTGATATACAATATTTATTGCGTTATCGGTAGGCAATTTAACTAGTTTTTTGAGATATTATTTTGAGATGGTAAGTAGACAATGTCCGAACGGTTATTATTTTTAAAAACATATTCATGAATAATAGCATTAGGTGGCCAAAAATCAGTATTGACTATAGTTTGAAAATTTTCCTCCGGAACAATTATTTTAAAAGAGGTTTTACTTCTATGTTCAGTATATTTAAATTTGAAAACTGTGACATAAATGCCATAACCGATCTTTTGTTTTATATAATGAACTACATTCTCAGTCGTAGTTTCAGACGCGAAACGAGCAGCAAAAATCGTTCTTTTGGGCGAAATAACCTTAAGCATAGCCGGATTACTAACGGGTATAAAATCAGGAACATCAACATTTAGAGCCAGAGGAGGCGCTTGATTGCTTGGCGGGGTGTTAGGTATTTGTACTTGAGGTATTTGGAACTTTTGTTGTTGAGAAGCTGATGATTTACTTGAAGAAGCAGATGATTTGCTTGAAGAAGCAGATATATTAAAAAGGTTTTTACCCGTTATTTTATTATTTATTAAACTCAAATTACTATTATTTTGTGAATAGAATCAGGGCAATTATGAATAAAACTCCCAGGGAAATTTCTCCCTTTTCCAATTAGAATTTTTTGTTTTCCCTATCACTTGCCATTAGTTGGAATTGTTCCCTGGGAAAAATTTCCCTGGGAGTTTTATTCATAATTGCCCTGAATATGAATCATATTTGGCCTTAAAGGCTTGATTCTGAATTAATAAATAAATTAAAAAAACAAATTATTATTTGTTATTTTATATATTTACACAATTTTTTTGAAAACATAAGTATCATTTCTATAGAAGTGCTACCAAGTTTTTATACATTTACAATGCCCTATAAACAGTGAGTTAATTTATTTGGAAATATTTTTATTTGCAAATAGTGCGCGTATAAACGTAGTAATACATATGTACATATGAAGTTAATTTTTGTATTGTTTTATTGTATTTGCATGAACAGTTTGCTCTTTTTTTAATAAAGCAATTTAAAATCAAAACTTTTGTATAATTTTCTTACTTAAAAAACCGGTTGACCGGTTTTTCATGAATTGTAAAAACCAAAACCGGGTTTTTCATAATTTCAAATATTCGAACTATTCGAAAACCGGATTCTGGAAAAAGTCGAATAATCGATCACCCTAGACACTACTGCAGCTACAGGTAAATACAACGTTATCTTAATTGCTTACAACGTTATCTTAATTGCTTAAATAAATGAGAAAGTGCATCATTTCGAAACTGTGAAATTGAATGCATTTCTATAAAAAATGTGAACAATAGCAATTCCGACCATAAACTTACCCTTCCACCATGTGATGTTAAAACATTTACTGGCGATTATGTTGACTGGCCCGCGTTTAGGGATTTATTCACTGCTATATATGTTAATAGTTCGCATCTTAGCAATATTGAAAGACTTTGTTATTTAATACGTAAGACTAGTGGGGAGGCATATGAAATAGTTTCAAAATGTCCCTTAAGTCATGAAGGATTCGATGCTATTGAGGGTGGCGTTGGCTGAAGTAGTTAGCACGTTGACTACAAAACCGAAGGTCCTGGGTTCAATCCCTGTATCCGACAGTCATTAAATAACAACACCACGCATTTTTCTGATGTGCATTAGTGTCCCTTTGTGTCAGTTGTTGTAGGAAAGTTCAAGTGATGAAGGCATAGTCACTGGTCACTGAACTATACCGACTTCAGCAGATACTAATCCTAATGTAACATCAGAGCGCCCTCCTTCGTTGTGTAGCAAAATCATTGGCGAAGTAAAATAATCAATAAAATGGCTACAAGACACAGCTTCAAAAAATTAATACGCCTCATTTAACATCAGAGAGGCGCTGCAACACTGCATTATTCAAAACGTGCGAAAAAGCAGAGTTGTAAAAGAATGAAGCTTTCCTCTATCTCTTCCTTCACCACCTGTCTTCTCTCTCACTATCCCTTTCCTAAAGAAGGTAACACCTAGTAATAGTAGTAGGCATTAATTGCCTGAGTGTTACTTCTCTTTTTTAAAAAAAAAAAAAAAAAAAAAAAGGATTCGATATGGCTTGGCGTAATTTGAAAGAAGCATATGAGAATCCTCGCATGTTGGTTAATAACCAATTGAAACAATTATTTAACCTTCTTTCTGTTGACAAGGAATCTAGTGCGGGAATTAAAAATTTATTATTAACAATTATCTGAAGGCCCTTTCAATTTATAAAGTTTGGACTGAAAATTGGGACTCAATTTTAATTTTTATGTACATACAACGTCTACCTACGTCCACTGTTAGTATATGGAATTGGGCCGAAATACAGACTGTCATACCTTTGCTAACGAGAAAATAGTCAATCAGAGATGATGAATGATAAAAAGAATCGTAATGTGTTGGAGCAGAATTATGTACGTAACTCAACTCAAAGCGCTCACAAAGCAAACGCAGTTTTTCAGCTTTATTAGGATTAGATAGGTCATTATTTAAGTCACCCATTACCAAAATGTTCTTATAACGCACGAAAAAATCACCGAATGAGTCTTCAAATAAATTGAGGTCACACCTCGGGAGGTATATAGCACCAACAACCAAAGATTTAGTACCGATGATTTCAACAAAGACGTTCTCACATATAAAATAATCATTACATTTATAAATACATTTAACTTAAAATTTAGCTATGTAAATAGCCACACCACCACCTCTACACCCTTGTGGCCTATCATTTCGACAAACTGAGTATCCCGGTATGCAAACTGCTTGGTCTGGTATAGTGGAATCTAACCAAGTTTCGGAAATGCAAATTAGGGGAAATAATTTTTGCAATTAAAATTAGTTCATCAAGCTTAATTAGTTCATCAAGCTTAATTAGTTCATAAAGCTTAATGGATCTGTCCGATGGACATAAGCCTTGTACATTAATATGGATCACTCTAGATTCCTCTGATCTAGTAGGAAAGATGCTATTGAAACAGTTGTCATTAATTATCGGGTCTAGGTTAGTTCTAGAACTCAAACCCTATCAATGACGGTGAATAGAGAAAACGCATTGATGAGAAATTACGGAAATGAATAACTTTTAATAAGTAACTCATGTTAACAATTTATAATAATATAAAAATAAAGTTACTAAAACATATTATTCGACTATCAACTGATTATATGTTTTAATAATGGAGATCGAGATGAAAAAGAAAAGATAGTCAATCACAATCAAGTAGAACGTAGCTGTGAGCATTGAGCTGCAGTAAGGTCGTTGAATTTCCCGTCTTAGAGTTTATCTCTAGCCATAGGAACATCTCTATTTAAAATTCTGAATGACAAGATTGAATTTTCTCTTCTTAAAGAGCGGCAAAGAGCTTGTAGTTTTAAGCTAGACGGAGTAAGATTGTCATTAATGTAAACCCTTGAAGTAATATCTGTTTTGATTACATTACTAAGTTTAATATTAGGCTGCTTAAAATAAGTAGCAGAGGTGCCACTAAACTTGATTTGTTCCCTGGGGGTCTACTCTGTATTTTGAAACGAAAGAAAATGCTTTCGAATATGTATGCTATTAGCATTACAATTCGAAAGCTTTTGTTTTCGTTTCGAATTACAGAGTAGACCCCCCGTATTTGATAATATGTGACTCGCCAATTGAATTTTGGTTATGGTTATGGCACGTCTAATTGTACCTTTAGTCTATGTCTATGAGCAAGCATACAACATTGGGTCTTATGAGCAAATTGAAATACGATGAATCAAACCAATTCGCATATTCCATTTGTAATAAAGTTTCGTATATAAGGCAGACATCTACATCAACTGACACCACACACAGTGTACCAAAACACAGAAGAACGCTGATTAGGAAGGTTTGGTGGCCTTCGAAAACGGCTGGCTGTTCCGTTCAACTATGTGTTGTTGTCAGAATATTTACAACTAACTTTGATGTTATTTGTTCATTAATAATTATCACATGTAATTTGGCTTAAAAAGCGTTACGAACTTTAGCCTATTCAATTCATAAGAATATAGAAACAAATACAGTTCGAAAAATAATAATTAATTAACTAAAAGAGTTTTTATTTAATCCAATATGGAGTTTGTGGGTTCGCTGACCAAGGCTCTTAGATAACGAATGAATAAAATGAGTTTGTCGGAAAGATGGCAAAAGCAAAGTTTAAGCGTTCCGTTAGCGGTATAATCGTTGTTATATAAATAGTTACTCCGAAAGCACAAAGTTGTAAGCTTAAGGAGCAAAATCTATATCTTCAAAAAAGGAGTAAAATAACCAAACCAGCCAACTTGCATATCAAATTATATAAAGTAAATTAAATAGAAATTCGGCTTAAACATTGCCGGCCACCTTGCGAGAACATCATCGACAGAAATCATGAGAGAATGCCTTGATTTTTCTATACCGATTAACTAAACTTAAAGCAGATTCAAAGATAGATAGCTCCGGTGGGGCCAATAGGGACCACCGACCAAAAAATTACCGGGAGTTAGAGCTACGGGCTCATGGGGTTGTCTGACATAGGACACAGCGGACAGGAATCCAAACATGCCTCTATTCTTGCTAGTATAGTGGAAAGCTCTTCAAAAGTATATTTAACATACTGAGCCTCCTTACGAAAGTGGAGTTTAAAACTCTTGACAGCCGCCTCCCATAAACCACTCATATGGGGAGCACCCGCCGGTATAAATCGCCAAGACAGACCCTTAATACCAAATGTCGAACACATGCTGGCTTTACTTTCTGAAAGAAAAGTACGAAAATCCTTTTCAATCTCACGTGAAGCTTCAAAAAAATTACTACCATTATCAGAAAAACCAGTCAATGGACAACCTCGTCTAGCAATAAATTGATGAAAAGCTGCCAAAAAGGCGTCTGTTGTCAAACAGATGAAGATACACACATATGCTTTCGTAATTTTGCAACCTCTACCAGTAAAATTTCTCATATCAAACGTTCCTGCAAAATCAACACCTGTAGTGGTAAATGGTCGTTCGAATGTAGTTCTTTCTGTAGGTAATGCTGCCTTTATTTGGTTACAAGTACGTTTTTTATCTAAAATACAACGCTTGCAACGGTTAATAGTTGCACGCACTAAGTTTTTCAGACGAGAAACCTAATATTCATTTCGAATAATTCTCAGCATCAATTGATTTCCACCATGAATTGAAACCAAGTGAATAAAGTCGACCAACAAAATCGTAAACCGACAAGAATATGGTAAGATAATCGGGTGTTTTTCCGTATACGATAAATAAGGAGACTTTTCTAAACGACCATTTAATCTCATTACACCATTGTTGTCCAAAAAGGGATTGAGTGGAAGTAACGAACTTTTCGATGAAATTGGTTTCTGTGAAATGAACCTTTTGAGCCAATATTGCCAAACGTATCTTCACTTGTGTTATCTCACTGCTCGATATTGCATTAGATGAAAATTGATGCTTTCCCTTATGCGAAGCATGTATTCTATAATAAAATCGAAACATATACGCTATCACCCTGAGAGCAAGATTTTCAAGCTTTGAAAATCTTTCAAGAATATCTTCGTAATTAAAAAAAAACGTCGCATGTGTCTTGACATGTTTTACCTCAACATCTGTTTCTATAGAGTGTAGATCGTTGATTTTCCATTCACTTTTGCATCTCCCAAGCCACGCAGGTCCATTCCACCAAATATCACTTTCCGCTAGTACCGAAGGAGTGAGTCCCCTGCTACCTAAATCTACAGGATTTTCTTCAGACCTAATATGGTACCAATTATGACTCTCTACATTTTCCTGAATACTACACGCTCGATTGACCACAAAGATAGTCCAACTACTAGGAGTTTTTCTTAACCAACAAAGAACAATTGTGGAATCTGTCCAGCAATATATTCGACTGAGCGTAATATCTAATTCATGTCTTCAATAGTCCTGAGGCTAATACTGCACCACAAAGTTCCAATCAAAGCAGGGAAATAGATTTAATTGGAGCTACTTTAATTTTACATGAAAGCAAGTGAGTATGTATTGTCCCTAGTGACTCAATGCGTGTATAAACTACCCCGGCGTATGCTTTTTCTGAGGCACCAGAAAAAAACATGAAGTTCAGCTGACGTATCAGGGTTATAATGTACCCACCTGGGTATCTTTACATCGCCCACCTCCGCACAAAACGAAACGAATTTTTGCCAATCACATTTCGTAGAGGGGAGTAAAAAGTCATCCCAGTCTATATTATCTTTCCAGGTATTTTGCATAATCATTTTTGGACCAAGCCAACCCGCAGGGTCAAACTGTTTAGCAATGCTGGACAAAACTTCTCTTTTAGTGTATTGTGCCTTATGAGTAATAGGCTCTACACAAAAATAAAAAGAAATAAGAATAAAAAGAATCCAATTGAGTATATTTTAACGAGTTGGCAACCCTATCGTGAACACGTCAAAAAAGTTAAGTGATATTGCAAAAATATTAAAATTGTTACATAATCTCAATTAAACATTTATTATAAAAATAAACAGTTGTAATTAAATAATCAGATTCTGTAGAATTTGAATTATATGAAACATGTCTAAAACTAATCGTCGTAGTACCAAAAACAGTAAGAAAAATTGCGGCCAATGTATTTTAGTGGTAAACGAAGAAGAAGATGATTTTATTGTTTGTGATAAGTGCAATAAAATTTATCATGTAGTTTGTACACAACTGGATAAACGCAAATATGAATTCTTCCTGCAGCATGAAAATGAAGAGTTTGTTTGTCATCAATGTGATAGTAATGGCAGCATTAAAACTGAGCTGAACGAGATTAAGAGAGATTTAAAGAAATTAGACAGTTTGCAAGAAACTATGAATTTCATGGCAAAACAATATGATGATATCTTGAAGGGTGTTGCAGAGAATAAGAAAAAAATTGAAACTGTCCAGAGGGAAAACAAAATATTGAAGCAAGAAGTAAAAACATTGAAGAACTCGATTAAATTTCTAAATGATCAACGAGTTAAACACGACTGTTTAGTAAGTGGAGTAGAGGTACCAGCTGGATCGTCAGCTGTCGATACAATTTTAAAGCTCACAAGTAAAGTTGGTGTAGAGTTAAATGCTGATAGTATTGATGATGCCTATTTTATTAAAAAGCGTAACAATAGAAATGGCAAGAATGAAAAGAAAAATGAGCATAAAGCTGAGAAACAGACTGTGGTTGTAAAATTTACCTCTAAAAAATCAAAAGATAAACTAATGTCTGTAAAGTCAAAGCTAAGGGAAACTGAATCAAACATTTTCGTAAACGACTTTCTTAGTAAAGAAACACTAAGTTTGCTAAATCATGCTAAAACATTAAAAACCGTTGGGTATCGAGCTGTCTATGCATCTGGTGGCAAAATTTTTGTTAAAAAAAGTGAGTTGTCTAAGCCGAAATTCATTGCCAATGAAGAAGAAGTAGATGAACTGTTCTGTTGGAGGCAACAACAAATCGGTCAAGGAATCGTAGATCTCGACATGGTACGGGTACTGATTTTGAAGCAGCAGCAGATAATGATGATGATGTTTATTTATCGCCTTAATGTATTGCATTTATAAAGTTGTAAATATGTTTATATATGTGCATACATAATTTATTTAATTTTTTCTTATGATTGATAATCAGTATTTTTTTAATTTAAAATCTTTTGCTAATTACATAAAAAACAATACAAGTTCCTATTATTCAATGATCTCTATTAACGTTAGGAGCATTTCTTCAATAAATAAATTTAATGAATTTAAAGATCTAGTTGCTAGGTTAACACGGCTACCCTACATAATTGCAGTTCAAGAAACATGGTTCATGGAAAATCTAGCTCAACTGTACAATATTCCAGGTTACAATAGTGTTCATTGTTGTAGACCGGATGGCTATGGAGGTACGTCAGTTTTTATTCAAGAACACTTACAATATAAAGTTGAAATATGTGAAAGTAAAGCCTTTATAGATTTGATTGTTTTATCATTAGATAACAATAAAATTAATGGTAAATCTATACAAATTGCCTCGTTCTATCGATCACATAAATGTAACACAGGTAGATTTTTGTCATTCCTAGAGAATCTACTTCATATATATGGTCGAAATCCATGCATTTTTGCTGGAGATTCAAATATTGATTGTTTACAAATACATTCGTCAGAAAATTTGTTAAATTTGCTTGCAAACTATAACTTTAAGAATTGTCATACACTGATTACTCGGCCGGAAAGACGAACATCCATAGATCATATTTACAGTAACATTCCAAATTGTTTGTCTATTGAATCCGTTGAATATGAACTATCAGACCATAATCTTATTTCGTGCAGAATCAGAATTGAAGTACAAAACCAAATATTAAGAGAAAATTTTTATTTATGTTGTAATTATAATAGTGTTTATGATTACATTCGTAACAATCTGCCGAATATAAACCTTACGGGAGATCCATCTATTGATACATCTCAGATAGTATCTTGTGTTGATGATGCCGTCAGAAACTCGACCTTTGAGAAAAGACAAAAAAATTTCATTAGAGCAGAAATTACTCCATGGATGACTTTTAACTTGCAAAAATTAATATGGTACAAAAACAAACTTTTAAAGCAACGGCGAAAAAAACCTAGAAGCTTAGATATTCAGGAAAGACTGAAAAGAGTTAGTAACGTTATAGAGAAATCTTGTAAAGAATCTATGAACAACTTCTATAAAAATAAACTAGATGAAATTCGACATGATCCAAAAAAGACCTGGAGGTTTTTAAATGAAACACTTGGAAGAATTCCGAAAAAAAAGTAAATATTAAAGGTTCTAATGGCGAATTAATTTCAGATGATTCTGAAAAAGCGGAGGTACTAAATAGTTATTTTATTCAATCAATTAAGGACATCAAGCTAAAAATTCAACAACAGCCAACTGATTGGTATAATTTCTTTCGAACAATGGTACATAATAATAATATATTTTATCTAAATGATACCACATTTGAAGAAGTACAGGATGGTATATTTAAGATAAAGCCAAATAAAAGCGCCGGCCATGATAATGTAATACCCAAAATTATATTAAGTAATAAGAATGAGTTTACTACTATTTTGGTAAATATTTTTAATAATATGGTGCATAGGAGCATTTATCCTGATATACTAAAAATTCATAAGGTAATACCGATTCCAAAACAAATTAATAGTTGCACATCAGATATGTATAGACCAATTGCTATTTTATCCAGTATTGATAATGTGTTCGAAAGAATTTTGCACAATCGAATTTCCACTTTTATGAAAACCCATAATTTGCTAAACGATTTTCAATGTGGATTTCGAGAGGCGTGTGGTACAGAGGAAGCTGCTGTAAATGTTGTTAATTATATTTGTAAAGGTTTAGATGATGGATATTGTGGAGTGGCAGGTTTATTTTACGATTTTACAAAGGCATTTGACTTAATTGATCATGACATCTTACTACAAAAACTTACGTATTATGGTATACGTGGAAACGAATTATCTCTTTTGGAAAACTATTTGAGAAACCGCAAGCAATTTGTTCAGATTGGTGACCGTAAAAGTTCATTTCGTGAAGTTGAACATGATGTGCCGCAAGGTAGCGTACTTGGACCTTTATTGTTTACTATTTATCTTAATGACTTGAAAAATCTTGAACTTACTGGTAAAATCTTTATATATGCAGATGACATCAGTTTATTTTACCCTTACAAGCATGAAACAGTCGCCAAAGTATATATAGAACGATATGCGGCATTAATATTAGAGTTTACGAGAATAAATAAACTTTTCTTAAATGCTGACAAAACTCGATTGATAAGATTTAAGCCATACTCGGATCATACCAACTTTAGTGTTTTTGTTGATGGAAAAGAAATCGTGGAAGTCGGTTCTGTTAAGTATTTGGGTATACAACTACAAAGCAATCTTGCTTGGAGTCAGCATATCCAGAATCTTAAGGTAAAAACAGCCCAAGCTATTGGTTTTCTTTACAAATTTAAGAACAAATTTGATGAAAAAACAAAATTATTAATTTATAATGCACTAGTACAAAGCCATTTTAATTATTTAGCTGTGTTGTATGGATATAAGAAAAGTTCTGAATTAAAAGGTTTGCAACGTATGCAAAACAAAGTGGTAGCTAATCTTCCCATCTCACATTCAACTTTATCGTTATATACCGATATATTTCCAGCGGTATTACCTATTTATGGCATTTACAAAATGCAATTACTTATGTATGTTTTTAAGTGTTTAAACAACATTGGTCACCATACCATACATTTTTCAAGTTATCAGCATTCGATCAATACAAGGAATAATATGAATTTAGCAGTAGCATGGTGTAGGCTAGAAACATCGAAGCAGCGTATCGAGTACTTGGGTAGTCGTGAATATAATGATTTACCGTCAAATTTGAAAAACATAAATAGCATTTCTTTATTTAAAAGTAGTTTAAAGAACTTTTTACATCAAAACATAGAGGAGCTTCTAATGTAATTATAATTATTATAGTATTAAAATATTTTTTCTTATATTTTTTAATTTTTTTTTTATTAATATAATATATATATATATATATATATATATTATAGTTATGGTCAATTAGAAAATATTTCTTAAGTTATGCAATATATTATTGCCAACTCGCCTCTAAAATGCCTTCAAGGCGCAGAGGCACATACATTGTAATATAATTGTATTTTTTGAAATAAATGAATTTAATCAGAAATAATTTCTTAATCAAGCTTGAGTTCAGTAATTTCAATTCTTATGAATGAAATATGTTTATTAATTAATGTGAGTATCTAAAGAAGAGAAGAAAAATTAAACTAGACACTATTAGCTGGGGGAAATACCGATATTTTTCTGTGCAGCCACGCACTTCATCAGCACCCATGTCTATCTACTGGGGTAGAGATTATTATTAACATCAGCTATTTAACCTGAATTTCTATGAAAGTGGAATATGAGAATTGATTGTGTATACAATTATTGATTTGCCTTTGGCAAACACATTTGTAAGTATCACTATTCATTTTCTGTTTTTCCATTTTCTATTTAGGTTAGCACGAAGTTATATCACTCTACCAATGTATGTTTAACTATTCTTACTTATCTTTTACGATCATCACATTAATTATTTTTACTTATTCGATGCACCATCGGTACATACATATAAGTATTATTGTAGTGGCTTTATGTTACTTTGTTTTTGCTTTCTACAGTTGACTTAGCTTTCCAGCATTCTGAAGCAGTTCTGGCCAAGTGAACAGTGATCGCCAAGTGAACATATTTTTGTCACGTGCCCATGATGAATTAAATGAGACATTATTAGATTTAATTGAACTATAGTGAATTTTAATCAGAAATAATTTCTTAATCAGGCTTGAGTTCAGTAATTTCAATTCTTATGAATGAAATATGTTTATTAATTAATGTGAGTGCTGATGAAGTGCGTGGCTGCACAGAAAAATATCGGTATTTCCCCCAGCTAATAGTGTCTAGTTTAATTTTTCTTCTCTTCTTTAGATACTCACATTAATTAATAAACATATTTCAGTCAACTGTAGAAAGCAAAAACAAAGTAACATAAAGCCACTACAATAATACTTATATGTATGTACCGATGGTGCATCGAATAAGTAAAAATAATTAATGTGATGATCGTAAAAGATAAGTAAGAATAGTTAAACATACATTGGTAGAGTGATATAACTTCGTGCTAACCTAAATAGAAAATGGAAAAACAGAAAATGAATAGTGATACTTACAAATGTGTTTGCCAAAGGCAAATCAATAATTGTATACACAATCAATTCTCATATTCCACTTTCATAGAAATTCAGGTTTAATAGCTGATGTTAATAATAATCTCTACCCCAGTAGATAGACATGGGTGCTGATGAAGTGCGTGGCTGCACAGAAAAATATCGGTATTTCCCCCAGCTAATAGTGTCTAGTTTAATTTTTCTTCTCTTCTTTAGATACTCACATTAATTAATAAACATATTTCATTCATAAGAATTGAAATTACTGAACTCAAGCCTGATTAAGAAATTATTTCTGATTAAAATTCACTATAGTTCAATTAAATCTAATAATGTCTCATAAATGAATTTATAAAAAAAACTTTAATATCCAATGTTTTGGAGCTGCTTGATTCAACAAAAGTCAATAGTTTTGTATCCACTAAATATTCCGTGGGAAGATCTTTTATAATTTGGATTTCATTCGAAGTCCATTTTCTTAATTCAAATTTTGCTGACGACAATACCGTTATCAATTTATTTCACGATTTTAAAGCCGATGAAACACCATGAGCCCCCGTAAGTACGTCATCAACGAACATATGCTTGCGTAAAATATGTGCTGCAAGAGGCTACTCCGTCTCTGAATCTTCAGCTAATTGTAAAAGGGTTCTTATTGCCAAATAAGGAGCACAATTTACACCAAAAATAACGGTATGTAACTCATACTCCTGAAAGGGTGTATGAGCTGAATTAAGACGAATTTGTCGATACATTTGAGTTATGTCGCAATTAAACACGTATTTGAAAATGTGCGTGAATATAAATCTTAAAATTTATAACCCTAGACACAAACCGTCTTGTTTAACAGAGCTCTGTTAACAAAAAAACAGACCTCTGTTAAATAATAATAATTAGTTTTTACCCACAAAATGGACTTGATACCCAATTTTTTAAGCAAAATGAACCAGAAAACTTAAACCGAGATCCGTCTCTATGCTTTCTTTATATCTATATATCATTTAATACATCCAACAACAAGAAAAATGCATATCTTGACCCACAGTCATAAAATATTTTTAAGTAATTTTTTTCAAAAACGGTAGGAGATGGGGAAAAAAAGAATATTGGAGGAGACTCCTGGACGCCTCTGGATCAATGTCCAATAGTCAAAAGTCTTAACAGCCTGTTTTTGTAAAAATTACAACACAATTAAAAAAAAAAAATTCAAATTTGAAAAATAATTTTTGTAATTTTTTTCAAAAACGGTACGAGATGGGGAAAAAAAGAATATTGGAGGAGACTCCTGGACGCCTCTGGATCAATGTCCAATAGTCAAAAGTCTTAACAGCCTGTTTTTGTAAAAATTACAGCACAATTAAAAAAAAAAAAATTCAAATTTGAAAAATAATTTTTGTCATTTTTTTCAAAAACGGTAGGAGATGGGGAAAAAAGAATATTGGAGGAGACTCCTGGACGCCTCTGGATCAATGTCCAATAGTCAAAAGTCTTAACAGCCTGTTTTTGTAAAAATTACAGCACAATTTCAAAAAAAAAAATTTTCAAATTTGAAAAATAATTTTTGTAATTTTTTTCAAAAACGGTAGGAGATGGGGAAAAAAAGAATATTGGAGGAGACTTCTGGACGCCTCTGGATCAATGTCCAATAGTCAAAAGTCTTAACAGCCCGTTTTTGAAAAAAATGACAAAAACTATTTTTCAAATTTGAAATTTTTTTTTTGAAATTGTGCTGTAATTTTTACAAAAACAGGCTGTTAAGACTTTTGACTATTAGACATTGATCCAGAGGCGTCCAGGAGTCTCCTCCAATATTCTCTTTTTCCCCATCTCCTACCGTTTTTGAAAAAAATGAAAAAAATTATTTTTCAAATTTGAAAATTTTTTTTTTGAAATTGTGCTGTAAAAATTACAAAAACAGGCTGTTAAGAATTTTGACTATTGGACATTGATCCAGAGGCGTCCAGGAGTCTCCTCCAATATTCTTTTTTTCCCCATCTCCTACCGTTTTTGAAAAAAATTACAAAAATTATTTTTCAAATTTGAAATTTTTTTTTTGAAATCGTGCTGTAATTTTTACAAAAACAGGCTGTTACGACTTTTGACTATTGGACATTGATCCAGAGGCGTCCAGGAGTCTCCTCCAATATTCTTTTTTTCCCCATCTCCTACCGTTTTTGAAAAAAATGACAAATATTATTTTTCAAATTTGAAAGTTTTTTTTTAAATTGTGCTGTAATTTTTACAAAAACAGGCTGTTACGACTTTTGACTATTGGACATTGATCCAGAGGCGTCCAGGAGTCTCCTCCAATATTCTTTTTTTCCCCATCTCCTACCGTTTTTGAAAAAATGACAAAAATTATTTTTCAAATTTGAAATTTTTTTTTTTGAAATTGTGCTGTAATTTTTACAAAAACATGCTGTTAAGACTTTTGACTATTGGACATTATAGACCTGCGTAAATTGTCTTGAAATGTAAATACGTCTTGTTTTTTAAATGTATTCTCGTGGCTGTAGAATGCTAAACCAATAAGAAATGCTGTCGCATTATAAGCAAAGCACGATAGATGCATTGGTGTATGTGTATATGAGTGCTAACAAGCAATGTCGTCAAGACTTCTTGTTATGATCAAACAGTCTACAAAGTAGTGTTAATACGTGTATGCTTGTTATTTTCCATATTGTACGTTTGAGTGTGTGTGTAAGATGTAGATGATAAGCTATTGCGTGTTTAAGGGAGGTTTTTTTTTAAGCAAGCGCACACAACTAATGTAAATGCATGTGAACGTTTGTTTGTGTGCAGAAAAATAAAAGAGCATACACACAACGTGTGTGTGTATGTACATGCATGACGCTTGAATACGCGCCCATGCGTAGAGAGAAGCAAGCATCACAAATTTTTCAGTCACGAAGTACTTTCTTCTTTACTCCTATACTTGCAATAACTGAAACAAATTCTTGCAAACAGTCTTGCTTAGCGTTTGTTTTAGAAGACTTCGCTGTAGTAAAGCATTTGAAAAATCCCTCATGTCTTGAAAGTTCTTATAAATAGTCTTGTGCAGGACTTTATTGGACATTGAGCCAGAGGCGTCCAGGAGTCTCCTCCAATATTCTTTTTTTCCCCATCTCCTACCGTTTTTGAAAAAATGACAAAAATTATTTTTCAAATTTGAAATTTTTTTTTTAAATTGTGCTGTAAAAATTACAAAAACATGCTGTTAAGAATTTTGACTATTGGACATTGATTCAGAGGCGTCCAGGAGTCTCCTCCAATATTCTTTTTTTTCCCATCTCCTACCGTTTTTGAAAAAATGACAAAAATTATTTTTCAAATTTGAAAAAAAAAAATTTTTAAATTGTGCTGTAATTTTTACAAAAACAGGCTGTTAAGACTTTTGACTATTGGACATTGATCCAGAGGCGTCCAGGAGTCTCCTCCAATATTCTTTTTTCCCCATCTCCTACCGTTTTTGAAAAAAATTACTTAAAAATATTTTATGACTGTGGGTCAAGATATGCATTTTTCTTGTTGTTGGATGTATCAAATGATATATAGATATAAAGAAAGCATAGAGACGTATCTCGGTTTAAATTTTCTGGTTCATTTTGCTTAAAAAATTGGGTATCAAGTCCATTTTGTGGGTAAAAACTAATTATTATTATTTAACAGAGGTCTGTTTTTTTGTTAAGAGAGCTCTGTTAAACATGACGGTTTGTGTCTAGGGTTATAAATTTTAAAATTTATCTTCACGCACATATTTGAACAATCTTCATCGCAGTATTAATACCACTAAATTAGATTGTAAAGTGGGGCCCACATAAAGACAATCATTTAGGCTAGTTCAATTGGAGGTTTTGTTCGAAGCGTTAAATACGACTCGCAGTTTAGTAGTTTTGCGGTCAAGCTTTTTATTGGATGATGAGGCAGATAGCAAGATAGACCTGGGTCTGTCAGCCCGCGCACAATTGGCCTCATGTGATCCAACAACAAATATTCCTGCACAACACTATCATATAGGGTCTTAACGTCAGGTTTGCGTAGAAGAGACATTTCGTTTCTCAAGAACTGTGCCATCACATTCTGTCTAGAAACACCTAAATTAATATCCTGAGGAAATTCTGGCTTAAAGGGTAGCGTCACTACATAACGCTCATCGGAATCACGTCGTGTTGTTTTCCTACAATTATCCTCACAAAATTTATCAAAAGGACTTAATATTTTTCTTTTTGGAGTCTCTTCTAGCTCCCAAAATTTAAGAAGATTTCTATTTAAACTATCCTCCGGAGATTCTTCTATTCTGACAGAATATACTTGAACTTGTGACTTTGGGACGGATCCTGTGATAATCCACCAGAATACAGTTATTTGAGCTAACAATGCTCCCACAGTTGCACGATAAATTCCCCCTAGAATGATTTGAGGATACAAGTCGGCCCCTAACAGTATATCGACTAACCTACGATGCCAAAATTGAGGACCACCTAATTGTAAATGTGGAAAATTATCATGAAGATTTGAATCAATGATAAACGAGGGCAAGTCCCCTGATATTTTTGGTAATACCAAAGTCAAGTTTCCAATAGAATAGAGTGATCTAACGGAGAACTGATCTTCAAATTACAAATCTTCCTAGTCGTAGCCGAAAGAGTTTGATTTATGCCCGAAACAGACACCTTCGTCGAAAGTGGTCGAAATTTCAAGCGATTTTGCAAATTTTCAGAGATAAACGATGACTCTGAAGCTGGGTCAATAAGGGCACTGGCTGGGTATGTCATACCCTGATGAATTATATTCACCATTGCTGTTCCCAGAAGCACTTGGCGGTTCTGAGAGACATGAAAAGCCTGCCGAGAAAAATTATTATTGGAAAAAATTCCCGTCGCTGTAGAAGGCAGAGATGCATTTAGGTATTGTGTGCATTCAGTATTGCGTACCACGTTGCTAGTACTAGGAGTCACGCTTGTATTATGGGCAACTGTACTTACAACTTTTGCAGAATTATCTTGAGTCGCAACTTCAGTATTAGAACTTTCCCGATGTAGCAAAGTATGATGCCTTTTATTACACGATGCGCAATTAAAAGCACTTTTGCAATTTTTAACTTCATGTTCACGGGACAAACACAACAGTGATGTTGCTGAAAATCTTTCCGGAATTGAGAGATTTTTAAATCGTTTACAGGCCCGCAAAAAATTATCAGATGAACGACATAAAATACAAGAATTAGAAGTAGAATTTACCACATGAGCTTTAATTTTCGGAGCTATAGGTTTCATAGAAGGTTAGGTATCTTTGAGTTCAGGAACACATTCTAAAGTACGAACCCTTTCTGTCAGAAAGGAGTCAAAATCTTTCCAAGAAGATAAGGCTGATTTATTTCGTACGCTTTGTTCCCATATACTAACAGTGGACGTAGGTAGACGTTGTATGTACATAAAAATTAAAATTGAGTCCCAATTTTCAGTCCAAACTTTATAAATTGAAAGGGCCTTTAGATAATTGTTAATAGCGCGTTGTAAATTTTTAATTCCCGCACTAGATTCCTTGTCAACCGAAAGAAGGTTAAATAATTTTTTCAATTGGTTATTAACCAACATGCGAGGATTCTCATATGCTTCTTTCAAATTACGCCAAGCCATATCGAATCCTTCATGACTTAAGGGACATTTTGAAACTATTTCATATGCCTCCCCACTAGTCTTACGTTTAAATAACAAAGTCTTTCAATATTGCTAATATGCGAACTATTAACATATATAGCAGTGAATAAATCCCTAAACGCGGGCCAGTCAACATAATCGCCAGTAAATGTTTTAACATCACATGGTGGAAGAGTAATTTTATGGTCGGAATTGCTATTGTTCACATTTTTTATAGAAATGCATTCAATTTCACAGTTTCGAAATGATGCAATTTCTCATTTATTTAAGCAATTAAGATAACGTTGTATTTACCTGTAGCTGCAGTAGTGTCTAGGGTGATCGATTATTCGACTTTTTCCAGAAACCGGTTTTCGAATAGTTCGAATATTTGAAATTATGAAAAACCCGGTTTCGGTTTTTACAATTCATGAAAACCCGGTCAACCGGTTTTTTAAGTAAGAAAATTATACAAAAGTTTTGATTTTAAATTGCTTTATTAAAAAAAGAGCAAACTGTTCATGCAAATACAATAAAACAATACAAAAATTAAAAAAAAATTAACTTCATATGTACATATGTATTACTACGTTTATACGCGCACTATTTGCAAATAAAAATATTTCCAAGTAAATTAACTCACTGTTTATAGGGCATTGTAAATGTATAAAAACTTGATAGCACTTCTATAGAAATGTTACTTATGATTTAAAAAAAATTTTGTAAATATATAAAATAACAAATAATAATTTGTTTTTTTTTTTATTTATTTATTAATTCAGAATCAAGCCTTTAAGGCCAAATATGATTCATATTCTACTCACAAAATAATAGTAATTTGAGTTTAATAAATAATAAAATAACGGGTAACAAAACTATTTACATAGTATTTAAATTTCAAGATAAAGCAGTAATATAATTATAAACAAAAGAGAAAGATTATATATGTAGACATTAGTGTTTTTCATACGGGATTTCCCGGGAAAAATTTCCCGGGATCCCGCACATTTTCCGGGAAAGAAATCCCGGGAAATTTGTGCGGGAATTCCCGGGATTTTTTGATTTTGTTGTGGCAACTTAATTTGTATTTACACATTCCTTGATGAGTGTCGTTATTCACTTTATGTATGCGATGGTGCAATAATAAGGTGATGGCAATATCATAATAGCTAAAGCGTTACAACAACTAAGGCCGAGTTTACATCTGGCACGCATGCGTTCTGAGATTTAGATGTCTTTATTTAGAAAAAGCAGAACGCGACGTTCAAAATTTAATTCTACAACAATTCATAAAAGTAAAAAATAGAAATGAGCAAAGAAATAAAAAAATACAAATATGCAAAAACAATTGTAATAGTTAAAGCATGCGTTAAAACTGGTTTTGCCATACAAAATTCGTTTATTAAACCAACTTTAAGTTTAACAATGATTTTTTCATAAAGGGGATATTTTGTAATATGTTTTTAATAATACTCGTATAATTTCTTTTTTATAATATTGGTATCTATGTATTACTATTATATAACTAACGGAAACAGTATTATTTTTTTATCAATGTGTGTATAACACGTTATTATTTAATCGATCTCATGAATTATAATTTGTTTTTGTTGAAATAAATTCAATTTAAAAATATTTTGTATAGTTTTGTGCTGGGCGGGAATTCTCGGGATTTCCCGGGAAACCGAAAAATCTTTCCCGCTTTCCCGGGAAATGAAATAGTCCGGGAAAAGAAAAACTCTAGTAGACATATGTAATTATAATTACATGTTTTATGTATTATAAAGATTTTCTTACAAAAACAGATAACAGCAAAAGAGGATATTAATTGCAGCGGTCATAGTGTTGTAGCAGAGAAAAAAATTTTTTAACTTTCTTTTAAAGGTAGCATTTGAGAACGAAAATAATTTGATATAAATGGGAAGGGGATTCCAATCTCTAGTTATTCTCACATGCAGCGATCTTTCATATATTGAGGAAGCTATGCGGTGACACACTATCTGCGGATTTCTACTTGATCTTGAGAATGTAAAACTACCATCCAAGTATCTAGGACAATTCATCATTATGGTCTTTCGAAACAGAAATAATATTCTTAACTTAATGAGATTTTCAAATGAAAAGCCAATAAAATCTATAAAATAACCAGAGACATGAGTTCTAATTTTCAATTTCTATACAAATCTAATAATACGATTAAAAATCAAATGAATTTTCCTCAGGATAGTGCTGTTAGTACCCGAAAACACTTCTAAGGCGTAGAGCACTTGGGACATTAAAAGTGCATTTGCAACGTTTTTCCTCACACGAAGTGGTAAATACAAATCCTGCATGTATAGTCTTCTGAGGGTGGCATTTAAATTTAATAGTGTTTTCACACTGCAAGTTAAAACCTGGTTTTAACGTTAAAACCATACACAGCTGATTTTGCATTCACACTGCAAGTTTGTTAAATTCAGGTTTTAACTCACAGACTGTCTAATAACTTTGCTCAAAATAAAATAGAGCTCCTGCAGAAATGCGTGTGTTTGTTGTTGTATTTTTTCTGCTTTTTATAACACTTATTTAACAAACTGTACAACTGTTTTTGTTTGTATGAAAAACTAAGAAACTTTACAATGCGCTCTAAAATGGAAATTATTTTATATTTTGTAAATAAATGTTCTAAAATTATGGAACTAGTAATACAAAGTGAAGAAGTGCTTGGAAATCAAGTTATTGTATATAAAAAATTTACAAATAAATCACAAAATACAACTTTTTTATCGGTGGATCGATATGTCATATTGTTTATTTTCACTTTCCAGAGGTCAATTAAAATATTTTTGTTGTTTTCCTTCCAAAGAACTCTTATTTTTCCATAATTTTTTACTTATTGTTGTTGCTGCATCCATTTTTAAGTTGAAAATCTTTCAAGCGACATCTCTTGTTATTCACTGGCGTAAACATTATCAGCTGCTGCCGGTCATTTCAACTTGGCAGCACTGAATTTACCACAGCGAAAACAGGGTTTCATTTCATAAAACCAAAATAAAACCAATTCAGAAATGGTTTAAAGTTGGATTTAACAAAAACAATTTGCATGGTAAAACCAGGTTTTAACAGTTGGTTTTAACATTAAAACCAACTTTTATTAAAACCAAGTCAGTGTGAAAACACTATAATATGTGATTTTCACAGAATACGACACACGTTAGAGATTTTACCCGTACTGATATCATCGCTATAGAAAGATTTATATCCAACACTGATTTCTCACAATTATACTTGACTAATGACTTTGACGAACAGCTTACTTTTTTTACTACGCTTTTTAACGATCTTTTAAATTACTTTCCTTTTAAAAAGTTATCTTGTCATACACAACGAGGTAGGCAAAAGTTTACAAACTTTATCAATTATTATAGATCCTTAACTGCTATAGCTTTGCAGTCATATCATAATAATAGATGTGATAGTAATAGTGAAATATATAAACGTCTTAGGACGTTTCAGGAGAACACGTTGCTGTCGAATGTTTAGTTTTATGGATAGCAAACAAATATAGCATTTTCTGATATTGATGTCAATGAAATTAATAAAATTTTTGTTAGTAATCAACTGGATACCTCTGATCATGAGCCAAACGGGGAAATTTTTAAAAATGAGCACGATTACTTTTCTTTCTCTAATATTACCGAATCTGAACTAATTATAGCTTTATTTAAAATAAAAACTACCTCAGTAAAATATTTATATGTGCAAAATGAATTTATGCAATTATTATCTGAAATCGAAAGTAAATTAATATTGTTTTTATATGTGCTTTGCTTATATTCATTCTATGCTTATCACATATTTATCTCTTCTTTAAATTTCATTTGTGATTCCGTTACCTTTCATTATAATTTTGAAGGTTACAATTCTATATAAAATATTTATATGTGCATTGATTGGTTTGCGCGTTTTTAATTACGAAAAAGTAGAAACTTAATTTGTTTTGTTTGTTTTACAAATAGCAGTATCATCTTGAAGGTGAGTTAATACAAATTTTTCAGAAAAATATAATAAAAAGTTATTCGCATTATTGCTTTTAGAGAAAAATGCCACGTGGAACCGAACTTTCAGATGAAGAGCGCAGAAAAATTCTCGGAATGAAACTTGCTGGAGGCAAAATTGCAGAAATCGCAGCTACTGTAGGTCGACACCGTAATACCATCTCGAATTTTTTAAAAGATCCGGAAAACTATGGCAGTATTACACGAAGTGGGCGCACACCAACTGTAGATCAGAGGACCAAGCGGCATATTCGCCATTTAGCCACCAACGAAAACATGAGTTGCAGGCAAATAAAGGTGGAATTAAATTTAAAAACAACCAGGCAGCGTATACAGAAACTGTTGAACAATAATATGGGTCTTTCGTATGAGAATAAAGTACCTAAACCACGTTTAACACAGCGACATAAAAATGCTCGTATAGCATTTGCAGATAAGTACAAATTTTGGGAAGAAGAATTTGAAAATGTCATATTTAGTGACGAAAAAAAATTCCATTTAGATGGGCCTGATGGTCACCACAAATATTGGAGAGATCTTCGCCTTCCTCGCCAAACATGCTTCAAGCGGAATCATGGAGGTGGATCTCTAATGGTTTGGGCTGCATTTGGAGCACGAGGAAAGTCCAGAATATGCTTTGTGCCGAGCAAGATGAATGCGGAGCTATATGTTGATATGCTGGAGAATAATTTAATAGACTTTGCAGCTGAATTATACAACGACGATTGGACGTTTCAGCAAGACAACGCTCCGATCCATGTCGCTCGGTTGACAAAAGAATTTTTTAAATCGCATAACATACCGGTATTGGAGTGGCCAGCTTTAAGTCCAGACCTGAATCCAATTGAAGACCTCTGGGGCATTCTTTCTGCGAAGGTCTTTTCTAAATCAAAGCAATATACGACACTAAAAGAACTGAAACTATCAATTCTAGAGCAATGGGAAAAAATTGATACGGCAACATTAATAAGCTTGACAGGTTCCATGACCCGACGGCTGCAACACGTCTTAATAAACAAAGGCAACACAATAAATTACTAATAAGATAACAAATTTAATTAATAATAAGAACAAAACTGCGGTTTTTATTATGCATATATAAATATTTTCTATGACGTAGATATAAATCACCTTAGTTTTTCTTTACTAAATGAAATGGAAAATAATTTTTTTTTTAATAAAAGTAAATATTAACTCATATGTAAAACAAAAATTAAAAAAGTTTTATTTTCTAAGTTGTAATGAAACGTAATAGCTTGCACATATAAATATTTTACTGAGAGTACTCCAGTTGGATCTGATGGCATTTCCATTAAGTTTGTTTAAAGCAGTTTAAACTTTTTTTTTTTAAACTCAGGTATGGGATTAAGTAATTCAATGAAAAAATTAAAAAAGTTTAAACTCCGTGTTTGCAATCGGATTTTATGTTATAGTGAACTTTGATCAGACTTAATGATCGAGTAATTATTGATATCCATATCCAAAATCGAAAGCTTGTGTGTAGTTTTAATTTACTTTGCAATGACAACTTTTCTTTACGTAGTAGAGAAGAATTAAAAACACAAAAGAAATTTAATTTGATTTGTAATCCCAGCAAACACTTATAGTTTCATTTCAAATTATAAGCAAAGAAACTTTTATAATAACAAGTGTACGGAAATTAAAGCAAAATCGCATAACTTTATACCGTGTTCAGACATACCCCTTAATTGCGCAATTAGAGCATTTTTTGCAATTAAGACCTTAATTGACAACAATTTAGCATACAATAAGTCAATTAATAAATTGAGCAATTACTAGTTAATTGTATCAATAATTGCGTAAAACTCGAAATGCAACCCTGGTCATAAATGTTTTTCTTAAGAACTGTGTTCAGTGAGCAGAAAAATTTCCTATAATGGCGAGCCAAATGTCAAAAAATATACATACATATAAACAAAACAAATATACATACATACATACATGTAAAGAAAACAAACTGAACAATATGAACTCCAATAAATAAATAAACAAAAAATAAATGGCTGGTGAAGAAGTTTTTTTTTAAATTCATAGATAAATTTATTAACAAATATCTTTTATAAATAAGAAAAAAAATTTTAGAGGAAGAGGCTCACGTGGACTGAGGCCAGTGAAGCTGCTCTATTGGAGTTGTGGCCATGTCGAATAGAGGAGCTTCGTGGCCAAAGAGAAAACGGTCACGTATATAATGAGAAGGCGGATAAGCTGCAGAAGTTGGCCTTCCCATACAGCCCGCGCGATGTGCACGTTAAGCTAAAAAATTAGTGCAAGGGGAAATAGCTGCTGTTTTCGTAAACTTTGTAAAATTGACAAGTTTTTCTTTTCCTTTTTTTAAGCACTGATAATTTTTAATCAAAAATCGATCGCATTGACTCCAAGAGCTCCATATTTCTGTTATATGCAAGTAAAATTTCTTTTAAACCAAAATTGGCATCCAATTTGAAAATTTACAAACACAAATATTCACAAAACAAATAAAAACAATGTTTTTTCCAGCTGTCAAATGATAATTGAGTCAGCTAAATTGAGTATGTGTGAACAGTAAATTTAATTGCGCAATTAAAATTATATTTACTCAATTAAAAATGCATGCCTGAACACAGTATTAAGTTCGTGACGAGTCCCAGCGAACAATTTGATTCATAGATAAACATAAGCATATATCTAAAATCATTTCGGTCTTATATGCACATAAATATAAAATTATTTCAATTTACATTTATACGAGTATACAAATAAATATACAAATAAATAATCCACAAAATAACCTGTAGTGAAAATCAGTAAAATTAAAGATGGAAGAACCCTTCATATTTGACTCGGATGACTTGTCACCTATTGTTCGGAATTTGACAGCGTCCCTACTGAAGACCTCACAGAGTCTTTTCTCGAAGTGTATATTCAAGATCTTAACGATCGATGGAGCAACCTCCGAGGTTCTTATAAATCTATTTGCGCCCACAAAGACCAAATAAAAAAAGAATTTTTTGAATCTGCTCAAGCGAAATACACAACTTGCACGCAGGCATTTCACAAATGTAAGTCAAAAATACTCGATATGCAAAAAGCTTTTTTTAAGCAAACACCAATTCAGATAGTTGAACACACTAGTAACGGGGGCAGTTATGCTCATGTGAATGTGCCGCCTTGTGATACAGATATTTTGTACGGAGGCTATGAAGAGTGGCCGTCCTTTCGCGACGTGTTTAAGGCCGTATACATAGATAATCCTAGAATTCCTCCGGTGCAAAAACTATATCACCTCCGTTTAAAAGTTCAGGGACAGGCAGGCGCACTTATTAGGAAATACAAGCTATGCTCTGAAAACTTTAATCTGGCATGGGAAGCCTTAAAGGATAGATATGAGAATCAGAGAATTCTAGTCAAAAATCAGATTAAAATTCTTCTCAATTGATCCCCAATCTCTTTGGAAAGTAGTAAAGCCCTTCAAGAACTTCAAAGTACAATCAATGACTGTCTGTCAGCCATTAAAGCCCAAGATGTTCCGATCGATCAATGGGACCCATTCGTTATTATATTATGCTCCAGTAAGCTCCCGGTCGAAACACTTTCCTTATGGGAACAATCCCTAGAATCGCACAAAAATTTAATAAAATGGGAAAAAATTTATAGATTTCTCTCTCACCGATGTGAAGTGGTTGAACGTCTGGAGTCTCGAAACCATGACATTATCTCTAATGCTCACAAGAACGAGGCTAAGACAAAAACAATAACTTCTAAATCAGAACCTTCTTCATATCCCTGTAAAGTGTACAGCTCTAATCATTCTCTCAAGAGTTGTTCTCGCTTCCTAAGTTGGGAGCCTCAAGATAGAAATCAGTTCGTCTCCAATAACAAAATCTGTGTTAACTGCTTAGCATATAGTCACCTAAGAAAAGATTTCCCAAGTAAGTTTTCGTGTTCGAGATGCAAGAAGAGTCACCATTCGTTATTGCATTTCTTCAAAAATACTACTCCCAATGAAAATTTAAAATATTTAGACGAGAAACCAGAAACTTCAGCGCAAGCCAGAGAAAGGGGAGCGTTTTCAACTACTGCTCATGTAACACATACTGATAACAGATCCTTTACTTAAAAGACGTTATTACTCACAGCAGTAGTTCACATTTCGCACCGGGGGGAGAGTTTCAGAGCTCGTGCCTTTCTTGATCAAGGCTCTGAAAAAACATTTACATCAAAGAGACTTAAACAGCAACTCATGCTTCCAACAGAAAGAAAATTCTTCCAAATCCGCGGAATTGGTGGCGAAGTCGCTGCCAATTAAAATTCCTTATGTAAATTAACACTTTACTCAAAGCAATATGATCGATTTGTTAATATTCAGGCCATAGTCGTGCCTAAAATAACCCGTATGTTTCCAAGTTTCTGCGTCCGATGTCCCCTAGGGGGATTTGAAAGATGTTGAATTAGCTGACCCAGACTTTCACTCGCAAGGTCATGTGGATCTGCTGCTAGGAAGTAATGTTCATCCACAAGTTCTTCTGGAAGGAATTAAAACCATTTCCAATTCTCTCATAGCACAGTCAACCATTTTTGGTTGGATCATTAGTGGCCCAATTGGTGTTGAATACGTATCTACATTCTCAATAGAAGTAAGAGAAACTTCAGGCAATTCCCTTAGTGATCAGTTAAAAAATTTTGGGAGCTAGAGGAGATTCCAGAACAGTACTCTATGTCTAGTGAAGATGAATACTGTGAGACTCTTTTTAAGAAAACCAATTTTCGAAACGCTGAAGGTCGCTATGTCGTCAAACTCCCATTCAAATCAGGGGGCAAATCACCGCATTCGAAAGCGAGTAATTTGTCATCGAAATGTTGTTAACGTGGATCACGGCAATCGTTATCAAAACGTATCTATTCGAAGTTGCTCTCGATTGGTAGTCTACTATCGAAAAAAAGTAAACTCTAGCTTTTTGACGCGAAACAAACCAAAGAAACAAAACAAAATAGAAAGAAGTAATTAAAAATGTAAGTATTTTCCTGATATTATACCCAAAATTAGTTCAAAAAATATAATTTAAATTAGACATTATTAGATTTAATTGAACTATAGTGATTTTTAATCAGAAATAATTTCTTAATCAGGCTTGAGTTCAGTAATTTCAATTCTTATGAATGAAATATTTTTATTAATTAATGTGAGTATCTAAAGAATAGAAGAAAAATTAAACTAGACACTATTAGCTGGGGGAAATACCGATATTTTTCTGTGCAGCCACGCACTTCATCAGCCCCATGTCTATCTACTGGGGTAGAGATTATTATTAACATCAGCTATTAAACTTAAATTTCTATGAAATGGAATATGAGAATTGATTGTGTATACAATTATTGATTTGCCTTTGGCAAACACATTTGTAAGTAGCACTATTCATTTTCTGTTTTTCCATTTTCTATTTAGGTTAGCACGAAGTTATATCACTCTACCTATGTATGTTTAACTATTCTTACTTATCTTTTACGATCATCACATTAATTATATATGTTCACTTGGCGATCACTGTTCACTTGGCCAGAACTGCTTCAGAATGCTGGAAAGCTAAGTCAACTGTAGAAAGCAAAAACAAAGTAACATAAAGCCACTACAATAATACATATATGTATGTACCGATGGTGCATCGAATAAGTAAAAATAATTAATGTGATGATCGTAAAAGATAAGTAAGAATAGTTAAACATACATAGGTAGAGTGATATAACTTCGTGCTAACCTAAATAGAAAATGGAAAAACAGAAAATGAATAGTGCTACTTACAAATGTGTTTGCCAAAGGCAAATCAATAATTGTATACACAATCAATTCTCATATTCCATTTCATAGAAATTTAAGTTTAATAGCTGATGTTAATAATAATCTCTACCCCAGTAGATAGACATGGGTGCTGATGAAGTGCGTGGCTGCACAGAAAAATATCGGTATTTCCCCCAGCTAATAGTGTCTAGTTTAATTTTTCTTCTATTCTTTAGATACTCACATTAATTAATAAAAATATTTCATTCATAAGAATTGAAATTACTGAACTCAAGCCTGATTAAGAAATTATTTCTGATTAAAAATCACTATAGTTCAATTAAATCTAATAATGTCTCATTTAATTCATCATGGGCACGTGACAAAAATATGTTCACTTGGCGATCACTGTTAACTTGGCCAGAACTGCTTCAGAATGCTGGAAAGCTAAGTCAACTGTAGAAAGCAAAAACAAAGTAACATAAAGCCACTACAATAATACTTATATGTATGTACCGATGGTGCATCGAATAAGTAAAAATAATTAATGTGATGATCGTAAAAGATAAGTAAGAATAGTTAAACATACATAGGTAGAGTGATATAACTTCGTGCTAACCTAAATAGAAAATGGAAAAACAGAAAATGAATAGTGCTACTTACAAATGTGTTTGCCAAAGGCAAATCAATAATTGTATACACAATCAATTCTCATATTCCATTTCATAGAAATTTAAGTTTAATAGCTGATGTTAATAATAATCTCTACCCCAGTAGATAGACATGGGTGCTGATGAAGTGCGTGGCTGCACAGAAAAATATCGGTATTTCACCCAGCTAATAGTGTCTAGTTTAATTTTTCTTCTATTCTTTAGATACTCACATTAATTAATAAAAATATTTCATTCATAAGAATTGAAATTACTGAACTCAAGCCTGATTAAGAAATTATTTATAATTTAAATTGTTTTTAGGGAAAGTGAATATTCAGACAAAGATTGCCCAATAGACAGTGCAAAAAAATAAAAAAATCGCTTCCAGAACAAACACAAATAAAGTAAATGGGAAGCAAAAAGAAGTATTGGCGCAATTTATGATGGAACATCCCGACTTGGCCAAAAATAAGCTCCAAAACTGTGCTCAAGCAAAAGTAAAGTCTCAAAATTTATGGCAACAATTGACAAGCAAATTAAATGCCTGGGGCCCTCCAATTAAAGACGTTTCAAGTTGGCGGAAGGTATTGTTATTCATCTTTAAATTTGAAAAATTCATGTAGCCAATGATTATTTTCTAAAATTATTAGGTTTATGAGGATCAAAAGCATAACACAAAGAAGAAACTCTCCCACAACAAGTCATCGAGAAAGAAAACTGGAGGCGGCCATTTTGATGAAATGTTGCTGACTACGGCTGAGGAAAAAATTGTCGAAGCAGCTGGACTAACTGCAGCAGTGGCTGGGCTGGTTAATGTAAAATGCTTTGGTAGCATTACGAACCAAACAAGTGCCAAAAATCAGGATGTACCCAATGATGCAAACAACAACATTGAAAATATAGCAATATCAGAATTTGAGTCTTCAGATATTGAAGTTGAGTTGAACACTAGTACTCAAAGTCGTAGACAAAGAAATGAATTTGGCATTCAAAAATACAAACTTGGAACTAATAAAAAAAAATATTGTGCAATTGAAAGACTGGCAAAGTGAAATTGGAGAAAAGTTGTACAAAGTGATTGAACTTAAAGAGCGGTCTCTTAAAGTTAAACAGGAAACTAATCTTAAGCTCGACAAATTAATCTCCCTAAAAGAAAAAGACATAAGACTGAAACAAATAGAACATGACGCAAATATGTCATCTAAAGAGATTGATCTTCAAATAAAAACTCTAGAGCTTCAAGTGCTTCAACAAAATTCGCATAAACGAAAATGAACCAAAAATTTTTTAACAATTAAATTTTTTATTGCAAATATTTATGCGCGTAAGAATTTGAATTACTACTTCCCAATACCGTACTATTATAAGCTTTATTTTATTATTATTATTTAGTATTAGGATGGGTGAATTACCTCCATGATCTCCAACAGAAACGTACAAATGAAATGTTAAACAATTTAATGTGATGTAGTTTTACTGTGTAGTACTTATTATTTACCAAACATGAAATGTATTCTTTTCCCCGTTTTTGTTTTTTATTTAATAAAAGCCATAATTTAAATGTTAGCACTTAAAGTTTTATTTGATCTCTTGTTTTCTCCCCAATTTTTATCAATCGTGTTTCCCCCCCTGTAAATACGTTGTGTAAAGCAGCGCATACATTACCAAATATTGCCATTTTTTCTGGAGAGTATCGACTTCTTCTCTCATTACATATGATTCTCCAGCGTGCCTTTAATATTCCTATTGTGCGTTCAACAATGCACCTAGCCTTCGCATGAATTTCATTGAAATGGGCTTCTGAAGAACCTGCAGCAGCTACTGCATATGGTATTATACACCAGGGTTCTGTGGGATATCCAGAGTCTGCTTAAATATAACATACATTGTTTGTAAGTATGTGAATATTCAATAATAAAATAAGCAGTTACGAAACAACAAAATCATATAAGATTTACCAAGAACCCAAACGTTTAAGCCGTTCTCTGTGTACAATTGCTCGAGTAAACGTCGTTCTTCAGAATGCTTCCAAACAAAACTGTCGTGCGCAGCACCGCCGTACATTGAGTTAATGGCCAATACTTTGTACTTATGGTCACAAATCTGAAAGTTTTACAAACTAGTTAATTCATAAATCCTTTTGTAATATAACTTACTATCATTGAATTTAGGCTGTGAAATCCTTTTCTATTGAAGAACATGTGTTCATTTTCTGTGGGTGCTTGGAAACCGAAGTGTGTACCGTCTACACATCCGACCACTGAAAGTAGCTTGTATATATTAATTAGTTTCCATATATTTTCTTATAAATATCTCCTGGCATTTTGAACTTGTTCATGAAATATTGGATGCACTCCTCAGATTGAGTTGGCAAAAATGTTATCATTTTGGAACACAATTTGTTTTGTATTTCGTTTGATACGTTTTTCACAACTTTGCACATAGTACTTTGTGCTAATCCAAGCAAAAAATCATTCCCGGCATTATGCTGAAAGCTGCCACTGGCCAAAAGGTTCAATGTAGCGGCAAGCTACAATATGGATGTACGAACGTCGACATATGAACAAATATATTTATTTCGGATAAAACATATTTAAAGGCTTCTTTAGACAGCCGAAAACGTCTTTTAAATCTACGAATGTTGAAATATTTAGTTTAAATCACTCACTTTAAAGCCACAAATTACTCAACTTCTAATAATGAAAAAGGATTGCTTTTGTCACGAATATTTCTTCTTATAATAGCAATATTTGACTTATCCTCCGATTCCGAAGATGAGAAGTACAAAAAAACATTTGGATCCATTTTAATTAAAGTTTATTAAATTTTTTTATCAATCTTTAAGTTTTTCATTAAATTATCAATTTTTTATTTTCCTTTTACGTTTTGTTTTTCTTATTGTCAAATGCGAACAGTAATGTAAAAAATAGTAGTAGGTAATATAAATTACGATCGAATACCGTGATCCAAAAAATTGCAGCTATCGAAATATTTATCTACACGAATGTGCACTCGATTTCGAATGCCGTGATTTTCCCCCAGAGTTTTAAAAAAAAATATGTCTCGGTGCGTCACGTCGTTCCGCTATAGCACAATATCTTCACATGGAAAGCTCTATGAAGAAGAAAGGTGATTTATCGGATACCTATAGCAATATTTTGCAAGAATACATCTTTAGGTCATATGAAGCCCACTGCGTCCTTAGAAAATAAGTCTGACTATGGATATAAGTCTTTTTACCTGCCACACCATGCAGTAGTTAAGCCCGAAAGTCATAGTACAAAAGTTAGAGTAGTTTTCAATGCCTCTAAGAAAACTACTTCTGGGTTGTCTCTTAACGATATACTACACGTAGGCCCCACATTGCAAAACGATTTAATGACTCTCATCTTGAAGTGGCGACTTTATGAATATGTTTTCAATGGTGATATAGAGAAAATGTATCGCCAAATTCTCGTTTACCTCGAAGATACCCAGTATCAACGAATTGTCGTTCGCCAAAATCCCAACCACCCAATACAAGACTATGCATTACAAACTGTCACGTTCGGAATAAATTACGCCCCATACTTAGCCATCAGAACTCTCCAAAAGCAGCTCATATTCTGAGAAAAGAAACATATGTAGACGACATATTGTCAGGATCGCATGATAAGCAATCTGCGATTGATGCGTTATCGCAGGTAATTTTGGTGCTAAATTCTGCTGGTTTCCCACTGAAGAAAATTACCTCAAACTGTCCTGAAGTGTTAGTGTCTGTTCCTCAAGAAAACGTTTTGGATTCCGATTTTCTTAAATTCAAAGAGACAAGTGCAACGAAAACTCTAGGAATCCAATGGAACGCAATGTCAGATTCTTTCTCATATACTGTTGAACCAGTATCCTTTACTAGTTCTATTACAAAGAGGCAAATTCTTTCAAACGTTGCCAAACTTTTCAACCCAGCTGGTTGGGTTTCCCCTGTTATAATACAAGCGAAAATTATTATTATTATAATTAATAATAATAATAATTATATTATTCAACAGCTCTGGTTAGATGGTACTGACTGGGACGAAAGTGTTAACGCTAGCACCCTAGCGGTTTGGAACAAATTCATTAAAAAAGTTCCCATAATTGCTACCATTAAAATACACAGATGGGTGGAATTCTTTCCCACACGAATAACACAATTTCACGGCTTTTGCGATGAATCAGAAAAAGCATACTGTGCAGCAATATACCTCTGCACTCAAACTGTTGCAAACATTATGTCACATCTATTTGTGTCCAAAATTAAAGTAGCACCCATTCAAACAATTAGTTTACCCCGGCTAGAACTCTGTTCTGTTATCAAAGTTAGTTAAACAAGTCACTAGTTAGTTAACAGATCATAGTTTTGAGTTGTTTCTCTGGATTCATCTATCGTCCTGGGATGGTTAGGAAAACCCCCAAATAGCTGAAAAACGTATGTGGCCAACCGAACAACCCAAATAATACGGAACGTTGGAGCCATCTCTTGGCGTCATGTAAGATCATCTGAAAATCCAGCAGACTTAGGATCGCACGGATGTGCCGCAGACAAACTAGTTAATAGTTCTCTGTGGTGGAATGGCACATGTTGGCTTCGAAAATCCCCGGAAGAATGGCCAAAGCCCATACCAATGAAAGAAAATCATCTTGAGCTCAAACGGAAAGTTGAATGTTTTCACATACTCACAAATAATGAAAATAAGTCTAACAAAGACGATGACATCGACGATGACCTTTTAAGTCGATTCTCAAAGTGGGATAAGTCTGTTAGGGTCATGGCTTATAGCTTTAGATTTATAGATGCAGCTAAACGAAGAGTACAAACGAAGTCTAAAGCACCTTTGTTTTTAGCAACAGAAACAAAACGAATTCGACTAGCAAAAGCCACGCAATATATAATTAGCCTTATCCCAAGTATAAGTTACGAAAAATTTGAGAGAACGAAATGCAAGCTTGTTTATGTAACTCAACTTTTCATTATAATATGGAATACAACTCGATTCTAAAGTTTAAAAAGGTTAGCAAGAAAAGTTCACTATTTGCTTTGAGTCCTTATATAGACAACAACAATATTATACGCATAAATGGTAGACTTGCTAATTCCTCGCTCTCTTATAATGAGCGACACCCAATAGTTATCCCGGCGAATTCGACATTCTGCAAATTATTTATTGATTTTACCCATAACCTTCTCATGCATGAGGAGGTTAATTTAATGGTAAGATCCATAAAGATCCATTACATGAAGTTATTACATATTTGCAATAAAGTACATACGTACATACACATATATGCACATCTTCAGAGAGAACGGACGTGTTATTTTTTCTCGCCGCTGCACAATAAAAAAAATATATATATAATTAACATATTAAAATTATTCAAATCCGAAAAAGTCAAAAAAGCAATAAGAAAACAATAAAGAAAGAACGAAAAATTAAAATTAAATAAAAGAATATTAGCAGCAATATAGTGTAAAAAACAATAATTTCAAAAAATAATATCAACAACAATTACACAAAAAGCAGTGATGATTACAAAATAACCTGCTAAGCATAAACAAACACACCACCTGTCTCTTTGTACCATAATACTAGAACCAAAAACAAAAAATTATTAAACGAAATTACAAGAAACTGTTCTTAAACAATAACAAGTACAAACAAAAAAAATCCTAATTTAATAGCAACAAAAATACAACAGAAAGACAAATGCGCAATATAAAAATTGAATAGCTAGTTGGTAAACAAAAAAAATAAAAACCAGCTGTTCTGCTTACACAAATACTGGTTAATATAAGTGCTGCCAAGTTTGTAAGAATTTGTAAATATTTGAACAGTTTTAAAGTCCTTGTTAATGTTAGCCGTTAATTATATTAAACAAACACTACAAAGTTTTACAAATTATTTATTTTCTTAATCCCTTATTGTTACGGTTCAATGTACAACTTACGAAAAAATAGTAAAGACAATAAAGTTACCGACTGCAATTCTAAAATAAAAAGCCGTAAAAATTTTACAAGTATGCAAACAACTGATAATACAGAAATGTTCACTCAAACCACAGCAGCAATTCCTAATACACCAACTAATAAGCACGTTACAGATGTATATCGACAATCTTCAGCCAGTACTTCGCGCTGCTCCATTGTAGATTCACCTTTCAAAATGTTAAATTGCATGGAAAAAAGATTTGATAAATTTACTGATCAAATTTTGCATACTATTGACACAAAGTTTCGTGAATTTGAGGAGGATCTCTTAAAAGAAATGCATGAAAAATACAAAAAACTGGAAAGTAAACTGATCGACATTAATGAAAGGATAACTATCCTGGAAAATAGCTCCGATGAAATAAAAAGTATGCAGGAAGAAATAAAAACCTTAAAAACTAAATTAAAACTACAAGAAAACCTTTCTGTTTCATCTGAGCTTAGGATAAATGAAATTCCTTTTGACGAAAACGAAAATCTATTAAATATTTTTCAGAATATATGTCAAGTCATCAGCACACCCATACCAAACATAAAATCAATCTACCGTCTAAGAAATCAAAATAACAAACTCAATAAAAACTCAAAAGATGCTGTTATAATTGTAAAGCTGTGGTCTGCATATGATAAAAACTTATTCCTTAAATCCTTAGCAAACTTTAGAAAACATAACAAAAGTTTCGCTTTCTGCCTCAACTCGAATAATAAGTTCTACCTAAATGAGAACCTAACACAATCAAACATTACTATTCTGCGAGCGGCAATTCGTCTAAAAAAGAGAAAGCTGATATGTAGTGCTTTCACTATGCGTGGTTTTGTATACATTAAACAGGAAATAAATGCCGCCCCAATACAAATTGATGAAATTGAGCATCTGAACCAGTTATTTCCAGGCCTTGATGAACAAGTTGTCCACAGCGGTAATTGAGATTATTCATCCAGTGCTTCATAAACCATTATATTTTATTTCTATTAAAAACTTAAAAATGTTATTTAAAACCTATTTTTACTCCTTTTTTTACTCCTTATTTTACAAATCAGTATCAAAGTTATATATTTATACCTTTCACAATATTAATAGTATCAATAATTTTAATCGTCGAATAACCTGTTGCGTTGCTAACCCTTTAACTAATGTGCTCAGACAATAATTACGGTTCTGAAGATAGTGCTTTTAATATGATTCGAATCATGGCGAGACAGAGAGCTGGACTGAATATCGTGCATTTAAATGCACAAAGTCTGCACTGCAAAATGGACGAGTTTAGATATCTATTTGCTTCAGCTGGTGTGGATATAATATGCATTTCTGAAACTTGGTTTCCCTTTGACATCAACGACTCTTTTTATAATGTTGAAGGATTTAAATTATTTCGATCAGATCGTACAGTTATCGTAAATGGTATAGAAACTAAAACTAAAGGTGGTGGAGTAGCAATTTATGTAAGATATGGCATCAAATGTAAAGTAAAGCTGAAATCGAACGCTGGTAGTGAAATTGAATACCTTTTTATTGAAGTGACGGCTAAGCGAAGTCAGAAAATTCTGGTGGGGAGTGTTTATAGACCACATAGAGACATACCAGTTAATTCTTTTATAGATGAGTTAGAAAATATAACTGTCCAGCATAATGATATTGTTATTATTGGTGACTTCAACAACAATTTATTAACAAGTAACCCTTAATTGACCCCATGATATCATTAGGCTTAACACCTGTAAACACGGTCACACCAACTCACTATCACAGGCAATCTAATAGTCTGATAGACCTAGTATTTGTAAACGATAACTCAAGGGTTCTACTATACGACCAAATTTCAGTGCCTGTATTCTCAAATCATGATTTATTATTCGTAACATATAACACCTGCATGGAAAAACAATCAATCCGTTATACATACAGAGATGTCTATAACACAGATTTTAACCTATTGAATCTACATTTAGTAGATATTGATTGGTACCATATTTACACTATTAATGACGTAAATGATCAGCTTTCTTTTCTACAGGATAATGTAAATACATTATTTGATATGTGTGTTCCTCTAAAAAATAAATGCATAAATATGAATCAACAACCGTGGTTCAATACAAGAATTAAAACCTTAATCAGGGAACGTAATGCTGCTCACTCCAGATGGAAAAAGTTTAAAACTCCAGAGCTTCAAAAACTATTTCAATCACTTAGAAGAGAAGTAGTTAAAAATATTAGAGAGGCAAAACACTTATACTACCAAAGAAAATTTTCCTCAGCGATTGATGGCAAGTCAAAATGGAAAGAAATACGAAAAATCGGGATTGGACAGAAAAAATGCCATTCACGTGATATAGACGTTGATGTTAACTATTTAAATCATCAGTTCGTAAACATCAGTATCCCTCAACCGACACACAACATATATGATGATTTGTGCTCAGTTCCAGTTGAAAACACTTTTAGTTTTCGATGCGTAAGCCAATGCGAAGTCATGGTTAGTTTCTATTCAATTAAGTCAAAGGCTATTGGTGTCGATGGAGTGAATCCCACCTTTTTAGGAGTTATTTTGCCCAAACTTCTGCCATTTATCACCCATTTATTTAACACGATACTTACAAAATCTGTATTTCCTGATGTGTGGAAATTCTCCAAAGTGATACCCATCCCTAAACAAAATAATGATTATAGGCCTATTGCGATTCTTCCCTTCTTATCCAAAGTCATAGAAAATTTAATGAGCAAACAAATGAATGAGTATCTCAAAGAACGGAAGCCGGCTTTGTGTTGGGGAGAAGCTGTATCACAGCTCTGACGGACGTGATCGAAAATCTGAGAGCTGATCTGGACAAGAGTATGGTGTCATTTTTAGTACTACTTGATCATAGCAAGGCGTTTGACACAGTCGACCATACAATTTTAATGAAGAAACTAGAGAAACTATTTAATTTTTCACCAACAGCACTCAAATTTTTAAAAAGCTATCTTACTGGTCGAACTCAAGCAGTTGAATTAAACGGCAAATATTCAGAAGTCCTTAATATAAATAGAGGTGTTCCACAGGGATCAATAATCGGGCCACTATTATTCTGTCTGTACATTAATGATTTGCCTGATGAGATAGAACACTGTAAACTTCAAATGTATGCTGACGATGTGCAGATTTATAGTAGTTGTAAGGCAAATGATATCCATTCATGTGTTGATAACATAAATAGCGATCTTGCTAGGATCAACAAATGGGCTGTGAACAATGGACTATGTATCAATCCTTCGAAATCTAAGTGTATTTTTCTTAGCAATAATAATAGAAGTCTTAATGGTGAGATCCAGATAAATAAAACAATAGTTTTATTGAGTATGTAAGTTTCTGCAAAAACCTTGGCGTCGTTTTCAATAATAAGCTATCCTGGTCTAACCACATAGCGACAGTAGTTGGTCGTATATATGGTATGCTTACAAATCTTTGGGTCGTTAAGTATTCAACGCCTCGTGACATTAGAATACTGCTTGCGAAAACATACCTTCTACCTGTCCTCCTATATGGATGTGAGATATACGCAAACTGTTCCAGCAGTGACTTTCAGAAGCTTAAAGTTGCTTACAATAACATAGCAAGATATATTTACGACAAAGGACGTCGTGATTCAATTTCGCGCTTCTCGTATCAAATAAACCGAATGGAATTTGATAATCTTCTAAAGTTCAAGTGCCTAATCTTTCTACATAGAATAATAATTACCCAACAGCCAAATTATCTTTTTAAGGTATTAAGATTTGGAAAATCTGTGCGAGGAAAACGATTAATGCAGCAAAAATATAAAAGTGCGTTCTCGCAGCGACAGTTTTTCGTCTACAGCACTACTCTTTGGAACCAGCTACCAAATCAGATTCAAACCATTAGCAACGCAAATCGGTTTAGAAATGAGCTCCTAAAATATTTCGGCTAACCTTAAAGTGAAGTTTGTTATTTGTAATTTCCTCCTCACGTTTATTTGTTAACTGTATAACTAATTTCTTATGTAATACCCTGCTTTTATACTTTTATCTTTTCCTTAGTATACTTTCATCTCCTTTTTTGTAATTTTATAATTATTATTATTTTGTATCAATAGATGTATGCTTATTTCATTTAACTATTGATTTTTATGTTTGTACTCGAAATTTGAACTCTTAATTATGTACTTTCTCACTAGCACTTTAATTTATAAGATGTCAATCTTGTTGTGCTAGGCTTGTTAAATAAATACAAATACAAGGGCAGAATATTATGTTTCCCGACTGAAATCTGTAGTAAGGTTTTCCATAAGAAAATGTATAACATGTGTTCGTTATAAACAAAAAACTAAATCTCAATTAATGGGAGCCCTTCCATTAGAAAGAAGTGAATTTTCTTTACCGTTTACCGACACCGGCTTATACTTCGCAGGTCCGTTTTCAATAAAAACCTCTTTAATCAGAAATGCCCCATTTCAAAAGGGATATGTATGCGTTTTGTGTGTTTTAGCACCAAATCTATACACCTGGAACTTTGCTCCGATCTGACTACAGGTTCTTTTTTAGCTGCATTTACCAGGTTTGTAGGACGTAGAGGTTTGCCAAAAAAGGTTTTGTCTGACAATGGCACAAACTTTGTAGGTGCTGAAAGGGTTTTACGTCTTGAATACGAAGAATTCCTTAAATTCACTTCTCATGAAATTAGTGAAAAATATGCATCTCTCGGCTTCCAGTAGTCATTCATTCCCCCAAATGCTCCACATATGGGAGGATTATGGGAGGCAGGAGTTAAATCTTTTAAAATACATTTTAAAAAGGTGACTCCGAGTACCAAATATACCTTTGAGCAATTTACGATTCTTTTAACTCGATTAATCAGTTCTGAACTCTAGGCCTCTGTCACCCATGTCAGATGACCCTAACGAATTACTTGCTCTGACTCCTGGTCACTTTCTTCGAGGAGCGCCATTAATTACTCTTCCCGAGATACCCACTGAATCGCTGACTCTTAAGGATCGTTGGGAACGATTGAAGTGTTTACACCACCAGTTTGCTCAGAGATGGAAGGACGAATATCTCAAAGAACTTCAAAAACGATATAAGTGGCAAACTTCCGAAGAAAATTTAAAACATGGGCAATTAGTGGTAATTAAAGACGACCTCCTGCCCCAAAATGAGGGGAGGTTAGGTCGAATCACAAGGATTTATTTTGGAAACGATGGACTCGTCCGTGTCGCCGACATAAAGACACAAATAGGAATAGTTACCAGGGCAATAAGCAAATTATGTCCACTCCCAGTTATATCTAAAGAAAATGAATCTACTCTCCCTTAGAATCCTATCCTTACGTACTTTTCCACTCTTTCCTATCCGCCTATACTCACCTAGCAATATGCACACATAAATACATTATATATTATATATCTATAGTAAAACTACTGCTACTTTGCTCTCTACCTTACTAATAATTTATAATCCACAGGTCTCCCAGGAATCCCCATATCCACAAATGTCTTGTTTGTTACAGATACCACGCTCTTTGATTTTGCAAAAAATTCTTTGCTATGCCCGTTGAAGAGCGCCGACGCAATGTACATCTGCATAATTATTGCGAAAATTGTC
Source organism: Tachina lurida (assembly GCA_944452675.1). Taxonomy (NCBI): domain Eukaryota; kingdom Metazoa; phylum Arthropoda; class Insecta; order Diptera; family Tachinidae; genus Tachina; species Tachina lurida. The sequence continues at coordinate 15,812,759 of OX101757.1, read as the reverse complement.
TGGCTAGATCTCATACCACAAACGATTGCACATCTGCTGAAGTCTGCCAGCAATGCGAATGGGCTCATCATACATTGTTGCATCAGAAGAAAAGACGTTTTGTGCCTTATGAAAATGCTCCAAGATCGAGAAAAAACAGTTTGGTTTTATTAAGGGAACAGCCTTCCCAGCGGCGACGTCGACAGCCCACACAGCAGCAAAGGTCAACTCGAGTACACGAACGCCTTGGGCCATATCCATGCCAAAGTAAAGGTAGCCGTGGTCAAGCAGAATATCTATATCGTAGCAATCGGACTTTGACTAATGTAATGTCTCCAAATCCAAGGCGAATATTAGAGGGGGCGATGCGGGCTCTTGAGCGCCTGGCTAAGGCTTTGTAGACACTTTTGACATATCTGTCAAGGGGCGGATGATGTTTAAAGCAGTTTAAACTTTTTTAATTTTTTCATTGAATTACTTAATCCCATACCTGAATTAAAAAAAAACTATTGTGAATTGCTTAATTAAGGAACAGAAATATGTCCAATGTAATGGTAGCGATTTTTTGACGAAGGACTGAGAACGAAATGTTTGAGGTGGGTTAATGTCGTACAATTATTCTTTTGTCTACTCGGGAATAAGAACCACGTATCTCGCCTTTTATCGGCATCAATCATCTAACCCTACTCAAAAAATCGCCATCTTGGAAACCCAAATTTAATAATTATAATTACTGAATAAAATTTGTAATTTTTTTTTTTTTAACACAACACAACCCGCGAAGCGATTAGCTTGTCTACGGAAAGCACCCAGGGTCTATGGCGGGAATCGAACCCACGACCTCTGGACTGAGAGGCTGGCATCGCTACCACTCAGCCACAGGGGCACCCTGTAAGTACAGTAATGTAAGTACAAAACGAATTAAAATAAGTGATTTTATTTCATAAAGAACGACTAAAGACAGGTATCCCATCCTGTACTCATTTTAGGCAGGTATCCCCTCCTGTGCCCATTTTCCCTGAAATCCAAGTCACTTACGAGTATGTTCACATCTCTTGAGAATGAACTAACTCTCAACTAGTAGTTTCTCAAAATTTTCACAATTTGTATTCAGCCAATCACTTTTTAAATCATACGTATTTAATTTCGCTAAAATTCAATGCAAAATTAAACAAGTTACTTAAAATTGCGCTTCCATATATTATTAAACATCTACTTTACTTTATGAACACTATTTTAACATCCTCCAAATTCCCTAGTGAAGAATAGACTAAAGAATAGACTACAATTAGATATACACAACTTGAGACCTATTAGTATCCTACCTATTTTGTCTAAGATAATAGAAAATATTATGAAGGACCATATTACACAATTTATTATTCATAGAAATTGTTTAAGTGAATCTCAATATGGTTCCAGATAAGGGCGTAGTACTTGTTCTCTATTAATTGTAATGACTGAATTCATTAGGACTGCCCTTAATAATGGCTAAGGCCTTTGACCAAATTCGGCACTATCTGCTTATTAATAAACTTAATTTTAACTACATGTTTTCTACATCTGCTTGTCGCCTTGTATGGTTATATTTATGTAAACATAAGAAATTTGTTTTCTGTAATGGGCTGGCTTCAGACTCATTACCTGTTGTGTCTGGAGTCCCACAAGGATCTGTACTTGGACCTATCCTCTTTATTCTATTTCTAAATTATTTATTTAATTCTCTTTGTTTTTGTAAACCTTTCGCCTTTGCAGATGACATACAATTGTTTTGGTCACGAGAGCCTAAACTCAGGCTGATTGCCTACAGGAAAATATCAATAATGATTTGCACGCACTTAATAGCTGGATGGTCGCTAATAACCTTCACATTAATCCAAGTAAAACTAAATCTAATAGGAATTGACTGATTGATCTGAACTTAAATATCTGTGGATCTACGATTGAGTTTGTTAACAAAATGAAATGTCTTGGTATGTTAATTGATGACAAACTATCGTTTGAACTTCATATTAACAACACATGCTCTAAAATGTGTTTTACATTACGCAGATTATATCACAGGAATTTATTCTTGCCCATTAATGTTAAGAAAGCGATTGGGCACGCGCTATTAATGTCACAAATTAATTATTGTATTGAAGTCTACTCAGGATCAGCGTTGCCACAACCAAAATATTTTTGTAATCAAAATATGAAAAATAAGCAACCAAAAGTGAAAAAAGTAACCAACTTTCAACTGGGGCTAATATAACGTAATAAAGCTTAGATTGCTTAAGCATAACCAAGCAATTGTTCCATATTGCCACAGATACAGTATACCCCGTTTAATTGCCCATCGGTTAAATACCTTTATCGATTATTCACCCCAATTATTGAATCCCCGTTTTTTTACACCCATTTTCACCAAAAAATACCACATGAGTTCGGATAAATGCATTTCTAAAGATTTTTAAGCGCATTCTGGTAATTACCTATATGAGGTAATTAAATGTCTTGGCTTTAACACTTTTTCCGGATAATTACCCCAAAAATCATGACATTTTTGATGAGGTAATTAGCCGAGTTACCATATAATCATTATAAAATCATATATTAACTATTACATTCAAATTTGTAATTCAGTTTCACAATTATATTGAGCCTTATTTTCGATTTTAATATACACTTTTTTGATCAGAAATAATTTCTTAATCAGGCTTGAGTTCAGTAATTTCAATTCTTATTGAATGAAATATTTTTATTAATTAATGTGAATATCTAAAGAAGAGAAGAAAAATTAAACTAGACTTTATTAGCTGGGGGAAATACCGATATTTTTCTGTGCAGCCACGCACTTCATCAGCACCCATGTCTATCTACTGGGGTAGAGATTTTTATTAACATCAGCTATTTAACTTAAATTTCTATGAAATGGAATATGAGAATTGATTGTGTATACAATTATTGATTTACCTTTGGCAAACACATTTGTAAGTATCACTATTCATTTTCTGTTTTTCCATATTCTATTTAGGTTAGCACGAAGTTATATCACTCTACCTATGTATGTTTAACTATTCTTACTTATCTTTTACGATCATCACATTAATTATTTTTTACTTATTCGATGCACCATCGGTACATACATATAAGTATTATTGTAGTGGCTTTATGTTACTTTGTTTTTGCTTCATCATGGGCACGTGACAAAAATATGTTCACTTAGCGATCACTGTTCACTTGGCTATCACTGCTTCAGAATGCTGGTAAGCGAAGTCAACTGTAGAAAGCAAAAACAAAGTAACATAAAGCCACTACAATAATACTTATATGTATGTACCGATGGTGCATCGAATAAGTAAAAATAATTAATGTGATGATCGTAAAAGATAAGTAAGAATAGTCAAACATACATAGGTAGAGTGATATAACTTCGTGCTAACCTAAATAGAAAATGGAAAAACAGAAAATGAATAGTGATACTTACAAATGTGTTTGCCAAAAGTAAATCAATAATTGTATACACAATCAATTCTCATATTCCGTTTTCATAGAAATTTAAGTTAAATAGCTGATGTTAATAATAATCTCTACCCCAGTAGATAGATAGACATGGGTGCTGATGAAGTGCGTGGCTGCACAGAAAAATATCGGTATTTCCCCCAGCTAATAAAGTCTAGTTTAATTTTTCTTCTCTTTTTTAGATAATCACATTAATTAATAAAAATATTTCATTCAATAAGAATTGAAATTACTGAACTCAAGCCTGATTAAGAAATTATTTCTGATTAAAGTCAATAACATCATTTCAGTTAAATATTTTTTTAATTTTTTATATAAATTTAACAATTTTCTGCTTTCCAAAACTCTGATAAAAATTTTTTAATTGGTTAATGATTTAGCTGTCGCAAATAAAATTTTTTTGACTGATTAAATTTAAAAACTAATTTTAATGCTATAAATGGCAAATATTTTAAAATTTCACAACTAAAAATATGTACTTGTACTCGTGACCAAAAAAATTTATATAACTTATTAAGCATCTATCATAGCTGAAGTACAAAAATCATTTGAATCGACTATTCGACATTTTATATGTTGTTACAAAGTTTGTTAAAGAAAACTAAAATCACAACTAAGGACTTCGATTATACGGAAGGTGATTCTGATTCTGTATTAAATTAATTTAGTTATTTCGCATATAATTTCGAGGAAGCAATATTGCAAAATCTAAATAAAAGTTTCTAAAGAAATTATATTTAATAATACATACATCGATTTTTATTAAAATTTAATTTAGCGCGCAGGAAAATAGCGCGTTTTGGCTATAAATAGTTGACGATGCTGTAACTTAGCGCGTTCTAGCGCGTTTTGAGAAGGGGAATAGCGCGTTTGTGTTATAAATACTTGGCATCGCTCCTAACAGCCTTTTATGCTCTTTAAGTACCATACACACAAGTATATACCCACACGAACGTTACACACAGAGAGCGTCTGTGGTGTCTCTTATTCTCACTACACCTAGTGATCGTCATTAGTGATGGGCAGTCAAACTTAAATTACATCTCAAAGTACTACGGTGAGATAAAAGTGCCAATTACATCGTTGGTCTAATAGACAATTAATTTCAACTTTCATATAAACTATTCTCTGCTTATTACCGTATAAGGTAATAATGTAAATAATTATAAAAATAATGAAACATAAAATAAACTAAACAGCTTCAGCGTTTTGTGAGCCAAAACAAGCTTGCGACTTTGCTCGTCACATTACATTCCTTCTCCCGGGTCCGTATAGAGTCCTGGGTTGCGTAAGAATATCCGCACATTCCCTGTTCGGCTAATGACAATCCGATACCGTTGGTTATTGACTACCATGAGCCACCGGAAACTTTTATGATTTCTGATTCGTTCAAGCTCCCTTTTTATCTCGGTCCGCAATGTTTCTGGAGCCAGATTAATGGGGATCTTCATCGATTCAGTTTTAGCATGGGTGTCCGGCGACGCTACACATGGAGTGGCAGGAGTGTCGATGCTAGTGCTGGGATACTATCGATATTTTCTTCTATCGATTTCTATCGATAGTTCAGATTTCACTATCGATACTATCGATATTGCTATCGACTGAATGTTTGTACTTGAGAAAGTAAAATATAACAATTTTTGATCGGGTTAAAGTTAGTTTTTTATCACTTTATTGAAAGTATATAGTCTTATATATATGTATTTTAATATGTATGTATGTATTTGCGAGCGCTATTTCAGGTGACAGTTTTTGCAAAATTTTGCTGATGTCAGTTGAAAATTTTTTACGTTTTCAAAACTGCATTTGAAATAATATCGATGTCGATATTTTTTTCTATCGATATTTTCGATATTTTCGATATTTTAAAACTATCGATAGTATCGATAGTCTATCGATAGTATCCCAGCACTAGTCGGTGCTGCAGTGAGATTTATGTATAGAGGCAACATTGGCCCAGCAACCCGGCTCCAGTTTGAAACTCCAGCGTTCTCGTCTGTCGTACTAGATACCGTATGCCGAGGTTCATTTTGGGGTTCTAGCTGTACTCATGCCTCTGTTGTGGTCTTGGTGTGGCCTCGACAACATCTTTTATAGCAACGCATACCTAAGTGCCGGAACTGGTTCTTTTCTCCTCTAAATGAGCTCAGGATTGGCTTGGAGTTATTTTGGCTTACCTTTTTCTTCTCTGGTTTCGCCATGTTAGACCCAACGCGTGTGGCTAGTCCGGCACATGTCACTGTCGTGTTGAATGCCTTTAGGAAATCTAACCCCAGAATCATGGGTTCTGTTGCTGTGTTCATTACCAAGAAGTCGTGGTTGCCAGCTTTATTCCCCAGCGTTAACTGACACTGTACTGCTTGTTTGATGATGACTTTGGAGCCGTCGGCCAAGAACACATCAATTTCGACGGGAAGAAACTGTGGCTTGTTGAATAGTTTTTTTTACCAAACCCGGAGTGACGAAACTGCGAGTTGCTCCTGTGTCAAGGATGGCCGTTGTCAACTGATTTTCTACCCTCAGGACTGCTTTTAACTTATCCGCCTCCCAGGTGATACAAGTTGCGTCACCAATGGCCCTTGTAACTCGTACGGTGCAGTACTCCATGGTGGAGAAAATCCTTAAGCCCAGCCAAAGGCCGGAAGCGCAGAAAATCGTTATTAGACAGGAAAACTTTACCAGGCAGAAAATCTTTATTAGGCTGCGCCGTGTAGGGAAACACCATGGTGGAGAAAATTCTTAAGTCCGGCCTAAGGCCGGCAGTGCAGAAAATCGTTATTAGACAGGAAAACTTTGCCAGGCAGAAAATCTTATGAGGCTGCGCCGTGTAGGGAAAGAACAAAAATTGTGCGGCATAAAAATTAGTCTCGTGTAAACTACCTCAATCGGATAGCATTTTTTTTAGAGTTGCCCCTTAGGTTGATTTGTGCCAATTCCACCATATAATCAGTGCTGCCAGAAAAATTTTGACTCTTGCCCCAATTTAAAACGTCATGTCCCCAAAAAATCCCCATTTCAAAAGAAAAATCCTAACTTTTGTTCCCAAAAATATATCATTCATAAAAAACGATTTTTAAGTCGTATGCGCAGAGATGCGAAATAAGATTTACAAAATGCACAAAGTTACAAATAAAATTTTACCTTTTTCAGTACAATTGACCAAATTCTTTATTAATTTTTTTAAATTTTTTATTAACTTAAACGTACATAAAAACCAATTGTACATGCATATATTTACATATGTATGCGTGTAAAAACTTAAAAATTAACAAAAAGGCACTTTGAAGTTTATTTATTATAATTTTATTAATTAATGCTATCAATTAATATTAATGTTTAATTTTAGAAGGTACATAAAAGAGTATTAGTTTTTGAGATCAGAATACAAAAGTAAAATTTAGGATTTACTTTTCCATCCTTTGTTTTGATTTGATTGGAGTTAGTCGAAGTGAACAGTCTGTTGATTTCTAATGCCTTCAAGCAAAAGGCGCACACATATGTTGCGATTCTTAGGGCCAAACTCACAGTCATTAGTTAATTATTAGTAAACTAAAAAGATAACTATTGTTTAACTAATACTTCATATTCACAGTGTATTGTTTAACTAAAGCTCTTAATATGAGGAAAGAATGGTAACCCTATCAAACTATTAAATTTCACTTTTGGTAGCTCTGCTATAGCATATGGTTTTTGTTTACATTTGTTAGGCTGAGTTTACATCTGCCATTTCTTGTGTGTCATTTTCCCAAAAAAGCGTAACCAACTAATTACTAATGAAAGACTTTAAGTTAATTTAATTATTATTTTTCGAACTGCATTTGTTTCTATATTCTTATGAATTAAATAGTAAGGAATAAACGACAATGGTAAGACTGTCGTTAATTTAGAGGTGGTAGATTTGAGCTTTCATTACAAAACACCTTTGAGCAAATTGAAATACGATGAATCAAAACAATTCACGTATTCCATTTGCAAAAAAGTTTCGTATATAAGGCAGAAATCTACATCAACTGACACCACACACAGTGGACCAAACACAGAAGAACGCTGATGCACGGTTGCCAGAAATGCAGATTTATCTGGATTTTGCAGATTTTTACCCTCCAAAAACACGAAATCCAGATTTGAAGATTTTTGGGCTAAAAACGCAGATTTTTCAACTCCAATTATTTTTTCATTTCATTTTTCATTTATTTATTTTCATTTAATCGAGCTGTCGATAACACCGAAAAAAAATGTATAGTCTTATTTGTATATACATCTCTGTAACTCATAATGTCAGTCTGGCAGTGCAAGTAACATGTAAAATTTCTTAAGCGCCAAAAAGTATTTGTTCGCCATCTTTTAAATTAATGAAAGATGGTCATGTAAAGGACAGAATAGTTTTTGTCGTCATTTAGTGAGGTCGTCTAACAACAAGTATGTATTAACTACTACTTATTTAAAAATTGTCACTAAATTCATTGTCTTTACATTCTAGAGAATAAATTCTGATCAAAATCTGTTGAAGTGAAAAGTAATAAATATATAATAAATAAGCTTTGTTTATGATACTCATGATCGCATTTAATTCTTTCAATCGACGACACGAGCCCAATGGGCCATATACGTTTAATACTTTTTTTTGTAATGCGATGAACAAAAAGTATATATGTATGTATGAATAAATATATATGAAGACTGTTTATTATATACATATAACATATTGATATGGTTAATGATAATAATAATAAAGTAATATTCATAAAAAATACAATTACTTATTGTAATCAACTTTGTTTATGAATTTTAAAAAAACTACATAAATAAAATTAATAATCCAAAAAGCGATTAATTGTGATGTAACTATGTTAGGCTGTGTGTACAGGCCGGAATGTGTAGCTATTACCCGTAAAAGTCATATAATTTCCTCTTAAAACTGGTAGAAGATTATAAAGTCTACAAACCCGTACTAAAAATTATCTCTCATAAGTTGAATTTCTAATAGCCGGTAAAATCAATTCAATCAATCAATTATAGTGCATTTTTTTTTTTAATTTTTCCTAATACTGCTACTACTTCTTGTTTCTTTTATGTGTGAACGACTCATAGTTTAGAGAGTTAATATTTTTGAACTTAGGAAACATCGTAGAGAATATATTATTTTCTCTTCAAGACTTTGCAAAGTAATCTTTGCGTGTAGAAAATTGGCGGCTTTTCCTCATCAGTAGACTTCAACCAGTGTGGCAGCTAATTGTAAAAAGGTAATGGGAAATTAAAAATTTATTCAAAATCTAAGATGTTAGCTCGTAAAGATTTTTGCTTTAAGCTTATTCTGCCGTATTCATAAAAAATAGTTTTAGTTTACGAAAGCTTTACAAAACTAATTTTTCTTTTTTAAACGTTTTGTAACCCAAAATAATATGAATATTACTTATTTTGTTCTATTACGCTTGTGTACGTAATTCTTAATAACATATGTTGATAGTCATTCTATAAAAATATATATGTTGGAAATGTACATCCATATTTATGTAAATTTTTTTAATAAAATATAAAAAAAGTTGTTTAAAAAATTGCTTTGAATATTTTTTGAAGATTTTAAAAATAAAATGCAGATTTTTTCGTGAATACATTGAAATTGATTATTGAGGAGTTTAGCTGGATCCTATGCGCATTTCACTGTTGCTAATGCAGATCATCAGGGAACCTTTACCCAAATTTCTCAGAACAACTAGAGTTATTATATTATAAACTTTCATTTAAACAAATGAGAAGCCTAACAACAAATAACAAAGTTGAAAGCTGTTGTTGTTATTTACATTTATTTTCTTTTACATACTCTTACAACTACAATTTGAAGCTGAAAAAAAGTCAGCCAATGTAGCAATGGTAAAGTAAGAAAATAAAAAAACATGTTGATTATTGAGTTCTTGTTTCAACTTTGTTATTTGTTGTTAGGCTTCTCATTTGTTTAAATGAAAGTTTATAATATAATAACTCTAGCTGTTCTGAGAAATTTGGGTAAAGGTTCCCTGATGATCTGCATTAGCAACAGTGAAATGCGCAAAGGATCCAGCTAAACCCCTCAATAATCAATTTCAATGTATTTTTAATAAAAAAATATTTTACTTAATAAGTAAAAAAAAGTTATATTTTGTGATTCATTTGTGCATTTCTTATATATAATAACTTGATTTCCAAGCACTTCTTGACTTTGTATTACTAGTTACATAATTTTAAAATATTAATTTACAAAATATAAAGTAATTTCCATTGTAAAGTTTTTTAGTTTTTCATATAAACAAAAACAGTTGTACAGTTTGTTAAATAAGTGTTATAAAAAGCAGAAGAAAATACAACAACAAACTCACGCATTTCTGCAGGAGATTTATTTTATTTTGAGCAGTTATTAGACAGTCTGTGAGTTAAAATCTGAATTTAACAAACTTGCAGTGTGAATGCAAAATCAGCTGTTTATGGTTTTAACGTTAAAACCAGGTTTTAACTTGCAGTGTGAAAACACTATTATTAGTTATATATGGAACTATTTAACCTATTAAATACATGTCTGAATTAAACAGTTTTTCATTAGTAATTAGTGGTTACGCTTTTTTACGCTTGTGTGGCATTTGGCACACCGATGTAAGCCCGGCCTTATATTATTTCTTAAAAATGGATAAAACAGTGCTTGCTCGTCTAACTTTGCCGGGCAAGATATTGAATTAGTGCTTAAATTGGTTCGGGAAAACCAAAATATCATAGCAAATAAACAAAGAGAATGTGTTGCAGCTGAATACAAAGAAGATGTTCTACAACGTATGTGTGAAGTGTGTCTAAAATTTTTCACAAAACAACAATACTAATAAAGTTCACAATGAATCAGCTGTTGTGTAACTAGCTATTAGCCAATGACATTTGGTGGTTTAATTAATGGTTAAACTATTGCTATTAGTTAACTTATGAGTGTGAATTTGGGCCTTAAAGACTTACAGTCATATGTGATTATACTGAAAAATTGGCATGAAGTTGGCATAAGTGGCAAAATTTAACATCATCTTAACAAATTTTGCTATAAAATGTCACATTAAAAATCACGCTGGGATTTAATAGTGGGTTACTACTACATTATACGCAAAGTTTTAATGTCAAATTGTATGGAGGAACTCTTATGCTAACTTCATGTCTATTTTTATAAAAATTTTCTATATAATATTTTCTACATTAACCAGCGCTCGAAACTTTAAAACTAATTAATTGATTTTTTCTGAAATAGAAGATAATAGCAAAAAAAGTAATACGAATTTATGAAGATATTACATACACATGTACATACATTTTTGCAATCGAAATATTCTAAATAATTTCCCCAATACAAAACTTCATAGACATCAAGTTCGTCTTCGTTCTCTACAACTCGCTTGTACATATCTTCCGATTTGAACTTTTTTATCATTTCTTGAGGAACCTCAAATTTATGGCAGCAGATCTTATAAATATTTAAATGTGATTTTATTCTCATTAACGATTCTAACATTTCATATTGAAGATTATTCCTTAATTTGGTTTTTGTAATGTTCATGCTTGAAAATATTCTCTCCACAAACGCATTACTTATTGGCACTATCAACAGGTTGAACACAGCATGAGCAATTTCACGAAAGATGTAATTTAAGGCATTCAACCTTATCATGAACAACAATTCCGTGCGAGTTTTTTCACTTTTCCCTTTTCTGTTATTATAAACTTGTGTTTCCCTTTTTTTTACCAAATGCGGGAATAAAACAACTCCCCGGGAAAAAGTAGGTATTATGAACGCCGTTGAACTTGATTTTTTCACCAAAAATCTTTCCCTTGCAAGACAGAAGGGAGTTTACATAAAAACATAGTTAATACACAATTAAAACACAATTTCTATACATAAACTTGTAATTTATAGTTCTTGTATATAAAAAAAAACACAAATAATGCCCAAATAAATCATTTATAAACTTTTTTTTACATATTTTTTCAAGTTATTGAATTTTAGTAATTTTGTTAACTCTCTCACTCAAAAAAAAAGGAGAAACAAAATAGGTGCGTTTGAGTACTTTTCCAGTAAAATCCAGTAACTGAGTAAATACCGAGTAATTTAAAGAAATTACTCTCAATAAAAAAGTTTGCATATAAAACAGCTGATTGACAATTTTGGCGCTAAAAAAATTATACATGTATGTATATGCAAAAAAACCCTGTGTATAATATTGGAATATGTGGTCCAATCTAGATGAAACAGACTAGTTAAATCATGGTCCCATGTAATGCAGTCATGGATCCTACCGTTTTCACACAATCATTCAATGCTGCACGATAAATATTCGTGTTTAAACGATTATGAGTGTAGTCTATCGGGCCTGTTCTGAAAATCACGGTGATTTCAAAAACAAACTATTAATAACTCACTTGTTAGGGGATTTTTATTGTATTTTAAGTTTTTGTCATGTATAATAGAATATTTTATTCCAACTTGCATCGTTATAAATCGTGGAATTTACAAAAGCTGTGATTTAGCTTTTATAAATTTTTTGAAATCACCGTGATTTGACATGTCGTAATTTGCAAAACAGTCCCGTATAACTATTCTATATGGAGCAGTTTTCGGGTTATTCCGATGTAATGCAAAGTTGGACCATTTAGTCCAACCCTAGGACATCAACCTCCTTTTTTCATATATTTGGAGTGCTCCTACTCCTCTTTGGAGTATTTACATACATGTATGGACTAGTCGCATTAAGTGAAGGGAATATACAAAACTATACATACATATGTACATATCGATGGCTTAATATAAAAAGGGCCCAACTCAATTTTCCCCGAAATCGCGTTCTTAATGTTTTCTGGGCGACAACGTGTAATTGCATCCTCCTTGATGATCTTAGTAAGTTACAGTTCAAAATCAACGACTTATGGCAACTTAAAAAACTATTTCTGCATGTAAATACTTTGATTTTTCTTAAATTTTTTGCTTCTCCTGTAAAATATCGAAAATTCAAGTTAGGCCTTTATTATATTAAACCATCGATATGTATGCATAAAATATATACATACATACATACATATCGTCGGGTACCCAGCTAAAATTACTGCTTCCTAGAAGCGTTTTCGTAAGGGAGACAATGTTAGAGAATCACTTGCTGTTGCGCAGGAATAAGTTTTTTTTTTGTGCGAGATGAGTCAGCTAGAAGCAATGCATTCAACTTCCAAAAAGCCATCATTTTTTTGCGTTACCAAAGTGCTTCACAGAAGCAATAATATATAGTTTTTGTGTATTCAGATGAAAAAGTTACTGGCTTACAATTTTTTTTTTTATTTGTTCTCTATTTTGTTATAGAGCCTGCCTTATGTTAGTGCTTTTCAGAAGCAGTTTTCGAAGCTTTTGTAATCAAGTAAACAATACATTGCTCCCCTAAGTTGTTAGTGCTTTCAAATCAGATTTTTATTTTTTTGCTGGGTAGTTACTGGCCAGCCGCATGGAAAAATTTTGTGTTTTTGAGAAAATCGATGAATGTTTTTTTCATTTGTTTTATAAAAATACACCATAGAATATTTTATTTAATAATAAAAGTAATAGATACATACATATGTTTTTATTTGAACCTACAGGCCTAGCCCACGATGTCGACAAGAAACTTTCTTATTTTGTTTTCAATATAAGTAAGGGATAGAAACTTTCTTGTCGACATCGCGGGTCAGGCCGTTAAAGTATCTATGCTTTTTACGCTCAACGTGAAAAGTGATTAGGATGTACAGAAAAATACAAAAATGTTTGTTGCCGCTTATAGCAATCATGACAACAATAGGTCTGTTCCAGATGCATAACAAAACAGTCGGAACTTGTACAAAGTTATCCAAAAGCGTTCCAGATAGCAATTTTTGTACAATTTTGAGAGCGAATGAGAGAGTAATTTTTTTCATTTCCTGTACAAACTAGTACGAACTTTTTCTTCTGGGTAAGTTCGGACAAGAATTGAATAATCAGCTGTTTTTTGTTTACATATGAAACTGAAAAATTAATCAGAAAATTTGCAAATAAAGCAATGAATTTTTTAATGGAATGTTTTTGAAATAAATCTGAAGTTGTAAGTACATTTGTGCACATTTTTCAATTTCTTTAGCATGAAGAAAAATGATTTTCATGATTTTTTTCATTAACTCACGTAGCGTCTACTTTTTTGGAGTTTTATTTTCATTTACTTTTTACAGCTGTTGACAATGATGCACATTTTGTGTTTTTATAATGTTATGCGGTTTAAGCGACTAAAATCACTAAAATAAAACTTAATTTAAAAAGTAAGCAGCACTAGTATTTCAAGATGGGCAATTATGGTTTTTTGCGTTCCAGCAATTTTGGATAACTTTTGCATATTCAGAGAGTAATTTTCATTTTTCTCTCATTAGTCCGAACTTGTACAAAATCTTGTGGAACACACCTAATATTGTTCACTTCCAGCGTTGTCAACTCGGTGCTTTTCGCACCGTTTTTAGTGCTTTTTGAAATTTTCGACTTGAAAAATGTTGATGTTAGTGCTCAGTGCTTTTTTAAATTCATTTTCGGTGCTTTTTGTTTTGAGCGGTGGCACTAAACCAAAAATTCAAAGTGAAATTTCCGTATCTATTTCTTTTTCGAGGAAGTCTATCATTGAAAAAACATAAGCTCTGAAGTTAAATAGAGCATTTAAAAAAATTCTAATAAGATTGTACAATACTTGATTGAAGAAATAAGCGCCATATTACCCTCAAACTTTAACATTTTAAGTATAATTAATGTAAGCAGTGTTTTGCTACACAACAAAGAAGACATAATACAAGTATTCAGTCCACTATCGACTTTTGGGCAGAAGTAAAATCTAATAGCGTTTGAGGCATTATCAAAAATTGCATTAGCCTCAAACTTCTGTGACTTCCATATTTAAACGAAGAATCTGAAAGCGCATTGACTCTAGTTTAGTCTAAACTACGTAACAGAATGTCCTTACACTTGGTTAGCACTTTGCTTTTTATAAAAATCGTCCTGAAACGAGACAATTTTGATGTGAACAGAGCTGCCGTTTTTGGTTAATTATAACCAAAATTTGTAAAAATTTTTTTCCTATGTCCAATATTTTTTTCATTTCGGTTACATTTTTGCTATGAATATTTCTGTATATAACTTCATAAACTTGCAAATCACTTTTTTTTATATTTAACTTTGTTATTTATATTGCGTTTGCTGCACAATACTTTTGACACCTTTTTTATTTCGTTCAAAATTTATTGCCTTTGTCACATAGTTCAGCTGCAGCCGAAAGAATGTTTCGAAAGAATGTTTTTACAGCATAATTTAATAACAACCAAATTTGGTAACCCCATCGAGTTCAAAATATAATCATCTCTTAACCTCATAAATACTTGTCGATTACTGCCAACTTGACTAAGCTCGAGTGATTCGTTTGTTCCTTGACAAAAAAATTGAAAAAAAAATTTTATAATAACTTCAAAAGTCTTCGTTAAATTGATTTTAGAATACACTTATTCCTATATAATTAAAATGTGTGCCTTTAATTTGACGTTTTAGGAACGGAATGCATATGTATGTATGTATTTATGAATAAAATTTTTTTTTTATAAAATAGAAATTTTTTTAAATTTAGTGCTTTTTTACTTAAATTACGCGCTTTTTTCCTGATTTCAGTGCTTTTTAAAATTTGAAAGTTGACAACGCTTTTCACTTCCTTTCAAGTAGGTCCAATGAGTGCATTTATTAAGAGAAATATAAAAGGGGAAAATAACTTTATATATCCTGATATATTCAATATATCGAAAAACTGAAAACAAATTTAAGAAAAGTATACATTAATCATATGTATGTATATAATCGATCAATAACTAAATTTTATTCATACGTGCTCAGGCAATTGCCGTGTTAAGACGTATTTTCTCTCAGCTGCTGTGTTAATATAACGGTGCTCTGTTTTTTTCCTTTACTAAATAGACATTAAAACAACAAGTGGCTTATTATATTTCACATATACCAAAAAAAATAATAAGCGTTTTTCTTGAACAATTAATTTTTGTTTTTTTGTTGTTTATATTCTCTGAGTATCCATTCCGTGAGGGATGGATGGTTCGGAATCCCTGAACCGTAACCGGTTCAGGGAACTTGGATCTAACGAAGACCTCTCCTACGGCAAACGACTCCGCAAGGAAGACTTTGCTCCTCTTCCGGAGTTTAAACAAAATGACGATCACATTCCACGCTACATCATTGTATCATCGAGAACATTGAAAAAGGATGAAACACCGAAACCCATATCTGCTTACAATGTGTTCCAAATCGAAAAAGGTTTAAACTACATATCAAAAGACTACTCGGATGTCATTGAAATGAAATCAGGTGACCTTTTAATTAAAACCCAAAATTTAAAAGTTGCTCAAAAATTTATAAAAGCTAACTTCGTAGACACAATACCAGTTTCTATTACGTTCCATAAAAACTTAAATTATGTGCAAGGGATTTTCTTCTCTACAAAAACAATCGATCTCTCAGAAGAAGAAATTCTTGAAGGGTTAAAAAGCCAAAAAGTAGTCGAAGTCAAGAAAATTATGAAAAAAATTGAACACGACAAGTTAGTACCAACTGGTGCCGCAATCCTCACATTCGACTTAATTAGACGTCCAGAACACATCAAACTCGGCTGGGAACGGGTTAAAGTAAACGAATACATCCCGAATCCAATGCGGTGCAAAACCTGTAAAAAACTTGGACACACGAAGAACCGTTGCAAAAATGCAGAAACATGCAAAGAATGTGGTGAGTTGGTGCCTCATGAACCATGCAAAAAGAAATATTGTGTTAATTGTAATGTCGAAACACATGCCTCATACGATTCCACGTGTCCCACATTTATCAAGCACAAGTCAGTTTTAAAGATTAAAATTAACCACCGTTGCACTATAAGGGAAGCCTGGAAAACATATAATGCCAATCCTGAAGCACATAAAATTTACACAAAAAGCAATCCCAAGCCCACGTTCTCTGATGTTACAAAACAATCAAAATATACCACAAAAAACACAGCTTTTAGCAAATCAGCAGATAAAACACACACACTCTCATCATCAAACAAAACAACTACTACAACAAATTCTACAACTAAACCAATCACAACAACAACAACTAGTTACACAACTTTAAAACCAACAGAAGTTATTAAAAAAAATCAATGTCAATTGAAAAACAAAATCCAACATACTCTCAAGACAATTTTTACACCGATATGGAACTTGAAAACAACCATGAAATAGGTCTTGCGACCCCCAAAAGAACATACTCTTCCACGGAAGAATCACCAGGAGCAAAACTTAGTCCATACTCTACCTTAATATATCAAGATTTAAAAAGCCAGCTTTCTGGCGATAAGACAACAAAACCCTCTACATCAAGAAGTAAAAAACACTCCACTGATGGAGATGAAGATATGGAGACTTAAATCCAAATCTTCACACACAGAGAGCTTCGGTCTGGCTGCGCATCGGGACGGATGGGGGCTGGGGGTGGCGCCGCCAGCACTGGCTGGTGGGAGCTGTATATCTCACCGGCCGGTGCAGTCGGCCTCGCCTCCGGTCTGTCTCTGTCTCGATGTGCACCTGGGCCTTTATGTAGTAGTGTGCACAACCATAATTCATTAATTTCAATTATGGCTGCATTCAATATTATACAATGGAACATGAAAGGATACTTCAACAATTACATCGATTTACAACTTATCCTAAATGAATATTCACCTCAGATTGTGTCACTTCAGGAAACTCACTGTGCATTTAAACATAATCCTGTCCCACCAAAAAATTACCTTTGCTATTTTCAAAATCAACCATCAAACTTGTCAGCTAAAAGTGGAATCGGAATGCTAATTTGCAATTACATTCCTAACAAACGCCTTAATAACACATCAAAACTACTAAACATTTCAATTGAAATTACATTAAATATTAAAATAACAATAATATCAGTATACATCCCACCAAACGAATCTTTTTCTCTACAAAACTTTAACGATCTTTTTGTCAACATTCAAACACCGATTATATTAGTGGGTGATGTAAACAGCTGGAATGTGTTATGGGGATCAACATCCAACAACCCTCGTGGATCTACAATTGAACACTCACTTAGCCAAAACAACTTATGTATCATTAACGATGGTAACCCAACTCACTTTTCTACACACAACACGTTTACTAATATCGACATAACAGCTTGTTCTCCATCGTTGCTTTCAATGATTGCTTGCCATACGCTTGATGATATGCATCACAGCGACCACTTCCCCATATTCAGGGGTGTTCTGTAAACCGCGCGTTTTGAAATCGTGCGACTTCCAGAATCGAAAACATTGTTCTGCTGATCGGACGACTTAATGCATTCAAAGTTAAGTTCGTATAAAATATATTAAACATGTAAAATATTAAAACCAATTAAAAAGCTGCTATAAGTCACCTTTTTAAATGAGCCCTTCCCTGGAAATTAGGCGATATCAAAACGTGCGATTCACAGAACACCCCTGATTAACTACAATCACAACCAATTTCAACCATTCCCGAAAATCTCCTTTACGAAAATTTAACTTCAAAAAAGCAAACTGGTCACAATTTGAACGTTTTGTAGACAAGAAACTGGAACACTTGGAAATCTCAAGTAATCCAAACAAAGATAATGCAATAATTACAAAAGCCATAAGAACTGCAGCTAATTCCTTCATACCGCAAACATCTCCAGGCCAAAAACGTTATGTTCCTTGGTGGAGCACAACTCTATCGCAACTCCGTAAAGACAAGATGGAAAAGTGGCATTACTTCATAAAACACCCTATGATAGTAAACCTAATATCATACAAAAAAGCCAACTCTAAGTTCAGATTAGAATCAAAAAAGGCTAAGGCACTCTGCTTTGAAAATTTCAGCAAAACCATATGCAGAGACTCTCCACTATCTCGCTTATGGAAAAAGGTAAACACCATATCTAGTCGTGATACATTTAAGCCAATAGCACTAATCAAAACTGATAGTGAAATTATCACCGATTCAATAAATATCGCAAACTTTTTTGCAAAACAATGGTCAGATTATTCTCTAGACAAAACTTCTCTTCAGAGTTTATTACTGCCAAATACAACTCCCTAAATTATGTTATCACAGACACAAGTAATATTGACGCTCACACAATAGACTCGCCTCTAACAATGTGCGAACTAACAACAACCCTCAAAAAAGTTAAAGGAACAACACCTGGCCACGATCGTATATCATACCACATGATCAAGCACATAAGCAGCCGTAGTAAAATTTTACTACTCCAACTATATAATGAAATCTTTGACAGTGGTGTAATTCCACACTCATGGAAAACTGCAACAATAGTTGCTATACCTAAGCCAAATAAAGACCTAACTTCATTCTCTGGATACAGACCCATTTCTCTTCTACCAACTACCTCCAAAATACTGCAAAGTATTATCGCCAAACGCATCAAATGGTATATTGACAAGAATAAGCTAGTTGCTGTTAATCAACTCGCTTTTAAAGCAAATAAAGGCTGTACAGATGTATTACTGCATATTGATCATTATATTTCCAAAACGCTATCAACAAGGAACCACGCATCTATACTAGGTATAGATTTTGAGAAAGCCTTTGATCGCATAGGTATCCACATCATATTAGACACACTAAGGAAGTGGAACGTTGGCCCCAAAATTTTCAATTATGTTAAGTCCTTCCTATCTGGAAGAACAATTCAAGTGAAAATAAACCAGCATATCTCAAATAAACTTCCACTAAAAAATGGAATACCGCAAGGCTCACCGCTTTCTGTCATATTATTTCAGATTGCATTCAATCAAATTAGTAATATAATCAACACCCACAAACATATAGATCATTGCCTTTATGCTGATGACCTTTTTATTTTATGCAAAAACAGTGATAACTTAAAAATTAAGGACATGCTCAAGAAGGTCGTCATCGATATTGAATGTTGGACACAACTATCCGGAGCAAAAATTTCCCTTAAAAAGTCATCTATTCTACACGTATGTCGGAAACATAATTGTCAACCTGAAAACTTAACAATCAACAACATAAACATACCCAACGTTTCTAAGCAAAAGATATTAGGCATAATATTTGAAAAAAATTATCGCTGGCAAGAACATATTTTAATGCTTAAAAAATCGC
This sequence comes from Tachina lurida, assembly GCA_944452675.1. Lineage (NCBI taxonomy): Eukaryota > Metazoa > Arthropoda > Insecta > Diptera > Tachinidae > Tachina > Tachina lurida. The sequence goes on along the minus strand of OX101757.1, from coordinate 15,793,043 downwards.
TTATTCCCAAAGCAAACTTCATAAGGTATTTGTCCACAAGGAGTTACACTCACATTAACACCCTCAGCTACCTAGTTAAAACACTTATCTTGAACAAGATCGACTATGGTCTATTTCTGTATGGCAATACGTCGAATGCTAAGTTAAACATTATAAAAACAATATACCACCAAACAATCAGAGCCAGCACATATGCATTCAGAACCACTCCTATACAAATTTTATTAATCGAATCAGGACTTCCATCGCTGGAACAAAAAATCTCTGAATGTCTTAACAGATTGCTACCTAAAGTACTATCTATCAACAATTCTATCATAGATGCTGACGTCGCATCCATCATATCATCAACAAGAGTTCCTAGAGTTAAATCATCACTCTATAGAATCGTCAATAATAATGTACTGGCCTGCAGTGATAAACTCTATAAATATAACTCCAAATACCCAACATGGCTATTCGACAACAATTCATGCAATATGTCTCTCTCGTCCTTCAAGAAACATAATACATCCAGCGAAATATATATACAACTGTATAAAGATCTTAAAGCAACCCTTGGAGGACCAAATTGGCATTATCTCTACACTGATGCATCTAAAGATAATGAGAATGTTGCATACGCGGTCGTTGATCAAAATGGTAATGTACTCATAACTAAATTACTTTCTAACGCGTCTTCTATATTTACAGCAGAGGCTGCCGGAATCATCCAAGCACTACAAATAGCAATCAAAACAAGAAAAAAATGTATTATCTTTTCTGATAGCCTTTCAGTTTTAACAGCCATCAATAATCCGTCCAATATCAAATGGCAAACCGTAAACAAAATTCGAGACCTGTTAATTATCTCCAAGAACAAAATAAAAATAGCATGGATTCCTGGTCACGTTGGTATAGTGGGTAACAACTTTGCTGATTCAGCTGCAAAAAATAGCTGCTATGCACCTATTATCAGAGACCCAACAACTGAAAAAAGTGACCTCCGCAACGTAATAATAAACAAACTTGCTATACAAAGAGAAACTAAATTTAAAGAATACCATCAGCCACACTTCTCACAAATTAATCTAAATTACACACCGCCTGCATATCCAACCAACATATGTAAAAACAAGATTAAAATCTTCTCAAGGCTACGAATGGGTCACACCATCACCACGCATAGTCACCTACTAAACAAAAATCTTGCCAACACCTGTGCCTTTTGTGGTTCAACTAACAACGTATTACATATCCTATCAACATGTCATCATTTAAAAGATTATCACGACAAATATCTATCTAACAGCGGTATAAGTTTACTCAGAAACCCCTCAGTACAAAATATAAATTCCATTTTTTACTTCATTTCGAAACTTAAAATTAATATTTAGAACTACTTTTACAAAACTTAGCCGATGGCCTTAGCAGCCAGTGCTATCAATGTATATATTAGCGTTATATTTTATATAATTTTAATATCAAGTAAATAAATAAATAAATAAATAATAAATTTTATTAAATGTTCCATGCGGGGAACCAGTAACCGTCCGACGATATGTATAAACAAAAATTTATCTATAAAAATCTATTAACTTTATTCACGTTTAAAAGCAATCGATTGTGTTCTGCATTACACGTGAAACTACATCGTTCGGAAATTGTTGTTATAAATACATACATACATATCGTCGGTTGGTTTCTGGTTTGCGGCACAGTATATCCAAAATACATTATGTCTGCATCAAACCAGAAACCAGCCGACGATATGTATACATTTCCAACAATTCTATGAAAATTCCGCACGTTTTAATTGCGCGTGGAATACATAACATCCCCCAATATACTTTTCTGACATCAAACTTAAATAAACATAATATGGCTTATAACTTAATACACTTGTTTTTTGTTATTTTTCAAATTTCATCAAAAACCAAAAATTTTTGTTTCATTTTGCTTTTGTTTGTTTATCTTTAATAACATATGGTTTCATTTTACTGGATTTTACTGGCAAAAATTTGTCCAGTACATGATACAATTATACAGGTAACCGCGAAGCGCCAGCTGTTTTGCTTGTTTCGTGGTCACAGTGTATACCAGAGATGACACGAGACGGAAAATAATTTGTGTTTTCGGATCTTTCGCTCACTCTGTCACTGCGTCTTCTTTAACCTTCTTTCGTGGTGGAATTTTGTAGCTTAATTTCAATTTATACTTTGTAACCTCATTCGCTTGACGATTTTTGTAAATAAATGACAAAAATTAATATTTTTTAATGAAAATGCTTCAAAAGAAATCTGCAATCATCTTAGAACAATTTTTAATTGCTTTTTTAATAGTCATAAGCTATTTCGCACTTTGTTTCTTAATTCAACACAACAAATTCTTTAATCTAATTTTGTAAAATTGTTTACTTGTTGAAATGTTTTTCGTTTAACACTTTGTGGTCTTATTCGCTGAGTGATTTTTGTAAATAAAAGGTAAAAATTAAAATTTTTCAATGAAAATGCTTAAAGTTAAATCAGGAATCATTTGCAAACCAATTTTAATTTTAATAACTTTTTAGTACAAATAATCTCTTTTACATTCGGTTTTTTTAATTAAATGCAACAAATTCTTCAATTTAATTTTGTAAATGTGTATGTACGTATGTATGTATGTACACGTGTTTATTTCACAAAGTACACATTTTCTTTTGTTTGTTTTGATTTTTTTGTAACATATTAATAATAAATATACTGCAGTTGTCCCTTCCTCGTAGAATCTGCGCGACAAATGATTTTAGCTTTTTTCATAAGTCACTTTCTTCAACTCTGGTCTACTTTGTGTTCGTGGTGCCATCTGCCAAATGTTGTTTATGTTTTACAAACACACACACACGCTGTTTATCTTTCATTTCAATCACTTGCTCTATGACAGTTGGCACCACAAACTAGCAACAAAAAGCCCTGTTGTTTTATTTGCTGTAAATTTGTAGTCGATTTGCGGTTACCCGTATAATTGTATCATGGTCCAGTAAAAATTTGCATTTACTCAGTAAATTAACTGTCATTTTTCGATCTCAATTCGCAATCTCAGTTACTGCATTTTTGTACGCGAACGCAATCCAGTAAAAATAGTACAAATTTGTACAAATTCTTGAGTTCTCGAACGCACTTAATGTCAACCAACAAGCAAAACAACGAGCTTCGTAGTGATGCCACGTATTACTCTATTTTGTTCCCAAGGAATTTATGATTGGAGGAATATTTTCTCGAGAAAATTATTTTCAGTGCGAAATAAATTCCGAGGGAATATTCATGATTGGGCTGATTATCTTCGTACTGATATACTATTGCCCAAAATGCAAATATGTCTTTAGGAAAACTTTGTTTTGTTTGTTTCTGCCAGTCGATATAAGCAATTTTATCCCATTACTTTTCATATACGCTCAATGCCACTTTTGGATCTGTAACATTTTTCTAAATTCCATACACCGAATCAAATCCATATTTTGTAATGTAAAGCACAATTGCAAAATTTTTAAAAAGTTCAAGGTTATTCAAGGTTATTATTAAAAATGCTACCAGTGCTAAAATATTATGTCAACATCCACGATTAGTTATTTTCCTGATACATGTAAATTGTTAGAGCTCAAAATGAAAAGTCCCCAAATCCCTCCCCACGAAATTCTGTCCCCAAATGAGAGGCGAAATCCCCATTTTGGGGACAAATCCCCTAATCTGGTGGCATTGCATATAATCACAATTTTATACCAGAACTTAAAAGGCCCATAACTCGGAAACTATGACTCGGCGCCAATTTTTTTATTTAAGTTTTTCTTTTTATTTTTTAATTTTCTATCGGATACCAAAATTTTATTAATTTTGGAGTTATTTCACTAAACTTTATTTGTTCCAGGATTTTTTCTCGAAAACATAGTACATACAGGGTAAAGGCCGGGACACAATGAATCCGTCATGCGTTAAACTTCGCCTTTTTCAACTGACAGTCGGTTACACTCAGTATGTGTCCGTCAACGCAAAGTACAAAATTAGGTAAACTTTTACGGCCCTATGTATAAGCAAAAATTGGCATGAAGTTAGCATAAGTGACGAAATTGACTTCGTTGTTAACGAGTTCCTCCATACAATTTGACATTAAAAATGGTTGCATTGCCTAATTGTAATCCACCTCTAAGTCCTAGCATGGTTTTTAATGTGAAGTTTCATGTCAAAACTCTTTAAGATCATGTTCAATTTTGCCACTTTTGCTAACTTCATGCCAAGTTTTGCTTATACATAATGCCGTTAATTTTTAGCGTACGTTGAGTAGTTTGACAGATATTTGATGGTTTTTTGGTATGTTCTGATTTAGATTTTTGCGTTTTGTGGCAGCAAAAATAAAATTAAACAAAAGAATAAGCGAAATGAATACAAAAAGTTGAATTTAATAAATAAAATGGATAATCGAACTATATAAGATGTTCAAATGCTTCCGTTAATAAAGTACTTAATGAGCCAACCTTCTCCGTCGTTCGGTTAATGTCAGTTGAAAAAGGCGAAGTTTAAGGTATGACGGATTCATTGGTGGTGCTCATTATTTTTTCAAACATATACCAATATTTACCAGGATAATTTGGCAGGAATTTTTAGTTGTGGAATATGTTTTGTCAACAATTGCTATTTAGTTGTACGATTTATTTTGGTATCAAATCTAATATACATGTAAATGTTATACATATTTATATTATAAACCATTTTACTTTCAATTACTTACAAAGGCTTCTTTAACACATCCGCATACACACCTCATACATATGTAAGTACATTCATATGTGTTTATGTATAATATCTACAATATTTATATACACAGTGCATTCATTCATTATTTAAACATATTTAAATTAATGTAGCCCACACACAAAAGTACTAGTATTTACACGAATATTAAGTTCTTAGAAGTTTAATATTTTTTGTTTATTAAACTAAAAATTGGTTAAAATATCAATCCAATAATAAATAAAAACAAGCTTTACCGAGAGAAACAAGTCGAGGCAAAATTATCTTCGGCGATGCAGTAATTTTATTTCTGCCGGCGGCGCACTGGGAGAATTTCTGGCGGCTTAAATCAAGCAGGGTTTAAAATAACTAATATTTTTATTTATTTATTTATAAGATATCTTAAGGTGCGGTCACATTGGGGAAACATTTGAAAGCAAACATCAAATATTAGCTTGCTGTAATGTGACCATAAAATAATTATTAGCGGCAAAAAACAAAACAGCTGTTATCTGGCAAACAAAATAATTTGCCGACAAATAAAAATGTGTCTAATGTGAACACACGATATCAAATATTTTCGTAGTTTTTCAGCAAACAATTATTTGATCTTACAAAGTTTTTGTAAGAACCAGTGTGACCAGATTTTAAAATAATATTAAGCTAAATCACGTTTGAAAAAAAGCTAAAATAAGCTAAAAAGTTAAATTTTAGGCTAGAAAATAAAGCTAAACTTTTTTCCACTTCTTTGATCACTTTTCAATAGTTTCTTATTGCTAAACTAACGTTAAATATTACACAAACATATTTTTTTATTATACATATAGAATAATTGCTTAATGAAATTATTTATTAATTATTATATTTAAGATTTAATGAAGAACAAAACAAAAACTTCCCCAAAATAATCTTAAAAAGTTTTTAAAAATGTAAAAACATTTATATTAAAATACGAAAGCTTTTTAAGTGAATTAATGCTATTTAAGGTAAAGCATGGATCACACTATCTGCGCAATGTACCGAGTTTCGTCAGATCAGTGAAATAAAGTCATAAGTAAAGATTTTGCTCTAATTTATCGACTACTTGAAATACAAGGACATAATTGCGCCATACTGCATTGGTAATAAGCCCATATAGACTTATTCCAGAATTAATTGAGTAATAATGCCATTTTGGCTTATTACTTATGACCAGGGCCCTATTCCACAAAACAACTTATCAACTTTTCACTTTGCACTTATCAAATTTTTCATCAATTCGCAAAACTTTTTGTTCCTCATAACTGTAATATTTGATAAGTGATAAGTTGAAATTGATAAGTGTAAGTTCCACGTAAGTTCTCTTGTGCAAAGTGAGAAGTTAATATTGAAAAGTGTAATTTGAAAAGACTTTGCAAATAATTATGCTGTTTCGTTCCACAATAACTGTAAATTATATTTTTGCAAAGCAAATTTTGATAAGTTTGTCAAAAATTTGCAAGGTAAACGATCACTTTACAAATTCATATTGTTATAATTAGTGAAGATTTCAAAATGTTAAGACGTGAATTTCTGTTCGACGATAATGAAAACTGGTTATAACCGAATTAATATTTCGGGACTACAAAACCTTAACTTTAAAGAGTGCTTTCGTTTAAATCAAAATCAAGTTGATTTCATTTTAAATAAAATTGGAAAAAAAATAGAGCACAACACACAGCGCAGTCATGCCTTGTCGGTTGAAAACCAACTACTAATATGTTTGCATTGGCTTGGAAATGGTTGCCAGTGCCATGGAGTTGCAACTATGCATGGTGTTGTAAAATCAACAGTTTGCAGAACCATCCATAGAGTTGTTGACGTTATAATAGATGTTTTATTTCAAAACACAATTCGGTGGCCTGAGGACGTCAGTGGTATTGCTGAAAAGTTTTTTATGATGGGCGGATTCCCTTGTGTATGTGGTTGCGTGGATGGTACAATCACTAAAATGGATGCGCCTACATTACACGAAGAAGGATATGTTGACCGGCATGGGAACCACTCATTAAATGTGATGATGATATGCGGGCCAAACTACACATTTTACAGTGTAAATGCAATTTGGCCGGGCAGCGTTCATGGCTCAAGGGTGTTACGAAATTCGGCTGTAAGTCAAAGATTTGACAATGGATGGAGACCATTTCCGGATGCTGTTGTTTTGGGTGACAGTGGTTATGGACTGAAAAACTGGTTGATACCACCATTACGCCGAAATCCCGATAACCCTGCTGAAGAGGCTTTCAATCGTTGCCACAAAAAAACACGGCGCATAATTGAAAATAGTTTTGGCATTCTTAAAGAGAGATTCCCATGTCTGAACTATTTGCGACTGAGACCTGAGTTTGCAGGAAAGTTAGTTATTGCTTGTACCGTCTTACACAATATTGCCTGTAGCATCGGAAGCAGTAGTGAAAACATGCAACCGATTGAAGAAAAGGACAGTGAAATCGAGGAATTGGATGTGGAAAATGCTGAAGGAGAAAATGATGCCCTTAATAATATGAATAATGCGAGCGGAATGGAAAGGCTTACTTCTTTGCTACAATACTTTTCCTAATGCCTAGTTTTTGAATAAAATTGATCTTTTTGCTGTTTCCTTTTTCCACTGCAAAAGCGGTGTTTATTTTGGGGCATTTTTAGGGTTTATTATTTAGGGTGTATTACTTACCAATGTCCGACTCTTCCAGAGCCCAAACAAACCGTCCCGCGCATAAATCCATGTTTTTTTGGGCCGACGCCAGTTGCAGGGATTGGGCTTTTTTCAAAACTTCCTCCCAGGCAGCCTGTTTATATAATTTTTTAACCTTCAAAATGAAATATAAACTTTAATATGATCTAAGGATTATATTCATTAAAAGATAAAATGTATTTGAAATCTATTTTAAGAAATTTTTTTATGAAAAACTTCAAATAAATAAATTTAAAATTCATTTTAAATTTTAAGAATTAGTGGTAAGTATTTATGATAATTTTAGAAAAAATACTTTATTGCTTTTAAAACTACCAAATAAAAATTTTTTTTCTTGGATTTCATTTAAAACTGCAAGTTTTTTTTCATTTTGCGGGTAATTGTAACAACTTCTATTAGCACTGCAAAGTGAAAAGTGATAAAACAGAAATGCAAAGATGATTAATTGTTTTCTGGAACACTTTGCACACTCACTTTGCAGGAAAACGCAAAGACTTTACAAAGAGCGCGAATAATTTGCAAAGAGTGCAATAAATTTACAAAGAGAGCAAAGTCTTTGCAAAAATATGCTTAGTGCAAAGTGAAATTTGCAAAGTATATTGTGGAACAGAAACACTTATCACTTTGCCAAAAAATGCAAATTTATAAGTGCATAGTGAAAAGTTGATAAGTTTTTTGTGGAATAGGGCCCAGGGAAACCACAAATATGCTCTAAAAAAAGTGTTTTATGCGCATTCAATATGCACTAAAAACTTGTAAATATGCACTTTAAAGTCAAAAAATATGCTCTTAAAATAGAATTAATTGGTTATTTGTAAATGAAAATATATTTTTTAATCAAAAATTCAACAACATTTGCATATAAAATAAGAAAAAAATAAATAATCAAAAAAACGGAAACATAATTAACAAAGAATAACTGGGTTTGAAGTGCAGGTTTAAACAAAATTACTATTAAAATTTTTATAAAACAAATAATACAAATTAATTTTTATTGGATGCATAAGAATTTAACTTTAATTTCAAAAGATCACGATATCAGAATTAAGGCTTTGGAACTGTATTTTGGATAAATAAGACAAGATTTTTATTTATAATTTTTATTGCAATAAATAACAAAATATTGGCCTAGAATTTCAAATAGAAATCGATTCTGTCCCATCTTAATGAACTTTCATACATTTACAATGTTCCTTCAAAGTCTTTTCGGGGCAGAGTAAATCACCTATAGCTAAACTGAATTTGTTTTGCAACTAACGTCCGTAAAACTGCGTTATATATAAAAAAAAATTATACACTACATGGAACATTGGATCAAAGATTTAGATGGCGAAAATTAAAAATAATTTGTAAACATATTAACCCAGATAGCGCAGGAAAAAAATTTTCTTTAAAACTTAAATTTTTATTTCGAAAACGAAATTTTAATGAGTTGCTAGAAAAAAAATTTCATAAATTTTTTTTTCGGAATGGAGTGTTTTTTTAAAGGATGGTGGTGCCAAGCGTGTTGAAATAAAATAAATTCTATAAAGTATCAAAATATGCCCTAAAAGCGTAAATTATGCTCTAAAAATTCGAAAATATGCTAAAATTATGCGTGTTAAACTGATATATGCATAAACATGCTTTAAAGGGTAAAATATGCAAAAATATGCACTAACAAATCGATGCCAAAATTCATTAAAAGTTCTGAAACGGACAAATATCTTGTCCCCGCATTAATACGTGGTACAAGAAAAAACATGCAATTGCATATTTGCGGTTTCCCTGCTTTTTGACTTTATTGAGGTGGCCCGACGAAAATCGGTACATAGTGTTATCCATGCTTAAGGCTATTTCAGGTTTTTGTTTTAAGTTAATTGATGCCGCTGAATGAACGTTCAACTCAAGTCAAATAATTTTATACCCAAAAAACTCATAAAGTGTTTCGGCCACTAATATGAATTTAACTTTTTCCATTGGAATTCTAACCATTCTGCCATTATCTACTATTTTTCTTCTTTCCATTTCTGTTATAAAATTGTCGTATAATTTACATTTTGTATTTTTTTTAAACTATTTTACAATGCTAAAAAATTATAATTTTTATAAGTTGTTTATGTTTTTAATATATTTTGTAGAGAACACGCAATTTAGACTAAAAAAAGGCTAAAAAAGCTAAATGAGTTTTTAAAAAAAGCTAAAAAATAAGCTAAGAGCTAAATGAAAATTTTAAGGCTAAATCTGAAACAAATAAGCTAAATTTAGCTCAAAATAAGCTAATATGGTCACGCTGGTAAAAACAAACAATGGCAAATAACAGCTGTCGTCAGAAATGTTGCCTATTAAAAAGCTAGAAGCAAATAATATGAAATTAATATAAAATATGAAATGATAATAATATAAAATAATATAAAATATGATTGGCCCGTTATTATTTAATTTATATATTAATGATATTGGTGGCTGCTTTCTTAGGTCAAAGTATCTGTTATATGCTGATGATTTAAAATTTTTCATGAAATGTGATTCTTTGAGTGATATGTACACTCTTCAAAATGAGCTTAATAATTTAAGTAATTGGTGCCAACGTAATTACTTGCATCTAAATATAAATAAATGTTTACATGTTTCATTTCATAGATCCATGAATCCCATAGTACTGATATTTAACATTAATGGCATTAATTTGAAAATTTCGAATTCTAAACTTGATTTAGGTGTTGTTTTTGATAGTTCTATGTCGTTTGTAGCTCATGTTGAGTATATTCTTCCTAAAGCGTATAAAATGCTCGGTTTTCTGAAGAGAAACTGCTCTGAGTTTGTTAATCCATACACGCATAAATATATTTATACGGCCTTTGTTAGATCAAAGTTGGAATATGCTGCTGTTATATGGAATCCTCATGTCTCAAATCTTATCTCTCGTATTGAGAGACTTCAACGCATCTTTATTAAATTTGTTACACGTTCATTGCCATATTTAACTTCTGTTCCTTATGAATCTAAGTGCCTTTTTATTGGCTTACGTACTCTAGAAGGACGTAGAAAACTCCAATCCGCCCTTCTGGTTTACGATATTATCAATGGCTACGTTGACTGTCATGATTTGCTTAATGCTGTTCCATTCTTTATACCTTATAGAAATTTAAGATTAGCTAAGCTGTTTGATGTTCCTTTTCATCGGACTAATTATGGCCGTAATGGCACATTAACCCGTGCTTACGCGTTTCTCAATGAAATTAACTTTAAATTACAAAGAGAATCAAAGTCTTACATAGAATTCAGCACTGCGAAAAATGAGTTTAAACTTGTTCTTCTAAGCGTTATAAGATAATATGTTATTTGAATTTTGTTTAATTTCATAACTTTGTTTATACATATCTACAAGTTAGCCTTCATTATTTTTTTATTTTTTTATTTTTTATTTTTTATTTTTGTTTATCTTTTACTATTTATATAAGTTATTTATCCCTAGTTAAAATATTTTACCTTTATATCGTTGTCTGAAAGGACTTTCTGTCCATAGACTGAAATAAATAAATAAATAATATGAAATAAAAATGAAATAATATGAAATTAATATAAAATATACATACATAAGTATGTACATATGTATGTAGGTATGTATGTACATTAGGTATGGCGTAGTTAACGATTTTTCGATTTCAACTTCCAAGAACCCCTCATTTTGTGAGGTTCGGAAAAAATATTCGGGCCAAAAAATGGTGGCGGTCAGATGGGGGCAAAGGGCTCCGCATCGTGCTCAAAGTTGAGGGTAAAAGCAAAAAAAAAATACAAAAAATCATATAACTTTCCCGGGGTCACCGCTACCAGGGTCAAATGTATGACGAGCACCCATTAATTTTCTCCGCCCAACATCTCTTTTAAACATACCGACCGCCTAACTCCTCTCCTTAAGGGTGTTCCCATACAAAGGGGAAATTTTTATAAAAAGTACTCGCAGGGCTCTAACTGCCCCTAGGGCGTACCTATCGAAGTCAAATGTATGACCGACTTCCAATAATTTTTCATTACAAAGATTTTCTTTGAACTTACTTATCGTCTATCTTCAACCATTAAGGTTGTCCCCATACAAAAAAATAGTTTTTGAACAATTTCTTTTTAAGAAATCCGTTTTTTCCGCTTTTATGTTGCCCCCTACGGGGGTGAAATGTAGGACCGACCCACAGCAATTTTTTATCTTCAACATTTCCTCCGAACATACCTATGTCCTATCTCGACTCATTAAGGGGGCTCCCATACAAAGGGGAAATTTGTACAAAATGTACAAATGTACAAATGTGGTCGGTCATACATTTGACTTCGATAGGAACGCGCCAGGGGCAATTAGAGCCTGAATTTAAATTTAAACATCCCTAAAATCTTAAAATTTAATGTTGCTAGGTTGTAAAATGTACCTTGTCGTCTTTTAGTTCTCCCGAATACATTCTAATATGTTCCATTATATTTGGTTGTTGTCTGTGCTCTATATTGGTACTTTTATGTATTATTATATTAGTATTATTTATTTTACTGGACGGCTGGTACTTATCTGTACCACATAACATCCCGAGTGGTACTTATTTGTACCACATAACATCCCGAATGGTACAAGTGTGTACCACCGCACCCGAGCTCCACTTTTTTTAATTTTTTTAAGATTTTATTTCACCAATAATTTCTACATTGCCTAGATAACCTACTGCCATCAAAAATTTTATTTTAATATTACTATTCGAATGTCGGGTCGAAAGGGCTAAGGTGGCAAATCGCCACTTTTTCGACTGCCTTGCCACTTTTTTGACTGCCTTGCCACTTTTTTCTCCCTTTTTTTAGAGTGAATTATATAAAAATACATTACAATTAAAAAGTTTAATGTAGTTTTCTCGTTTTTTTTGCCCCTTTTTTTTTGATAAATCCCCTTTTGGTGCCACTTTTTGAAAAATGTTATCGGTCACCCTGAGCTCAGCTAGTTTTTGTACATTTTTATATATGCTTGTACTGAAAAGATACTTCTCCTTCTTCTACGAAGTACTGTGAAAATTCTTCCCTAATATCTGAACTTTTCTGGGATACATAGGACCGCTGTGCTTAAAGATTATAAAAATTTTGACTACTTTGTTCACTTCTCCATTCGCCAAGAACCAGACTGCCATCATCAGCATAGCGATCAACAAGATTATTGATTAAATAAACTGAACTTTCGCGTCGCATCAATTAGTTATGTAAAACGCAACAGGTCAGAGTTACTTGTTTTGTTTTCGCGGGTTCAAGTTTTATTCGGCTGCGCATCACCCTGAAACGTGATGACATTACTCCGAAGGCATTTTCAATGACTCGTCTGACTCGGAAATCATTTCCGTTCATTCTTAACCCTACAAGCCTAATCTACCCCTGCGAGGCGTACATAGATTTTAAATCTATATTTCTCTTTTAAACCTCGTGCCTTTTAGTCAACTCATTAGTCGACCTTTGCTTGCCAATCGCGGTCTTGTCGCTGATCCAAACTCAACTACTTTTGGGTTTATGACGTATAACACGCCTACGAGACGTATATTTATGTATATATATGCAGCTGGTTTTTATGTTTGCAAACTTTGTTATTTTTTTTAGTGTGAGATAATAAATATGTTTGAGTTAATTTTATTATTATAATAATTATGAAGAGTGTGTTTTATTAATAGTTTGTGTTGCAATATAAACTTTCATTGAAAACAAACTATATAACTAAGTTCAATAGCCCAGGGGTTTATTATTAGTACATGTACGCCTCTGAGACGTATGTTTATGCTTTATGTATTACTAAAATAGGTTAGGCTTCTAGGGTTCAAAAGTTTTTATAAAGTGCTGGAGTTTCGTTTCGTAACTCCAATAAAAGTTTTGCACAACAGCCGTACACATTCCGACGTTGAACCCACTTTCGCACCCATTGTCATTTCTTTTTATTTTTCATTTCTTCTTCTAATACCAATATAGAAGCTGTTCCATACCCCAATAAAATGAAATCTTCAATATCTTCCATTTAATTCTTAAATAATGTACGAGAAAATAATTTTGTGTTTTTGGATAGTTTCAGCAAATATATTTTAGCAGCAAATAGTTTTTTCAATGTGACCATAGGGAAAACATGTTTGCTCAAATAATAGTTTTCTGGTGTTTGAACTAATAAAAGAGCGCAAATAAATGCTGCTAGTGTGACCAGAAAATAAAACTTTTATGTATTTGAAAAAATTTTCGGCAAACACAGGCAAACATATTTGATGCAAATGTTTCCGCAATGTGACCGTACCTTTAATATACTTAGGATACCTTAAATATATATAGCAATGGCAACAGGGGCCTTCAGCTAGTTGGAATTACAATAGCCTTTCACTTACTAACTAATATTATTTACATTTTCTTTTGTTTAAGGCTACAATGTAGTGTAGGCTTATGGTAGAATTAGTAGATTCGTATCGTGAGTTGACGGATCAGCTGACAAAATCTGTAACATAAATAAAACATGTTGCTGTTTATTTAATATGTATAGTAACGTATGTGAGGTAGAAATCTGCAGAAAATAGATTTCTACGTCAACTTCTCTCTTACATACATACACACATGTATAAAGCAAAGAGAAATACAATAACAGCTGACACGTTCGCTGGAAATCTCACATTTTTACTAACTAACATCCATAATTAAACGATACGACCACTTAAAAAGTAATACGATACGAATCGACTAATTCTACCATTACATTTAAAATATAATCGTTTTATTTTAATAAATCTTTGCTTTGCATATAAATTTTTGTGGTAAAACATATATTTTAAATATCTTGGAAAATTTTTTTTCTTTTTAAGAATTTTATTACGGTTAGTATATTGTTTATTGTAGGGTTGGAAAGGTAGGAAATAGGATTCATATGAAATATATTGTTTCGATTATTAGTAAATTTTGAGCAGTGTATCAGGATGTGTTGTTACAAACCGGTTGACCTGGCGAGTTCTTCCAACTAGCTCGGTCAACCGGTTTGTAACACAAATGGCGCCCAAACGGAAAATGAAGTTTGGCGCTAAATGGCGCCCAAGCTGGAAAATGAAGTTTGGCGCTAAATGGCGCCCAAACGGAAAATGAAGTTTGGCGCCAAATGGCGCCCAAGCTGGAAAATGAAGTTTGGCGCTAAATGGTTTCCAAATTTTTTTATTTTTTTATTTTGAAACATGTAAGGACATCTAGGCATGTATCAATATCCCAATAAAGTTTAAACAATAGCCCAGAACAAAAATTCCAATTAAGGAAAAGTTCACCTACGTAGCCGCTGTTCAGAAACGAAAGAAAATGAATAGTACGAGTAGTTAGTACATAGGTGAATTTGGAATTATTGAAATTTTATTAATAAATACTTCCCCCAGGTGAAAATCCAATATCTTAGAAGATCCCAAAAGCATCTCTAATTGTATGGTGAGCAGTCCTGGTTTGTTTTGTTTAGTGTATAGATTGCCGTTTTTTTGTGTTGATTCCGTAAGTGGGTTAAATAAGTCGGAACCGCTAGATAGCCTCTCGTCAAGAAAATCACGGGCGAGGTTAGATGTATCTAGGGAAACCGATTGTCACTTGTAATCTCTCTGAAATTTTGTGTACAGATGATCGTACGAGTTACCGCCTACGAGGGAATTATACATATATTGAGTAGAGTAAAATTTGACTTATATCACGAGAGCCAAGAAATAAAACCGCTTTGACCTTCCAATCCGTCTTTCGTCACCTGAATTAGAATGTGCTGAGAATTTCTGAAACGAAGAAAAATTGTTTTGAATAAATTAAAGTTTTAAATGTACGTTATTTATTCACATAATTTTGTTGTATGTTATTGATTATTATTGATTTCTTTTTATATTTTTTTTATAATTTTATTTCTACATTTCTTTTAAATTTTTAATATTTATTTTATTCTATTTTATTTAAAATTTTCATACGTTTATTTAAAAATTTGTTACTAAACTATTTATTCTATTATTTAATTATTGTAGTTTTCGTTTCATATTATTTATATCAATTTATTTTAATTTTTTTGGTTAGCATAATACGTTTTTTTTTAGTTGGTAATTTCATAAAATTTTTATATTTTGGGTACTGTTTTTTTTAGTGATTATAAATTATTTAATATTATTAATCTTTTTTTTTATCGATTTCTGTCTTGGTCCTAGCATTGTATGAAATATCAATATAATCAAGTGTTTTTCACTTTTTAAATTGAATGGTAGGAATATTTCTGCTGGCTAGTCTTAGGTAATGAGTAGTAACACACCCACCAATAAGTCTAGAAAAAGAGATAGGCACGTACTTTTCGATTTAAATAGATCTACGCCTCACGTCGCATATAAAATTTATAAAAATTACATACCCCAACCCAAAACTAAGCACCAACAGAAATTGAATTCCAAAATAGCTGAAGCGAATAGTGAAACTGGTAACATTAGGGACTTATCTGATACAATTATCACTAATATACAGAATATACCTCCGACTAGGAATCCATTACCCACGGACTTAGCATTTCCCAGCACTAGTAGACAGGCAGCTAGCACTAATTTAGAAGAGTCAGTAAAGAAAATGGTAGACCAAACTATCAGCTCGCAGATGGCGGATGTTAAGGGTACGATGGCTCAACTGATAAATACAGTAGGCAAATTAAGCCTAGTAGTACAACAGACGCAACAAGAGAACAAAAAACTGTTAGAGGTTAACGCGCAAGGCACTTCAAAGAAACCACATGATGACCCACAACCCATGGACACGTCGGGGATAAACATTAATCGTATTCACTCCTCTAGAGAGTCTTCCTTTAGCGGAGAGAATTCCGGCAGAAGATATGACTGTCCACGGATTGAGAAATGGGGCTTAGAGTTCAATGGGGACCAAATTAAATTGGCGATTGAAGATTTTGTTTTTCGGTTGGAAAAATTGCAATCACAATACCACGTTACCTGGCAAGAGGTGTTGGATAATTTTCACTTGTTGGTAAAAGGTGCAGCCGAAAAATGGTACTGGCTATTTATACAGACCAATTTTGTTTCAGAGTGGTCCACATTGAAAGCAGCCCTGTTGAAACAGTACACGTCATCACGTTCCAGCTTTGAATTGATGCGAGATATGGTTGAAAGGAGGCAACAGCCGGGCGAGTCTATCGACACATTTTTTTTCGAAATGTCACAAATTAGGTCTAGGCTAAGTATAGCCGTGTCTGAAAAAGAAATGATAAAAATGATTAAGAAAAATTTAAGAGAAAACATAGGCAGGATAGTTTACCCTATGAATGTGCCATCCGTAGAAGAATTGAGAGAATGTTGTCTGGATGCAGAGAAAACGTTTCTAAAGAGAGATAATAGGCCTCAACAGTTCCCATTGAGTCGATACCCGAGACAAATAAATGAAGTAATGGATGATATGGCAGAGTTCAACCCGACCGTAGAGCATTATGATGAGGAAGTGGCTGCTGTTGGTATGAATAGCTCCAATAAAAAAGTAATACGGAATCCACTAGTCTGTTGGAACTGTCGTCAAAATGGTTATGTTTTTATGGATTGCCCGTCAAATGATAGAAACATAAGGTCTGTTCCAGATGCATAACAAAACAGTCCGAACTAGTACAAAGTTATCCAAAAGCGTTCCAGATAGCAATTTTTGTACAATTTTGAGAGCGAATGAGAGAATAATTTTTTCATTTCCTGTACAAACTAGTACGAACTTTTTCTTCTGGGTAAGTTCGGACAAGAATTGAATAATCAGCTGTTTTTTGTTTATATATGAAACTGAAAATTTAATCAGAAAATTTGCAAATAAAGCAATGAATTTTTATTTATTAAAAAGCATAATGGAATGTTTTGAAATAAAGCTGAAGTTGTAAGTACATTTGTGCACATTTCTCCATTTCTTTAGTATGAAGAAAAATGATTTTTATGATTTTTTTTCATAATTCACGTAGCTTCTACCACAGATATAATGCTTCTACTTTTTTGGAGTTTTTTCATTTACTTTTTACAGCTGTTGACAATGATGCAAATTTTATGTTTTTATAATGTTATGCGTTTTAAGCGACTAAAATCACTAAAATAAAATTTAATTTAAAAAGTAAGCAGCACTAGTATTTCAAGATGGGCAATTATGGTTTTTTGCGTTCCAGCAATTTTGGATAACTTTTGCATATTCAGAGAGTAATTTTCATTTTTCTCTCATTAGTCCGAACTTGTACAAAATCTTGTGGAACACACCTATATTTTGCTACCGCTGTGGAAAACCGGATGTGATCTCTCCGAATTGCATCAGTTGCAAACAAAAAAATTTTTTCAGGAACGACGGGAAGGCGGGGGACCATCGTTCGGAGACAAGCCCGCAAGCATCTTAAGTCCGAAACAGAAAAACTCAACTAATTTAATAAAAGAAATAAAAGAATTCAATAGTTTTATTCCTAAAAGAAAACACCTGTACAGCTACGAAGAAAGAAAAATTTATTATGAGCAAGTAAAAGACAAAATATTTAACTCAGAACTTAATCGAAGGCCAGTATTATCAAAGCGAATCAAAAAATTAAGAGAAAATTTTGCTAAGCGAAAACTAATAAGGAGAATGGTTATAGAGCACGGATGGAAATCATGGTACAATTGTACTTTTTATGGTACATTTTTGACCTCGTTGGTACCGTGGTACTACCGCGAGTTACTTGGTACAATTTAAAAATGCCAATGTTTTACTATATGATAACATTAATTTTGCCTATTTTGTCTTCAATTTGTTTGTGTGTTTTATTTTAGACGGTGCATAACTTAGATTTTATAGTGCATGAAAATAATAGGCCTGTTATAACCGAAATTTGTAAAATAACCGATCTCTAACAAGTCTAATCTACGAATGTACCCTTATGAATGCAATATTTAATATTTTTTTATGTTATTTTTTATTCGGAATTTTTATACACATTTTGGTTAAGTGTTTGTTTTTAATTATTTAGTTCTGAATTTTTAAAATTTTTTTATGTTTCCGTTCTTATTAATAAATATTAAAAAAAATAGTACCGCCATGGTCCAAAAAGTACATTTTGTTTTCACAGTTGGTACAAAATCCAAGAAGTCATTTTCCTTCCCTGTTATAGAGTCTATCAAGAATGCCACGCTCTGTAGACGATCCTAGACCATATGCAAAAATTATAATTGGAGGAGAAATCTTAAACGGCTTGTTAGATTCTGGTGCCTCCGTGAGCATATTAGGGAAAGGATGTAGAGAGCTGGTACAACAATTGAATTTAGATATATCGCCCATAGTTGCAAACGTAAGTACGGCAAGTGGACAGGCACATCGATTATTAGGGAAAATAAATGCTTGCGTAGAATATAAAGGTAGAGCATAGAGCATAATATTTTATCTTTGCCCCGATTTAGAGCAAACAGCTTATCTAGGGATAGATTTTTGGAAATCATTCAACTTAGCCCCAGAAGTTGTAGGTGTCTCAGAATTAGATGTTGCGAAAATAACTGAAGATTTCCAAATTGTAGATTATAAGTTAGATCCGCACACTTTGACAGAAGTACAGAAAACTAAATTGAGCGAAATAATAGAGTCATTTCCGTCATTTGAAAAACAAGGTTTGGGATGCACCCAGTTAGAAAAGCATAAAATCACATTAGTTGAAGGTGCAGAACCAATAAAGGATAGGTATTATCCTATTTCATCTGCTGTTCAAAATAAAGTGTACAAAGAAATAGATGAAATGTTAGCTGTAAACGTAATAGAGGAAAGCGAAAGTCCGTGGAGTAATAGGACGACTGTCGTGAGAAAACCGGGTAAGAACAGATTCTGTCTAGACGCGAGAAAATTAAACAAATTAACAATAAAGGATGCGTTCCCATTACAAAATATAGATGGAATTCTTAGCCGTATAGATGAGACTTATTACATTAGTAGCGTAGACCTAAAGTTTGCTTTTTGGCAAATAGAATTAGAGGATGAAAGCAAGCCATATACTGCATTTACGGTAGCAGGCCGACCACTCTACCAATTCCGAGTGATGCCTTTTGGCCTTTGCAACACCGCTCAAAGACTTTGCCGATTGATGGACACAGTAGTGCCTCAGAAATTAAAGCAAAACGTATTCATCTATTTAGATGATTTATTAATAATATCGGATAGTTTCGAAAAACATTTAGAGCTTTTGAGAGATGTTGCCCAGTGCCTTAAAAATGCAAACCTAACAATTGGCCTTAAAAAGTCTCAATTTTGCTTTAAGCAATTAAAGTACCTAGGATTTATTGTAGGAGGTGGAGTGCTGAGAACTGACCCTGATAAAATTAAAGCCATAAGAGAAATTAAATTACCAAAGTCTCCTCGAGAAGTGCGTAGTTTCCTAGGGACGGCCGGATGGTATCGCCGGTTTATTAAAGATTTTGCTACTACTACTACTCAGCAGCGCAATTGTCTATAACGAAATGTAAACATCTACATATCTGTAGGAAAAGAAATTGTCACACAATAGTATCAGCTGGCTCATTCAACATACAAAACGACAACTCCCTTAAGATACTAGGCCTAATTTTTAATACCAAATATAACTGGAAAGATCACATAAATTATATTGAGCATAGCCTAACCCAAAAATTAAACATAATAAAATGTATTGCCAATAAAAAATACAACTGCAACATATATTCCATAGTTTCAGCAACGAAAGCAATCATGTTAGCTAAAGTTGACTTTGGCCTATATTCATATGGCTGGTTGGCCAACTCATCCCTCAGAAAAATAAAAACAATAGTTAATTCTGCAATTAGAATATCTTTGGGAGCTTTCAGAACAACACCCATACATAACATGTTATACGAAGCCAATATCCCAACTCTCGAAATGAGAAGAAACTTTTTAACATTTAGACTTTTACGCAACGTGATTAACAGCACGAACTCACCAATTTTCGAAATCAATAACGATTTATACAGCATGAACCCTAACTTGAAGGATTCTATACTAACCAAAATCACCGATTAGAAACTTTCCAATAGCCAACAAACCCCCTGTCACCTCAACACAGACAGTCTAAATACCTCATTAAGCCAACATTTGAAGGCCAACACTCCACCGGACATCTATAATCAATTATTTCTACAAGCAACTCAAATTTACAACAATTACACCATACTTTATACGGATGGGTCTAAAAATGACCAAAACGTATCTTATAGTGTAACAACCAATAACACCATAATAAAAACCGCGGTACTCCCACCATTCACCTCGGTTTTCTCTGCGGAGATAATTGCCATATTTGAAGCCATCAACTACGCATTAAATTCGTCTAACAAAATACTAATATGCACTGATTCTCTTTCTTCCATCAGCGCTATAAAAAATTTCCACAACCATAATTATTATATAAACTTTATTAGGAACTGCTTAATTAACAATTTCCCACAAGTTATTATCTTATGGGTCCCAGGTCATTGCGCTATTCAAGGTAATGAATTCGCTGATGCTACGGCAAAAGCTACCCTCAACACCTCATCCTATCTAACCGCAAACGTCAACACTAAAGACATAACTAAACATATTAAAAAGTTTACCCATATAGAAGACCTATGGACGACCTCATCGGATTGGTATAAAGAAATTAATCACAACAAAATTAAAATAGACAATTACCTAAAGACCAACATAACCACCAGAGTTAGTGCCAGAGACAGTCAGAAATTTATAAGACTAAGACTTGGTCATACGCTAATCACAAAAAAAAAAATCTCTTATTCCCAGACTCTTCCAATCTATGCCCTTATTGTGAAACAGACTTAATTTCTGTAAAACACTGTTACAAACCGGTTGACCTGGCGAGTTCTTCCAACTAGCTCGTACGGTTTTCATGCTCAGGAGGTTCCAACCCTTCCCGCCAGCCGCGTATTTGAACACAAAAAAATAAAACATTCAACTACAACAAAAAACACACAACATCGAACTCATTACATATCACACTGCATCACAAGATATCACGAGAAACCGCCATAGGAGATAGATGTTGTTCTCCTTTTTATGCCCACCCAACCTTGTCATGATAAAATGTCCAAATACCGATTTTTTTCTTCATGACCCACATTCCACCTGACCTTTTTCTTTCCTTACCTTTCCTTCGTCACCTTTATTTTTAAATTATTTATTCACGCATGATTTTCTTCTAAACGTTATAAAATCTATTTTTATTTATACATTTTTTTCTAAACCCATTTTCTATTTCATTCTTACTTAAATCTATTCTCTACAATCTTTTCTTAAATATATATCTAATCTACAAATAATTTTAAAATTTATATCTACTTTTTATTTTTATTCTATTTTCTTTATATTATTTCTATATTAATTTTCTTAAGCTAATTTTTCTTGACTTCCTACCGATCGAAACTCTGCGCTAACTATTTCTTTCCTTTTGGTTATATATCTTGCTTAATTTCTTTTGTTTTCTTGTGAACTTTAGTAAGCCCAAATCGAATTCTTTCGTACTACAATTTTCCTTGATTTTATTTCTACTGCACAAAAAAAATCCCTAACCTACAGGAGCTCCCTAAGGCCAAAGACACACAGATTATAACTTTTTCTTATACTTTTGCTATAATTTTATACTTTTGATATAATTTTATACTTTTGATGTGAGCCCTGTTTTCTATGTTTTTTTTATGTTTTTATCAATTTTTTTTACCAACTTGGAACGCATAGCGCAAAGTCCGAAAACTTAACCTACTTTTAGGGATAAAATAACTATTTGCTACCAATTACACTTAACACTATTTACACTAATAAACATACAGTATACATATATAAAATAATAAATAAATAATATTTTTAGATACTAACAAAAAAAAATTTAGTAGAACGCTAAGTAATGAAAATATATATATCCTAAAATTTTTTTCTGACTTCAATTTCTTGTTTTACTTGTTTCTCAGCACCCAAACGCTGAGCGAAGTTATTTTGTTTAGCTTCTTCGCTTTTCTTTTAATCGCACTCACACTTATGTTTACTAACAGAAAAGGTTACCTGGTTCTGTGGCGACAAATGATTAGAAGGGCCTTAATTTTTTTCTGCCTTGGAGAAACTTCGATCTTTCTTTCTTGATCCCTCCTAGTCTGGCTTCCTTCTTCCGGTACTTTCCGTTTACAATTTATTTGTCTTCCCTTATCAAACGTATCGGTTTACTGACAAAACAGAGATAAACACATTCACTTAAAACCTTTTGCACATTTGATTGTTTGGTATTACAGTTTTTCTTTTCTTTTCTTTTTGATATACCTACATTTTCTTTCTTTTTTTGTATTCCTTAAACAATTCAAAGCACTATTTATATTTTACTTTTTTTTGCCACTTAGTTACGTTTCAACTTTTTAAATTCTCTTTTCCTTTGTTTTGTGTATGAGCACTTCTGCTGATTGTTGTGTAATGATCGCTAATCTGGCATTCTAATTTTTCTGGACCTCTCAATTTTCCCTTGAACTTTTCCCATTTTCCATCCAATATATTCTCCCGCCCTTTTCCTCCATCTTTTTTTTTTTTTAAGTTCTAGATTTTTCTTTTCTCATTATTATACTGCGAGTTTCGCGCTCATTTCTCCATCTTTTTTTTTAAGCTCTAGACTTTTCCTTAAATATCTTTTTCATGCTTTACATATTTTTCTTTCCACTACCAGCTAGCTATTTGTTTCGTTCTGTCTACATGAAATCTTCTTATTTTCCTAGATCTTTCCGGATTTCCTCCCTGATTGCCCCTGCCCAGTTTTTCTTCTAACAGGTTCTCATGTTTCTAGATAGTATTTTCCTTTTTATAAATTTTTCATTACTATTTTGAATTATAACCGTTTTCACTATCTACTTATGAATGAACACACATCCCTGTTATGGTTTTCACATTCTTTTACAATCCGTACGTATTACACTACACAGTGATAGCAACTGTAGCATGCGTATGAGAAAACGTCATTTGACAGAATTTGATACTCATCATTTTACACAATAAAACAAAACAACACAGAGCAAAGGAATAAAAAAAAAATTTTTTTGATTACATATAAAATTAATGTTTTATTTAAAAAAAATAAAAGGAAAATTTATTATAAAAAAGAAAGAAAACCTAAAAAAACACAGTTTCTTATTGCTCAACATTTTTATTGGGCCTCCGTTGGAAGTGACCGATTTATTTATTTGTGTGCTCATTATCCTACTTATATATGTACGTGTGTAAGGCAGGTGGATGAAACATTGACATCAACCTGTTACCCAAATAATTAAATAAAACTATACCAGCATAGTCACCCGCCAACATTTAATTGTTTTGTCGGCTGGCCTTTAATTTATTTGTTGTTTTTCTTACAGTCTGCGTGGCCCTGGTAATTCTTTACAACTTCATAATTACTTTCCTATCATTCTTCACCTTACATATTGCTCATTTACTTTAGTTTAGATTTGATGTCTTGTTTTGTGCGAAAACTGTGATATTTAAATACTCGATTTCCGTTCTGTTCCTCTTTTAGATTTATGATTTGTCTTGCATCTTCCCACTGTTCCAGAGAAATCTTCACATGAATCCGATGCCTTCCTAGACCTGGCTCTCTCACCAATTTTTTTTTACAAAGGCAAAAAAAAAGTAGAGGCAACCCTTTTATAAATATACTAGTGTTCGCCCAGTGGTTGAAAATCAACCATTAACGCACAGAGGTGGAGAAGAGAATGAAAATATTTAAAGTTTTATGAATTTAAAACACAATTTAAAAACTATATTCAAATATACATATGTATAGACTCCATGGTAAACCACTCTCTTAAACCACTTTCTTAAGTACTAAATACGAATTTAAAATTTTATTTACCGTCATAAATAAGAATAGATTTTAAGCCAACTATTTAAAAAAAGTTGTTCACTTTTTGAACTAAGTGTAATTAGATATTTGCTCCTAGTGCTTTCACTTCATATTCATTATTATTGGCCAAAACAAAAATATTCGTTTATTTTTTCATTAAACGCTTTTTCTCTAAACTTTTAGATTCCCCATTAAAACATTTGTTACAAATAATGTTTCTATTCCCTATTCCTTGAGAAAGACCCCATATGTATGTACGAATTTACTAGAATAATAATATAAACATTCCATTATATTCCAATATTCCATCATATTCCAACATTCCAGTATGTTCAGTAATTTAAAGCACAGAAAAATAATGAAAACAATGAACAAAAACAAAACGCACACAAAATAAACCAAAAATAAAAAACTTTGTGCTGTAGGTGAATTTAACTTTAATCAAAGTTATTAATAATTAAAAAAATATATTATTTTTAAGCATCTAAAGAAAAATAATACAGTACCACTCGTTATTTAAATATCCAAATTTTATTAGTTTCAGCAATAATCGTTTAAGTACATAGAAAGATGGAAATAAGAAAAGAATGAACAAATAAAATACGTTTTTCCTTCTGAGTGTTTATGGAGTTGCCAAGCCAAATTGTTGTAATTTTTTTTAGCAAATTAAGAGAGATAGAGAAATCATGGCTTTATGATTGGCTAATATTCTTAACTGTTTTTAACTATCTTATACTACGTTTATACGCAGGGCTTATTTGCAAATAAAACTGTAAATTGTTGCCATATTATTCTCTTTATTGCGACTTACTAATTCAGAAAACTATTCACGATTAATGCACTATTTGCAAATAAAATGCTTAAGGTTGCCACGCTTACAAATGTTTGATAACAAAATACAATAAATGAATAAATATTGCAACAAAAAACATTGAAAGAAGCAAGTAATGACAATTAAAACAAATAATTATTTGATATTTTGCACATTTACACTATTTTTTTTGTCAACATAAGAAATTTTTTCTATAGAAGTGCTACCCAAGTTTGTGTACTTTTGCTACCGTATAAACAGTGAGTTAATTTATTTGCAAATAATTTTATTTGCAAATAGTGCGCGTATAAACGTAGTATTAGACACAAAAATGTAGAAGAAAAAATACATTCTGCACTGCTCCTATTGACAATCTATCTAACAAAAAAAAATCAAGCGAATACGTTGAGTTTAAGTCAGTTAAAATGGTTCTTAACTTTTTTCACTTGCCTATTTATATATAGATATAAATAAATATTCTTGTTACCAATTTGAGATTGGTAGGGCACTAGTTGTGCCAGTTACTTGTAAAACGAACGCCCTTTTGTGGATATTATTGTTTTGTCTACGTCCTTAGACTGCGTCATCAATTACTCGGGTCATACCTCTATTATTTTTTTTTATTTCATGCCTGTGGAAGTATACAGAATTCCGATAACCTTTATGAGTAAAGGTTTCAGAATTCCTCAAACTCATCTGAATTTCTCAATATGATAATTTTACGGGAAGTATTAATGTTTATAGCCCTATAAGGAAAACTATTACTTTGTGAACCCCTTATTATTTCTTTTCAGGTGTTTCTAAGTTATGTATGGTACCCAATTATTGGATGGTAAAAAAAACGGGACTCCACAAACATTCATATCACAGATCGAAATCAGGTATTTTTCCTATCACTAGTATTGCACTTAAACCTAATATCACAGCTGGTATTTCTAAAACTATGTGTACTTAAGCTATATCACAGATATTATTGTATAATTGCAAAAAAAATAATTAATAATCAACTACAATGCAGGACAATACGACAGATAATTTGGTGTATAATTATAAATTCAATAATCACATTTTCCTAATATTGCACCTGATCATAAATTACTTTTGACCTTATTGCCAATTCATTTTCCTCGTTTATCTTTTAATATCTTTAGCGTGATATATGCCTATTTTTGTACCATTTAAGTTTTCCAGATCGTACATGTTCTTACCTACAGGCCGAACCACCCTACATTTGAGAAACTTACGACAAAATTTTGCGTTCCGTTGCTTGGCAAAGTCGCTCAATACCTGGTTTCACCGGTAGACTTCCTGGCCGGGACTAAATATTACTATTCGTGCCCTTTTGTTATAGGTTTTCGCGCTCCGCTCATAAGCTGTATTTAAATTTTGCTTTATTTGCTCTCTCACATTTTCCATTTTATCTTCTTTACTTAATGGAGTTATATTGTGGTCGGTGAGCGACTGCAACTTTCTTGCTAATTCATACTCCGCTCCACTCGAATACATATGGAATCCAAAAAGAGAAAAAAATGGTGTATATCCTGTCGCTGTATGTACTGCTGTCCTCAAAGCGCACTCTATCTCGGATAAATATAAATCCCAATCTCTATGGTCCTCTTTCAGATACGCTCGTATGGCATTTAATACTGACTGATTAACTCTTTCACTTGCATTGCTCTGTGGGGAGTATACTGCTGTTTTTATGTGCTTTATGTGGTATGTTTTCATCAATTTTTCAAAGTTTTTCGCTGTAAATTGTGCTCCATTGTCACTGTGAATTATTTCGGGAACTCCGAACTTATGGAAAATTTCACGTACCAAAAATTATATAACATTGCCTGTAGATGCTTCTCTCATTGCTTTCAAAAACACAAATTTCGTGAAATGGTCGACGACTATGAAAATAAAACAATTACCATTTTTAGACCGGGGATATTTCCCCATAAAATCTATATACAATTTTTGAAAGGGCCTTTCAGTGATGACCTGTGTACCTATTTCTGGGCGCATAACATAGTTCGTGGGCTTCGTCTCCTTACAGACTTGACAGTTCCTGATATACATTTTTATTTGGAATGCCATTTTAGGCCAATAGAAAAATCTTTTCACTCTTTCGATGGTTTTCGTTATTCCACCATGTGACGATGTTACAGCTGTGTGGGCCTTTTCTATAATAGCTTGAGTTATGTTGGAGGGGATCCAAAGTTTCCATTTGCACTCATCTTCATCCCGCTCGAAGGACTCTTTCCTAAAAATCAAGCCATTTTCAACTTTCAGATCAGGCAAACGTTCCTTATTTTTTTCAATAGTTTTAATCAGTTCCAGATATTCTGCGCTTTCAAATTCCGTGGTCTCAAAGTCAAATAAATCTTCCATGTTGAGCTCGTCAACATTTTCCTGAGTGGGCAATCTGGACAACATGTCTGCCACCACATTATCTGTGCATTATTTCGAAGTCATAAAGCTTGAAGTTGCAATGACCAACGCGCCAATCTACCTGTTAGGTCTTTTAGGGACATTAGCCATTTAAGACTCGCGTGGTCAGTCACAATCGTGAATGGCATCATCTCCACGTAAGGCCTGAATCTTTTTACCGCCATTATTGCAGCTAAACATTCTTTTTCTGTTACGCTGTAATTCTTTTGACAGTCGTTCAACTTTTGCGAATAAAAGGTTATGGGATTTTCAACACCGTCTTCATTCATCTGGTACAAAACTGCACCTATTCCATATTCACATGCGTCACATTGAATGAAAAATCTTTTGGAAAAATCTGCATGTTTCAGGACTGGTGCGGACGTAAGTGCTCTTTTCAGTTTTTCAAATGATGTTGTCGCCTCTGGTGTCATACTAAACTTTTTTGCCTTTTTTAGTGTGTCTGTTAGGGGTGCTGCTATCGCGGCAAAATCTTTAATAAACCGGCGATACCATCCGGCCGTCCCTAGGAAACTACGCACTTCTCGAGGAGACTTTGGTAATTTAATTTCTCTTATGGCTTTAATTTTATCAGGGTCAGTTCTCAGCACTCCACCTCCTACAATAAATCCTAGGTACTTTAATTGCTTAAAGCAAAATTGAGACTTTTTAAGGCCAATTGTTAGATGATTTATTAATAATATCGGATAGTTTCGAAAAACATTTAGAGCTTTTGAGAGATGTTGACCAGTGCCTTAAAAATGCAAACCTAACAATTGGCCTTTAAAAGTCTCAATTTTGCTTTAAGCAATTAAAGTACCTAGGATTTATTGTAGGAGGTGGAGTGCTGAGAACTGACCCTGATAAAATTAAAGCCATAAGAGAAATTAAATTACCAAAGTCTCCTCGAGAAGTGCGAAGTTTCCTAGGGACCGCCGGATGGTATCACCGGTTTATTAAAGATTTTGCTACTACTACTATTTAGCAGCGCAATTGTCTATAACGAAATGTAAACATCTACATATCTGTAGGAAAAGAAATTGTCACACAATAGTATCAGCTGGCTCATTCAACATACAAAACGACAACTCCCTTAAGATACTAGGCCTAATTTTTAATACCAAATATAACTGGAAAGATCACATAAATTATATTGAGCATAGCCTAACCCAAAAATTAAACATAATAAAATGTATTGCCAATAAAAAATACAACTGCAACATATATTCCATAATTTCAGCAACGAAAGCAATCATGTTAGCTAAAGTTGACTTTGGCCTATATTCATATAACTGGTTGGCCAACTCATCCCTCAGAAAAATAAAAACAATAGTTAATTCTGCAATTAGAATATCTTTGGGAGCTTTCAGAACAACACCCATACATAACATGTTATACGAAGCCAATATCCCAACTCTCGAAATGAGAAGAAACTTTTTAACATTTAGACTTTTACGCAACGTGATTAACAGCACGAACTCACCAATTTTCGAAATCAATAACGATTTATACAGCATGAACCCTAACTTGAAGGATTCTATACTAACCAAAATCACCGATTAGAAACTTTCCAATAGCCAACAAACCCCCTGGCACCTCAACACAGACAGTCTAAATACCTCATTAAGCCAACATTTGAAGGCCAACACTCCACCGGACATCTATAATCAATTATTTCTACAAACAACTCAAATTTACAACAATTACACCATACTTTATACGGATGGGTCTAAAAATGACCAAAACGTATCTTATAGTGTAACAACCAATAACGCCATAATAAAAACCGCGGTACTCCCACCATTCACCTCGGTTTTCTCTGCGGAGATAATTGCCATATTTGAAGCCATCAACTACGCGTTAAATTCGTCTAACAAAATACTAATATGCACTGATTCTCTTTCTTCCATCAGCGCTATAAAAAATTTCCACAACCATAATTATTATGTAAACTTTATTAGGAACTGCTTAATTAACAATTTCCCACAAGTTATTATCTTATGGGTCCCAGGTCATTGCGCTATTCAAGGTAACGAATTCGCTGATGCTACGGCAAAAGCTACCCTCAACACCTCATCATATCTAACCGCAAACGTCAACACTAAAGACATAACTAAACATATTAAAAAGTTTACCCATATAGAAGACCTATGGACGACCTCATCGGATTGGTATAAAGAAATTAATCACAACAAAATTAAAATAGACAATTACCTAAAGACCAACATAACCACCAGAGTTAGTGCCAGAGACAGTCAGAAATTTATAAGACTAAGACTTGGTCATACGCTAATCACAAAAAAAATCTCTTATTCCCAGACTATTCCAATCTATGCCCTTATTGTGAAACAGACTTAATTTCTGTAAAACACTGTTACAAACCGGTTGACCTGGCGAGTTCTTCCAACTAGCTCGTACGGTTTTCATGCTCAGGAGGTTCCAACCCTTCCCGCCAGCCGCGTATTTGAACACAAAAAAAAATAAAACATTCAACTACAAAAAAAAAAACACACAACATCGAACTCATTACATATCACACTGCATCACAAGATATCACGAGAAACCGCCATAGGAGATAGATGTTGTTCTCCTTTTTATGCCCACCCAACCTTGTCATGATAAAATGTCCAAATACCGTTTTTTTTCTTCATGAACCACATTCCACCTGACCTTTTTCTTTCCTTACCTTTCCTTCGTCACCTTTATTTTTAAATTATTTATTCACGCATGATTTTCTTCTAAACGTTATAAAATCTATTTTTATTTATACATTTTTTTCTAAACCCATTTTCTATTTCATTCTTACTTAAATCTATTCTCTACAATCTTTTCTTAAATATATATCTAATCTACAAATAATTTTAAAATTTATCTCTACTTCTTATTTTTATTCTATTTTCTTTATATTATTTCTATATTAATTTTCTTAAGCTAATTTTTCTTGACTTCCTACCGATCGAAACTCTGCGCTAACTATTTCTTTCCTTTTGGTTATATATCTTGCTTAATTTCTTTTGTTTTCTTGTGAACTTTAGTAAGCCCAAATCGAATTCTTTCGTACTACAATTTTCCTTGATTTTATTTCTACTGCACAAAAAAAATCCCTAACCTACAGGAGCTCCCTAAGGCCAAAGACACACAGATTATAACTTTTTCTTATACTTTTGCTATAATTTTATACTTTTGATATAATTTTATACTTTTGATGTAAGCCCTGTTTTCTATGTTTTTTTTTATGTTTTTATCAATTTTTTTTACCAACTTGGAACGCATAGCGCAAAGTCCGAAAACTTAACCTACTTTTAGGGATAAAATAACTATTTGCTACCAATTACACTTAACACTATTTACACTAATAAACATACAGTATACATATATAAAATAATAAATAAATAATATTTTTAGATACTAACAAAAAAAAATTTAGTAGAACGCTAAGTAATGAAAATATATATATCCTAAAATTTTTTTCTGACTTCAATTTCTTGTTTTACTTGTTTCTCAGCACCCAAACGCTGAGCGAAGTTATTTTGTTTAGCTTCTTCGCTTTTCTTTTAATCGCACTCACACTTATGTTTACTAACAGAAAAGGTTACCTGGTTCTGTGGCGACAAATGATTAGAAGGGCCTTAATTTTTTTCTGCCTTGGAGAAACTTCGATCTTTCTTTCTTGATCCCTCCTAGTCTGGCTTCCTTCTTCCGGTACTTTCCGTTTACAATTTATTTGTCTTCCCTTATCAAACGTATCGGTTTACTGACAAAACAGAGATAAACACATTCACTTAAAACCTTTTGCACATTTGATTGTTTGGTATTACAGTTTTTCTTTTCTTTTCTTTTTGATATACCTACATTTTCTTTCTTTTTTTGTATTCCTTAAACAATTCAAAGCACTATTTATATTTTACTTTTTTTTGCCACTTAGTTACGTTTCAACTTTTAAAATTCTCTTTTCCTTTGTTTTGTGTATGAGCACTTCTGCTGATTGTTGTGTAATGATCGCTAATCTGGCATTCTAATTTTTCTGGACCTCTCAATTTTCCCTTGAACTTTTCCCATTTTCCATCCAATATATTCTCCCGCCCTTTTCCTCCATCTTTTTTTTTTTTTAAGTTCTAGATTTTTCTTTTCTCATTATTATACTGCGAGTTTCGCGCTCATTTCTCCATCTTTTTTTTTAAGCTCTAGACTTTTCCTTAAATATCTTTTTCATGCTTTACATATTTTTCTTTCCACTACCAGCTAGCTATTTGTTTCGTTCTGTCTACATGAAATCTTCTTATTTTCCTAGATCTTTCCGGATTTCCTCCCTGATTGCCCCTGCCCAGTTTTTCTTCTAACAGGTTCTCATGTTTCTAGATAGTATTTTCCTTTTTATAATTTTTTCATTACTATTTTGAATTATAACCGTTTTCACTATCTACTTATGAATGAACACACATCCCTGTTATGGTTTTCACATTCTTTTACAATCCGTACGTATTACACTACACAGTGATAGCAACTGTAGCATGCGTATGAGAAAACGTCATTTGACAGAATTTGATACTCATCATTTTACACAATAAAACAAAACAACACAGAGCAAAGGAATAAAAAAAAATTTTTTTGATTACATATAAAATTAATGTTTTATTTAAAAAAAATAAAAGGAAAATTTATTATAAAAAAGAAAGAAAACCTAAAAAAAAACAGAGTTTCTTATTGCTCAACATTTTTATTGGGCCTCCGTTGGAAGTGACCGATTTATTTATTTGTGTGCTCATTATCCTACTTATATATGTACGTGTGTAAGGCAGGTGGATGAAACATTGACATCAACCTGTTACCCAAATAATTAAATAAAACTATACCAGCATAGTCACCCGCCAACATTTAATTGTTTTGTCGGCTGGCCTTTAATTTATTTGTTGTTTTTCTTACAGTCTGCCTGGCCCTGGTAATTCTTTACAACTTCATAATTACTTTCCTATCATTCTTCACCTTACATATTGCTCATTTACTTTAGTTTAGATTTGATGTCTTGTTTTGTGCGAAAACTGTGATATTTAAATACTCGATTTCCGTTCTGTTCCTCTTTTAGATTTATGATTTGTCTTGCATCTTCCCACTGTTCCAGAGAAATCTTCACATGAATCCGATGCCTTCCTAGACCTGGCTCTCTCACCAATTTTTTTTTACAAAGGCAAAAAAAAAGTAGAGGCAACCCTTTTATAAATATACTAGTGTTCGCCCAGTGGTTGAAAATCAACCATTAACGCAAAGAGGTGGAGAAGAGAATGAAAATATTTAAAGTTTTATGAATTTAAAACACAATTTAAAAACTATATTCAAATATACATATGTATAGACTCCATGGTAAACCACTCTCTTAAACCACTTTCTTAAGTACTAAATACGAATTTAAAATTTCATTTACCGTCATAAATAAGAATAGATTTTAAGCCAACTATTTAAAAAAAGTTGTTCACTTTTTGAACTAAGTGTAATTAGATATTTGCTCCTAGGGCTTTCACTTCATATTCATTATTATTGGCCAAAACAAAAATATTCGTTTATTTTTTCATTAAACGCTTTTTCTCTAAACTTTTAGATTCCCCATTAAAACATTTGTTACAAATAATGTTTCTATTCCCTATTCCTTGAGAAAGACCCCATATGTATGTACGAATTTACTAGAATAATAATATAAACATTCCATTATATTCCAATATTCCATCATATTCCAACATTCCAGTATGTTCAGTAATTTAAAGCACAGAAAAATAATGAAAACAATGAACAAAAACAAAACGCACACAAAATAAACCAAAAATAAAAAACTTTGTGCTGTAGGTGAATTTAACTTTAATCAAAGTTATTAATAATTAAAAAAATATATTATTTTTAAGCATCTAAAGAAAAATAATACAGTACCACTCGTTATTTAAATATCCAAATTTTATTAGTTTCAGCAATAATCGTTTAAGTACATAGAAAGATGGAAATAAGAAAAGAATGATCAAATAAAATACGTTTTTCCTTCTGAGTGTTTATGGAGTTGCCAAGCCAAATTGTTGTAATTTTTTTTAGCAAATTAAGAGAGATAGAGAAATCATGGCTTTATGATTGGCTAATATTCTTAACTGTTTTTAACTATCTTATACTACGTTTATACGCAGGGCTTATTTGCAAATAAAACTGTAAATTGTTGCCATATTATTCTCTTTATTGCGACTTACTAATTCAGAAAACTATTCACGATTAACGCACTATTTGCAAATAAAATGCTTAAGGTTGCCACGCTTACAAATGTTTGATAACAAAATACAATAAATGAATAAATATTGCAACAAAAAACATTGAAAGAAGCAAGTAATGACAATTAAAACAAATAATTATTTGATATTTTGCACATTTACACTATTTTTTTTGTCAACATAAGAAATTTTTTCTATAGAAGTGCTACCCAAGTTTGTGTACTTTTGCTACCGTATAAACAGTGAGTTAATTTATTTGCAAATAATTTTATTTGCAAATAGTGCGCGTATAAACGTAGTATTAGACACAAAAATGTAGAAGAAAAAATACATTCTGCACTGCTCCTATTGACAATCTATCTAACAAAAAAAAATCAAGCGAATACGTTGAGTTTAAGTCAGTTAAAATGGTTCTTAACTTTTTTCACTTGCCTATTTATATATAGATATAAATAAATATTCTTGTTACCAATTTGAGATTGGTAGGGCACTAGTTGTGCCAGTTACTTGTAAAACGAACGCCCTTTTGTGGATATTATTGTTTTGTCTACGTCCTTAGACTGCGTCATCAATTACTCGGGTCATACCTCTATTATTATTTTTTATTTCATGCCTGTGGAAGTATACAGAATTCCGATAACCTTTATGAGTAAAGGTTTCAGAATTCCTCAAACTCATCTGAATTTCTCAATATGATAATTTTACGGGAAGTATTAATGTTTATAGCCCTATAAAGAAAACTATTACTTTGTGAACCCCTTATTATTTCTTTTCAGGTGTTTCTAAGTTATGTATGGTACCCAATTATTGGATGGTAAAAAAAACGGGACTCCACAAACATTCATATCACAGATCGAAATCAAGTATTTTTCCTATCACTAGTATTGCACTTAAACCTAATATCACAGCTGGTATTTCTAAAACTATGTGTACTTAAGCTATATCACAGATATTATTGTATAATTGCAAAAAAAATAATTAATAATCAACTACAATGCAGGACAATACGACAGATAATTTGGTGTATAATTACTAAATTCAATAATCACATTTTCCTAATATTGCACCTGATCATAAATTACTTTTGACCTTATTGCCAATTCATTTTCCTCGTTTATCTTTTAATATCTTTAGCGTGATATATACCTATTTTTGTACCATTTAAGTTTTCCAGATCGTACATGTTCTTACCTACAGGCCGAACCACCCTACATTTGAGAAACTTACGACAAAATTTTGCGTTCCGTTGCTTGGCAAAGTCGCTCAATACCTGGTTTCACCGGTAGACTTCCTGGCCGGGACTAAATATTACTATTCGTGCCCTTTTGTTATAGGTTTTCGCGCTCCGCTCATAAGCTGTATTTAAATTTTGCTTTATTTGCTCTCTCACATTTTCCATTTTATCTTCTTTACTTAATGGAGTTATATTGTGGTCGGTGAGCGACTGCAACTTTCTTGCTAATTCATACTCCGCTCCACTCGAATACATATGGAATCCAAAAAGAGAAAAAAATGGTGTATATCCTGTCGCTGTATGTACTGCTGTCCTCAAAGCGCACTCTATCTCGGATAAATATAAATCCCAATCTCTATGGTCCTCTTTCAGATACGCTCGTATGGCATTTAATACTGACTGATTAACTCTTTCACTTGCATTGCTCTGTGGGGAGTATACTGCTGTTTTTATGTGCTTTATGTGGTATGTTTTCATCAATTTTTCAAAGTTTTTCGCTGTAAATTGTGCTCCATTGTCACTGTGAATTATTTCGGGAACTCCGAACTTATGGAAAATTTCACGTACCAAAAATTATATAACATTGCCTGTAGATGCTTCTCTCATTGCTTTCAAAAACACAAATTTCGTGAAATGGTCGACGACTATGAAAATAAAACAATTACCATTTTTAGACCGGGGATATTTCCCCATAAAATCTATATACAATTTTTGAAAGGGCCTTTCAGTGATGACCTGTGTACCTATTTCTGGGCGCATAACATAGTTCGTGGGCTTCGTCTCCTTACAGACTTGACAGTTCCTGATATACATTTTTATTTGGAATGCCATTTTAGGCCAATAGAAAAATCTTTTCACTCTTTCGATGGTTTTCGTTATTCCACCATGTTACGATGTTACAGCTGTGTGGGCCTTTTCTATAATAGCTTGAGTTATGTTGGAGGGGATCCAAAGTTTCCATTTGCACTCATCTTCATCCCGCTCGAAGGACTCTTTCCTAAAAATCAAGCCATTTTCAACTTTCAGATCAGGCAAACGTTCCTTATTTTTTTCAATAGTTTTAATCAGTTCCAGATATTCTGCGCTTTCAAATTCCGTGGTCTCAAAGTCAAATAAATCTTCCATGTTGAGCTCGTCAACATTTTCCTGAGTGGGCAATCTGGACAACATGTCTGCCACCACATTATCTGTGCCTTTTCTGTGCATTATTTCGAAGTCATAAAGCTTGAAGTTGCAATGACCAACGCGCCAATCTACCTGTTAGGTCTTTTAGGGACATTAGCCATTTAAGACTCGCGTGGTCAGTCACAATCGTGAATGGCATCATCTCCACGTAAGGCCTGAATCTTTTTACCGCCATTATTGCAGCTAAACATTCTTTTTCTGTTACGCTGTAATTCTTTTGACAGTCGTTCAACTTTTGCGAATAAAAGGTTATGGGATTTTCAACACCGTCTTCATTCATCTGGTACAAAACTGCACCTATTCCATATTCACATGCGTCACATTGAATGAAAAATCTTTTGGAAAAATCTGCATGTTTCAGGACTGGTGCGGACGTAAGTGCTCTTTTCAGTTTTTCAAATGATGTTGTCGCCTCTGGTGTCATACTAAACTTTTTTGCCTTTTTTAGTGTGTCTGTCAGGGGTGCTGCTATCGCGGCAAAATCTTTAATAAACCGGCGATACCATCCGGCCGTCCCTAGGCAACTACGCACTTCTCGAGGAGACTTTGGTAATTTAATTTCTCTTATGGCTTTAATTTTATCAGGGTCAGTTCTCAGCACTCCACCTCCTACAATAAATCCTAGGTACTTTAATTGCTTAAAGCAAAATTGAGACTTTTTAAGGCCAATTGTTAGATGATTTATTAATAATATCGGATAGTTTCGAAAAACATTTAGAGCTTTTGAGAGATGTTGACCAGTGCCTTAAAAATGCAAACCTAACAATTGGCCTTTAAAAGTCTCAATTTTGCTTTAAGCAATTAAAGTACCTAGGATTTATTGTAGGAGGTGGAGTGCTGAGAACTGACCCTGATAAAATTAAAGCCATAAGAGAAATTAAATTACCAAAGTCTCCTCGAGAAGTGCGAAGTTTCCTAGGGACCGCCGGATGGTATCACCGGTTTATTAAAGATTTTGCTACTACTACTATTTAGCAGCGCAATTGTCTATAACGAAATGTAAACATCTACATATCTGTAGGAAAAGAAATTGTCACACAATAGTATCAGCTGGCTCATTCAACATACAAAACGACAACTCCCTTAAGATACTAGGCCTAATTTTTAATACCAAATATAACTGGAAAGATCACATAAATTATATTGAGCATAGCCTAACCCAAAAATTAAACATAATAAAATGTATTGCCAATAAAAAATACAACTGCAACATATATTCCATAATTTCAGCAACGAAAGCAATCATGTTAGCTAAAGTTGACTTTGGCCTATATTCATATAACTGGTTGGCCAACTCATCCCTCAGAAAAATAAAAACAATAGTTAATTCTGCAATTAGAATATCTTTGGGAGCTTTCAGAACAACACCCATACATAACATGTTATACGAAGCCAATATCCCAACTCTCGAAATGAGAAGAAACTTTTTAACATTTAGACTTTTACGCAACGTGATTAACAGCACGAACTCACCAATTTTCGAAATCAATAACGATTTATACAGCATGAACCCTAACTTGAAGGATTATATACTAACCAAAATCACCGATTAGAAACTTTCCAATAGCCAACAAACCCCCTGGCACCTCAACACAGACAGTCTAAATACCTCATTAAGCCAACATTTGAAGGCCAACACTCCACCGGACATCTATAGGCAAATAATTATTTCTACAAACAACTCAAATTTACAACAATTACACCATACTTTATACGGATGGGTCTAAAAATGACCAAAACGTATCTTATAGTGTAACAACCAATAACACCATAATAAAAACCGCGGTACTCCCACCATTCACCTCGGTTTTCTCTGCGGAGATAATTGCCATATTTGAAGCCATCAACTACGCATTAAATTCGTCTAACAAAATACTAATATGCACTGATTCTCTTTCTTCCATCAGCGCTATAAAAAATTTCCACAACCATAATTATTATGTAAACTTTATTAGGAACTGCTTAATTAACAATTTCCCACAAGTTATTATCTTATGGGTCCCAGGTCATTGCGCTATTCAAGGTAACGAATTCGCTGATGCTACGGCAAAAGCTACCCTCAACACCTCATCATATCTAACCGCAAACGTCAACACTAAAGACATAACTAAACATATTAAAAAGTTTACCCATATAGAAGACCTATGGACGACCTCATCGGATTGGTATAAAGAAATTAATCACAACAAAATTAAAATAGACAATTACCTAAAGACCAACATAACCACCAGAGTTAGTGCCAGAGACAGTCAGAAATTTATAAGACTAAGACTTGGTCATACGCTAATCACAAAAAAAATCTCTTATTCCCAGACTATTCCAATCTATGCCCTTATTGTGAAACAGACTTAATTTCTGTAAAACACTGTTACAAACCGGTTGACCTGGCGAGTTCTTCCAACTAGCTCGTACGGTTTTCATGCTCAGGAGGTTCCAACCCTTCCCGCCAGCCGCGTATTTGAACACAAAAAAAAATAAAACATTCAACTACAAAAAAAAAAAAACACACAACATCGAACTCATTACATATCACACTGCATCACAAGATATCACGAGAAACCGCCATAGGAGATAGATGTTGTTCTCCTTTTTATGCCCACCCAACCTTGTCATGATAAAATGTCCAAATACCGTTTTTTTTCTTCATGAACCACATTCCACCTGACCTTTTTCTTTCCTTACCTTTCCTTCGTCACCTTTATTTTTAAATTATTTATTCACGCATGATTTTCTTCTAAACGTTATAAAATCTATTTTTATTTATACATTTTTTTCTAAACCCATTTTCTATTTCATTCTTACTTAAATCTATTCTCTACAATCTTTTCTTAAATATATATCTAATCTACAAATAATTTTAAAATTTATCTCTACTTTTTATTTTTATTCTATTTTCTTTATATTATTTCTATATTAATTTTCTTAAGCTAATTTTTCTTGACTTCCTACCGATCGAAACTCTGCGCTAACTATTTCTTTCCTTTTGGTTATATATCTTGCTTAATTTCTTTTGTTTTCTTGTGAACTTTAGTAAGCCCAAATCGAATTCTTTCGTACTACAATTTTCCTTGATTTTATTTCTACTGCACAAAAAAAATCCCTAACCTACAGGAGCTCCCTAAGGCCAAAGACACACAGATTATAACTTTTTCTTATACTTTTGCTATAATTTTATACTTTTGATATAATTTTATACTTTTGATGTGAGCCCTGTTTTCTATGTTTTTTTTTATGTTTTTATCAATTTTTTTACCAACTTGGAACGTATAGCGCAAAGTCCGAAAACTTAACCTACTTTTAGGGATAAAATAACTATTTGCTACCAATTACACTTAACACTATTTACACTAATAAACATACAGTATACATATATAAAATAATAAATAAATAATATTTTTAGATACTAACAAAAAAAAATTTAGTAGAACGCTAAGTAATGAAAATATATATATCCTAAAATTTTTTTCTGACTTCAATTTCTTGTTTTACTTGTTTCTCAGCACCCAAACGCTGAGCGAAGTTATTTTGTTTAGCTTCTTCGCTTTTCTTTTAATCGCACTCACACTTATGTTTACTAACAGAAAAGGTTACCTGGTTCTGTGGCGACAAATGATTAGAAGGGCCTTAATTTTTTTCTGCCTTGGAGAAACTTCGATCTTTCTTTCTTGATCCCTCCTAGTCTGGCTTCCTTCTTCCGGTACTTTCCGTTTACAATTTATTTGTCTTCCCTTATCAAACGTATCGGTTTACTGACAAAACAGAGATAAACACATTCACTTAAAACCTTTTGCACATTTGATTGTTTGGTATTACAGTTTTTCTTTTCTTTTCTTTTTGATATACCTACATTTTCTTTCTTTTTTTGTATTCCTTAAACAATTCAAAGCACTATTTATATTTTACTTTTTTTTGCCACTTAGTTACGTTTCAACTTTTAAAATTCTCTTTTCCTTTGTTTTGTGTATGAGCACTTCTGCTGATTGTTGTGTAATGATCGCTAATCTGGCATTCTAATTTTTCTGGACCTCTCAATTTTCCCTTGAACTTTTCCCATTTTCCATCCAATATATTCTCCCGCCCTTTTCCTCCATCTTTTTTTTTTTTAAGTTCTAGATTTTTCTTTTCTCATTATTATACTGCGAGTTTCGCGCTCATTTCTCCATCTTTTTTTTTAAGCTCTAGACTTTTCCTTAAATATCTTTTTCATGCTTTACATATTTTTCTTTCCACTACCAGCTAGCTATTTGTTTCGTTCTGTCTACATGAAATCTTCTTATTTTCCTAGATCTTTCCGGATTTCCTCCCTGATTGCCCCTGCCCAGTTTTTCTTCTAACAGGTTCTCATGTTTCTAGATAGTATTTTCCTTTTTATAATTTTTTCATTACTATTTTGAATTATAACCGTTTTCACTATCTACTTATGAATGAACACACATCCCTGTTATGGTTTTCACATTCTTTTACAATCCGTACGTATTACACTACACAGTGATAGCAACTGTAGCATGCGTATGAGAAAACGTCATTTGACAGAATTTGATACTCATCATTTTACACAATAAAACAAAACAACACAGAGCAAAGGAATAAAAAAAAATTTTTTTGATTACATATAAAATTAATGTTTTATTTAAAAAAAATAAAAGGAAAATTTATTATAAAAAAGAAAGAAAACCTAAAAAAAACAGAGTTTCTTATTGCTCAACATTTTTATTGGGCCTCCGTTGGAAGTGACCGATTTATTTATTTGTGTGCTCATTATCCTACTTATATATGTACGTGTGTAAGGCAGGTGGATGAAACATTGACATCAACCTGTTACCCAAATAATTAAATAAAACTATACCAGCATAGTCACCCGCCAACATTTAATTGTTTTGTCGGCTGGCCTTTAATTTATTTGTTGTTTTTCTTACAGTCTGCCTGGCCCTGGTAATTCTTTACAACTTCATAATTACTTTCCTATCATTCTTCACCTTACATATTGCTCATTTACTTTAGTTTAGATTTGATGTCTTGTTTTGTGCGAAAACTGTGATATTTAAATACTCGATTTCCGTTCTGTTCCTCTTTTAGATTTATGATTTGTCTTGCATCTTCCCACTGTTCCAGAGAAATCTTCACATGAATCCGATGCCTTCCTAGACCTGGCTCTCTCACCAATTTTTTTTTTACAAAGGCAAAAAAAAAGTAGAGGCAACCCTTTTATAAATATACTAGTGTTCGCCCAGTGGTTGAAAATCAACCATTAACGCACAGAGGTGGAGAAGAGAATGAAAATATTTAAAGTTTTATGAATTTAAAACACAATTTAAAAACTAAATTCAAATATACATATGTATAGACTCCATGGTAAACCACTCTCTTAAACCACTTTCTTAAGTACTAAATACGAATTTAAAATTTCATTTACCGTCATAAATAAGAATAGATTTTAAGCAAACTATTTAAAAAAAGTTGTTCACTTTTTGAACTAAGTGTAATTAGATATTTGCTCCTAGTGCTTTCACTTCATATTCATTATTATTGGCCAAAACAAAAATATTCGTTTAGTTTTTCATTAAACGCTTTTTCTCTAAACTTTTAGATTCCCCATTAAAACATTTGTTACAAATAATGTTTCTATTCCCTATTCCTTGAGAAAGACCCCATATGTATGTACGAATTTACTAGAATAATAATATAAACATTCCATTATATTCCAATATTCCATCATATTCCAACATTCCAGTATGTTCAGTAATTTAAAGCACAGAAAAATAATGAAAACAATGAACAAAAACAAAACGCACACAAAATAAACCAAAAATAAAAAACTTTGTGCTGTAGGTGAATTTAACTTTAATCAAAGTTATTAATAATTAAAAAAATAAATTATTTTTAAGCATCTAAAGAAAAATAATACAGTACCACTCGTTATTTAAATATCCAAATTTTATTAGTTTCAGCAATAATCGTTTAAGTACATAGAAAGATGGAAATAAGAATAGAATGAACAAATAAAATACGTTTTTCCTTCTGAGTGTTTATGGAGTTGCCAAGCCAAATTGTTGTAATTTTTTTAGCAAATTAAGAGAGATAGAGAAATCATGGCTTTATGATTGGCTAATATTCTTAACTGTTTTTAACTATCTTATACTACGTTTATACGCAGGGCTTATTTGCAAATAAAACTGTAAATTGTTGCCATATTATTCTCT
This sequence comes from Tachina lurida, assembly GCA_944452675.1. NCBI lineage: Eukaryota > Metazoa > Arthropoda > Insecta > Diptera > Tachinidae > Tachina > Tachina lurida. The sequence continues at coordinate 15,750,661 of OX101757.1, read as the reverse complement.
TTATTGCGACTTACTAATTCAGAAAACTATTCACGATTAACGCACTATTTGCAAATAAAATGCTTAAGGTTGCCACGCTTACAAATGTTTGATAACAAAATACAATAAATGAATAAATATTGCAACAAAAAACATTGAAAGAAGCAAGTAATGACAATTAAAACAAATAATTATTTGATATTTTGCACATTTACACTATTTTTTTTGTCAACATAAGAAATTTTTTCTATAGAAGTGCTACCCAAGTTTGTGTACTTTTGCTACCGTATAAACAGTGAGTTAATTTATTTGCAAATAATTTTATTTGCAAATAGTGCGCGTATAAACGTAGTATTAGACACAAAAATGTAGAAGAAAAAATACATTCTGCACTGCTCCTATTGACAATCTATCTAACAAAAAAAAAAAAATCAAGCGAATACGTTGAGTTTAAGTCAGTTAAAATGGTTCTTAACTTTTTTCACTTGCCTATTTATATATAGATATAAATAAATATTCTTGTTACCAATTTGAGATTGGTAGGGCACTAGTTGTGCCAGTTACTTGTAAAACGAACGCCCTTTTGTGGCTATTATTGTTTTGTCTACGTCCTTAGACTGCGTCATCAATTACTCGGGTCATACCTCTATTATTTTTTTTATTTCATGCCTGTGGAAGTATACAGAATTCCGATAACCTTTATGAGTAAAGGTTTCAGAATTCCTCAAACTCATCTGAATTTCTCAATATGATAATTTTACGGGAAGTATTAATGTTTATAGCCCTATAAAGAAAACTATTACTTTGTGAACCCCTTATTATTTCTTTTCAGGTGTTTCTAAGTTATGTATGGTACCCAAATATTGGATGGTAAAAAAAACGGGACTCCACAAACATTCATATCACAGATCGAAATCAGGTATTTTTCCTATCACTAGTATTGCACTTAAACCTAATATCACAGCTGGTATTTCTAAAACTATGTGTACTTAAGCTATATCACAGATATTATTGTATAATTGCAAAAAAAAATAATTAATAATCAACTACAATGCAGGACAATACGACAGATAGTTTGGTGTATAATTACTAAATTCAATAATCACATTTTCCTAATATTGCACCTGATCATAAATTACTTTTGACCTTATTGCCAATTCATTTTCCTCGTTTATATTTTAATATCTTTAGCGTGATATATGCCTATTTTTGTACCATTTAAGTTTTCCAGATCGTACATGTTCTTACCTACAGGCCGAACCACCCTACATTTGAGAAACTTACGACAAAATTTTGCGTTCCGTTGCTTGGCAAAGTCGCTCAATACCTGGTTTCGCCGGTAGACTTCCTGGCCGGGACTAAATATTACTATTCGTGCCCTTTTGTTATAGGTTTTCGCGCTCCGCTCATAAGCTGTATTTAAATTTTGCTTTATTTGCTCTCTCACATTTTCCATTTTATCTTCTTTACTTAATGGAGTTATATTGTGGTCGGTGAGCGACTGCAACTTTCTTGCTAATTCATACTCCGCTCCACTCGAATACATATGGAATCCAAAAAGAGAAAAAAATGGTGTATATCCTGTCGCTGTATGTACTGCTGTTCTCAAAGCGCACTCTATCTCGGATAAATATAAATCCCAATCTCTATGGTCCTCTTTCAGATACGCTCGTATGGCATTTAATACTGACTGATTAACTCTTTCACTTGCATTGCTCTGTGGGGAGTATACTGCTGTTTTTATGTGCTTTATGTGGTATGTTTTCATCAATTTTTCAAAGTTTTTCGCTGTAAATTGTGCTCCATTGTCACTGTGAATTATTTCGGGAACTCCGAACTTATGGAAAATTTCACGTACCAAAAATTATATAACATTGCCTCTAGATGCTTCTCTCATTGCTTTCAAAAACACAAATTTCGTGAAATGGTCGACGACTATGAAAATAAAACAATTACCATTTTTAGACCGGGGATATTTCCCCATAAAATCTATATACAATTTTTGAAAGGGCCTTTCAGTGATGACCTGTGTACCTATTTCTGGGCGCATAACATAGTTCGTGGGCTTCGTCTCCTTACAGACTTGACAGTTCCTGATATATATTTTTATTTGGAATGCCATTTTAGACCAATAGAAAAATCTTTTCACTCTTTCGATGGTTTTCGTTATTCCACCATGTGACGATGTTACAGCTGTGTGGGCCTTTTCTATAATAGCTTGAGTTATGTTGGAGGGGATCCAAAGTTTCCATTTGCACTCATCTTCATCCCGCTCGAAGGACTCTTTCCTAAAAATCAAGCCATTTTCAACTTTCAGATCAGGCAAACGTTCCTTATTTAATCAGTTCCAGATATTCTGCGCTTTCAAATTCCGTAGTCTCAAAGTCAAATAAATCTTCCATGTTGAGCTCGTCAACATTTTCCTGAGTGGGCAATCTGGACAACATGTCTGCCACCACATTATCTGTGCCTTTTCTGTGCATTATTTCGAAGTCATAAAGCTTGAAGTTGCAATGACCAACGCGCCAATCTACCTGTTAGGTCTTTTAGGGACATTAGCCATTTAAGACTCGCGTGGTCAGTCACAATCGTGAATGGCATCATCTCCACGTAAGGCCTGAATCTTTTTACCGCCATTATTGCAGCTAAACATTCTTTTTCTGTTACGCTGTAATTCTTTTGACAGTCGTTCAACTTTTGCGAATAAAAGGTTATGGGATTTTCAACACCGTCTTCATTCATCTGGTACAAAACTGCATCTATTCCATATTCACATGCGTCACATTGAATGAAAAATCTTTTGGAAAAATCTGCATGTTTCAGGACTGGTGCGGACGTAAGTGCTCTTTTCAGTTTTTCAAATGATGTTGTCGCCTCTGGTGTCATACTAAACATTTTTGCCTTTTTTAGTGTGTCTGTCAGGGGTGCTGCTATCGCGGCAAAATCTTTAATAAACCGGCGATACCATCCGGCCGTCCCTAGGAAACTACGCACTTCTCGAGGAGACTTTGGTAATTTAATTTCTCTTATGGCTTTAATTTTATCAGGGTCAGTTCTCAGCACTCCACCTCCTACAATAAATCCTAGGTACTTTAATTGCTTAAAGCAAAATTGAGACTTTTTAAGGCCAATTGTTAGATGATTTATTAATAATATCGGATAGTTTCGAAAAACATTTAGAGCTTTTGAGAGATGTTGCCCAGTGCCTTAAAAATGCAAACCTAACAATTGGCCTTTAAAAGTCTCAATTTTGCTTTAAGCAATTAAAGTACCTAGGATTTATTGTAGGAGGTGGAGTGCTGAGAACTGACCCTGATAAAATTAAAGCCATAAGAGAAATTAAATTACCAAAGTCTCCTCGAGAAGTGCGTAGTTTCCTAGGGACGGCCGGATGGTATCGCCGGTAACAGAAAAAGAATGTTTAGCTGCAATAATGGCGGTAAAAAGGTTCAGGTCTTACGTGGATATGATGCCATTCACGATTGTGACTGACCACGCGAGTCTTAAATGGCTAATGTCCCTAAAAGACCTAACAGCAGCGTTGTCAACTCGGTGCTTTTCGCACCGTTTTTAGTGCTTTTTGAAATTTTCGACGCGAAAAATTTTGAAGTTACTGCTCAGTGCTTTTTTAAATTAATTTTCAGTGCTTTTTGTTTTGAACGGTGGCACTAAACCAAAAATTCAAAGAGAAATTTCCTTATCTATTTCTTTTTCGAGGAAGTCTATCATGGAAAAAACATAAGCTCTGAAGTTAAATAGAGAATTTAAAAAAATTCTAATAAAATTGTACAAGACTTGGTTGAAGAAATAAGCGCCATATTACCCTCAAACGTTAACATTTTAAGTATAATTAATGTAAGCAGTGTTTTGCCACACAACAAGGAAGACATAATACAAGTATTCAGTCCACTATCAAGTTTTGTGCAGAAGTAAAATATAATAGCGTTTGAGGCATTATCAAAAATTGCATTAGCCTCAAACTTCTGTCACTCATATTTAAACGACGAATTTGAACGCGCTTTTACTCTATGACTGTAGTTTAGTCTAAACTACGTAACAGAATGTCCCTATACTTGGTTAACACTTTGCTTTATATAAAATCGGCCTGAAACAAGACAATTTTGATGTGAATAGAGCTACCGCTTTTGGTTAATTATAACCAAAATTTGTACAAAATTTTCCCAATATCCAATATTTTCATTTCGATTACTTTTTTGCTATGAATATTTTTGTATATAAAATCACTTTTTTTATATTTAACTTTGTTATTTATATTGCGTTTGCTGAACAATACTTTTGACACATTTTTTATTTCGTTCAAAATTTATTGCCTTTGTCACATAGTTCAGCTGCAGCCGAAGGAATGTTTTTACAGCATAATTTAATAACAACCAAATTTGGTAAGCCCATCGAGTTCAAAATATAATCAGCTCTTACTGCCTGGCTCACGATGTCGACAAAAAATTTTCTTTCGCTTACTTATATTGAAAACAAAAACAAATTTTCTTATTTTGTTTTTGTTTTCAATATAAATAAGCGAACGAAAATTTTTTGTCGACATCGTGAGCCAAGCAGTTAACCTCATAAATACTGTAGTTGATTACTGCCAACTTGACTAAGCTCGAGTGATTCGTTTGTTCCTTGACAAAAAAAATTTTTAAAAATTTTTATAATAAATAATAAAATTTTTTTTATAATACATAACTTCAAAAGTCTTCGTCAAATTGATTTTAGAATACACTTATTTCTATAGAATTAAAATGTGTGCCTTTAATTTGACGTTTTAGGAACGGAATGCATATGTATGTATATATTTATGCATAAATTTTTTTTTAATAAAATAGAAAAGTTTTAAATTTAGTGCTTTTTTACTTAAATTACGCGCTTTTTTCCTGATTTCAGTGCTTTTTAAAATTTGAAAGTTGACAACGCTGCCTAACAGGTAGATTGGCGCGTTGGTCATTGCAACTTCAAGCTTATGACTTCGAAATAATGCACAGAAAAGGCACAGATAATGTGGTGGCAGACATGTTGTCCAGATTGCCCACTCAGGAAAATGTTGACGAGCTCAACATGGAAGATTTATTTGACTTTGAGACCACGGAATTTGAAAGCGCAGAATATCTGGAACTGATTAAAACTATTGAAAAAAATAAGGAACGTTTGCCTGATCTGAAAGTTGAAAATGGCTTGATTTTTAGGAAAGAGTCCTTCGAGCGGGATGAAGATGAGTGCAAATGGAAACTTTGGATCCCCTCCAACATAACTCAAGCTATTATAGAAAAGGCCCACACAGCTGTAACATCGTAACATGGTGGAATAACGAAAACCATCGAAAGAGTGAAAAGATTTTTCTATTGGCCTAAAATGGCATTCCAAATAAAAATGTATATCAGGAACTGTCAAGTCTGTAAGGAGACGAAGCCCACGAACTATGTTATGCGCCCAGAAATAGGTACACAGGTCATCACTGAAAGGCCCTTTCAAAAATTGTATATAGATTTTATGGGGAAATATCCCCGGTCTAAAAATGGTAATTGTTTTATTTTCATAGTCGTCGACCATTTCACGAAATTTGTGTTTTTGAAAGCAATGAGAGAAGCATCTACAGGCAATGTTATATAATTTTTGGTACGTGAAATTTTCCATAAGTTCGGAGTTCCCGAAATAATTCACAGTGACAATGGAGCACAATTTACAGCGAAAAACTTTGAAAAATTGATGAAAACATACCACATAAAGCACATAAAAACAGCAGTATACTCCCCACAGAGCAATGCAAGTGAAAGAGTTAATCAGTCAGTATTAAATGCCATACGAGCGTATCTGAAAGAGGACCATAGAGATTGGGATTTATATTTATCCGAGATAGAGTGCGCTTTGAGGACAGCAGTACATACAGCGACAGGATATACACCATTTTTTTCTCTTTTTGGATTCCATATGTATTCGAGTGGAGCGGAGTATGAATTAGCAAGAAAGTTGCAGTCGCTCACCGACCACAATATAACTCCATTAAGTAAAGAAGATAAAATGGAAAATGTGAGAGAGCAAATAAAGCAAAATTTAAATACAGCTTATGAGCGGAGCGCGAAAACCTATAACAAAAGGGCACGAATAGTAATATTTAGTCCCGGCCAGGAAGTCTACCGGCGAAACCAGGTATTGAGCGACTTTGCCAAGCAACGGAACGCAAAATTTTGTCGTAAGTTTCTCAAATGTAGGGTGGTTCGGCCTGTAGGTGAGAACATGTACGATCTGGAAAACTTAAATGGTACAAAAATAGGCATATATCACGCTAAAGATATTAAAAGATAAACGAGGAAAATGAATTGGCAATAAGGTCAAAAGTAATTTATGATCAGGTGCAATATTAGGAAAATGTGATTATTGAATTTAGTAATTATACACCAAATTATCTGTCGTATTGTCCTGCATTGTAGTTGATTATTAATTATTTTTTTTGCAATTATACAATAATATCTGTGATATAGCTTAAGTACACATAGTTTTAGAAATACCAGCTGTGATATTAGGTTTAAGTGCAATACTAGTGATAGGAAAAATACCTGATTTCGATCTGTGATATGAATGTTTGTGGAGTCCCGTTTTTTTTTACCATCCAATAATTGGGTACCATACATAACTTAGAAACACCTGAAAAGAAATAATAAGGGGTTCACAAAGTAATAGTTTTCTTTATAGGGCTATAAACATTAATACTTCCCGTAAAATTATCATATTGAGAAATTCAGATGAGTTTGAGGAATTCTGAAACCTTTACTCATAAAGGTTATCGGAATTCTGTATACTTCCACAGGCATGAAATAAAAAAAAATAATAGAGGTATGACCCGAGTAATTGATGACGCAGTCTAAAGACGTAGACAAAACAATAATAGCCACAAAAGGGCGTTCGTTTTACAAGTAACTGGCACAACTAGTGCCCTACCAATCTCAAATTGGTAACAAGAATATTTATTTATATCTATATATAAATAGGCAAGTGAAAAAAGTTAAGAACCATTTTAACTGACTTAAACTCAACGTATTCGCTTGATTTTTTTTTTTTGTTAGATAGATTGTCAATAGGAGCAGTGCAGAATGTATTTTTTCTTCTACATTTTTGTGTCTAATACTACGTTTATACGCGCACTATTTGCAAATAAAATTATTTGCAAATAAATTAACTCACTGTTTATACGGTAGCAAAAGTACACAAACTTGGGTAGCACTTCTATAGAAAAAATTTCTTATGTTGACAAAAAAAATAGTGTAAATGTGCAAAATATCAAATAATTATTTGTTTTAATTGTCATTACTTGCTTCTTTCAATGTTTTTTGTTGCAATATTTATTCATTTATTGTATTTTGTTATCAAACATTTGTAAGCGTGGCAACCTTAAGCATTTTATTTGCAAATAGTGCATTAATCGTGAATAGTTTTCTGAATTAGTAAGTCGCAATAAAGAGAATAATATGGCAACAATTTACAGTTTTATTTGCAAATAAGCCCTGCGTATAAACGTAGTATAAGATAGTTAAAAACAGTTAAGAATATTAGCCAATCATAAAGCCATGATTTCTCTATCTCTCTTAATTTGCTAAAAAAAATTACAACAATTTGGCTTGGCAACTCCATAAACACTCAGAAGGAAAAACGTATTTTATTTGTTCATTCTATTCTTATTTCCATCTTTCTATGTACTTAAACGATTATTGCTGAAACTAATAAAATTTGGATATTTAAATAACGAGTGGTACTGTATTATTTTTCTTTAGATGCTTAAAAATAATATATTTTTTTAATTATTAATAACTTTGATTAAAGTTAAATTCACCTACAGCACAAAGTTTTTTATTTTTGGTTTATTTTGTGTGCGTTTTGTTTTTGTTCATTGTTTTCATTATTTTTCTGTGCTTTAAATTACTGAACATACTGGAATGTTGGAATATGATGGAATATTGGAATATAATGGAATGTTTATATTATTATTCTAGTAAATTCGTACATACATATGGGGCCTTTCTCAAGGAATAGGGAATAGAAACATTATTTGTAACAAATGTTTTAATGGGGAATCTAAAAGTTTAGAGAAAAAGCGTTTAATGAAAAAATAAACGAATTTTTTTGTTTTGGCCAATAATAATGAATATGAAGTGAAAGCACTAGGAGCAAATATCTAATTACACTTAGTTCAAAAAGTGAACAACTTTTTTTAAATAGTTTGCTTAAAATCTATTCTTATTTATGACGGTAAATGAAATTTTAAATTCGTATTTAGTACTTAAGAAAGTGGTTTAAGAGAGTGGTTTACCATGGAGTCTATACATATGTATATTTGAATATAGTTTTTAAATTGTGTTTTAAATTCATAAAACTTTAAATATTTTCATTCTCTTCTCCACCTCTGTGCGTTAATGGTTGATTTTCAACCACTGGGCGAACACTAGTATATTTATAAAAGGGTTGCCTCTACTTTTTTTTTGCCTTTGTAAAAAAAAATTGGTGAGAGAGCCAGGTCTAGGAAGGCATCGGATTCATGTGAAGATTTCTCTGGAACAGTGGGAAGATGCAAGACAAATCATAAATCTAAAAGAGGAACAGAACGGAAATCGAGTATTTAAATATCACAGTTTTCGCACAAAACAAGACATCAAATCTAAACTAAAGTAAATGAGCAGTATGTAAGGTGAAGAATGATAGGAAAGTAATTATGAAGTTGTAAAGAATTACCAGGGCCAGGCAGACTGTAAGAAAAACAACAAATAAATTAAAGGCCAGCCGACAAAACAATTAAATGTTGGCGGGTGACTATGCTGGTATAGTTTTATTTAATTATTTGGGTAACAGGTTGATGTCAATGTTTCATCCACCTGCCTTACACACGTACATATATAAGTAGGATAATGAGCACACAAATAAATAAATCGGTCACTTCCAACGGAGGCCCAATAAAAATCTTGAGCAATAAGAAACTCTGTTTTTTTTTAGGTTTTCTTTCTTTTTTATAATAAATTTTCCTTTTATTTTTTTTAAATAAAACATTAATTTTATATGTAGTCAAAAAAATTTTTTTTTATTCCTTTGCTCTGAGTTGTTTTGTTTTATTGTGTAAAATGATGAGTATCAAATTCTGTCAAATGACGTTTTCTCATACGCATGCTACAGTTGCTAGCACTGTGTAGTGTAATACGTACGGATTGTAAAAGAATGTGAAAACCATAACAGGGATGTGTGTTCATTCATAAGTAGATAGTGAAAACGGTTATAATTCAAAATAGTAATGAAAAAATTATAAAAAGGAAAATACTATCTAGAGACATGAGAACCTGTTAGAAGAAAAACTGGGCAGGGGCAATCAGGGAGGAAATCCGGAAAGATCTAGGAAAATAAGAAGATTTCATGTAGACAGAACGAAACAAATAGCTAGCTGGTAGTGGAAAGAAAAATATGTAAAGCATGAAAAAGATATTTAAGGAAAAGTCTAGAGCTTAAAAAAAAAAAAGATGGAGAAATGAGCGCGAAACTCGCAGTATAATAATGAGAAAAGAAAATTCTAGAACTTAAAAAAAAAAGATGGAGGAAAAGGGCGGGAGAATATATTGGATGGAAAATGGGAAAAGTTCAAGGGAAAATTGAGAGGTCCAGAAAAATTAGAATGCCAGATTAGCGATCATTACACAAAAATCAGCAGAAGTGCTCATACACAAAACAAAGGAAAAGAGAATTTTAAAAGTTGAAAAGTAACTAAGTGGCAAAAAAAAGTAAAATATAAATAGTGCTTTGAATTGTTTAAGGAATACAAAAAAAGAAAAAAAAATTTAGGTATATCAAAAAGAAAAGAAAAACTGTACTACCAAACAATCAAATGTGCAAAAGGTTTTAAGTGAATGTGTTTATCTCTGTTTTGTCAGTAAACAGATACGTTTGATAAGGGAAGACAAATAAATTGTAAACGGAAAGTACCGGAAGAAGGAAGCCAGACTAGGAGGGATCAAGAAAGAAAGATCGAAGTTTCTCCAAGGCAGAAAAAAATTAAGGCCCTTCTAATCATTTGTCGCCACAGAACCAGGTAACCTTTTCTGTTAGTAAACATAAGTGTGAGTGCGATTAAAAGAAAAGCGAAGAAGCTAAACAAAATAACTTCGCTCAGCGTTTGGGTGCTGAGAAACAAGTAAAACAAGAAATTGAAGTCAGAAAAAAATTTTAGGATATATATATTTTCCTTACTTAGCGTTCTACTAAATTTTTTTTTGTTAGTATCTAAAAATATTATTTATTTATTATTTTATATATGTATACTGTATGTTTATTAGTGTAAATAGTGTTAAGTGTAATTGGTAGCAAATAGTTATTTTATCCCTAAAAGTAGGTTAAGTTTTCGGACTTTGCGCTATGCTTTCCAAGTTGGTAAAAAAAATTGATAAAAACATAAAAAAAAACATAGAAAACAGGGCTCACATCAAAAGTATAAAATTATATCAAAAGTATAAAATTATAGCAAAAGTATAAGAAAAAGTTATAATCTGTGTGTCTTTGGCCTTAGGGAGCTCCTGTAGGTTAGGGATTTTTTTTGTGCAGTAGAAATAAAATCAAGGAAAATTGTAGTACGAAAGAATTCGATTTGGGCTTACTAAAGTTCACAAGAAAACAAAAGAAATTAAGCAAGATATATAACCAAAAGGAAAGAAATAGTTAGCGCAGAGTTTCGATCGGTAGGAAGTCAAGAAAAATTAGCTTAAGAAAATTAATATAGAAATAATATAAAGAAAATAGAATAAAAATAAAAAGTAGATATAAATTTTAAAATTATTTGTAGATTAGATATATATTTAAGAAAAGATTGTAGAGAATAGATTTAAGTAAGAATGAAATAGAAAATGGGTTTAGAAAAAAATGTATAAATAAAAATAGATTTTATAACGTTTAGAAGAAAATCATGCGTGAATAAATAATTTAAAAATAAAGGTGACGAAGGAAAGGTAAGGAAAGAAAAAGGTCAGGTGGAATGTGGGTCATGAAGAAAAAAATCGGTATTTGGACATTTTATCATGACAAGGTTGGGTGGGCATAAAAAGGAGAACAACATCTATCTCCTATGGCGGTTTCTCGTGATATCTTGTGATGCAGTGTGATATGTAATGAGTTCGATGTTGTGTGTTTTTTTTTTGTAGTTGAATGTTTTATTTTTTTTTGTGTTCAAATACGCGGCTGGCGGGAAGGGTTGGAACCTCCTGAGTATGAAAACCGTACGAGCTAGTTGGAAGAACTCGCCAGGTCAACCGGTTTGTAACAGTGTTTTACAGAAATTAAGTCTGTTTCACAATAAGGGCATAGATTGGAATAGTCTGGGAATAAGAGATTTTTTTTTGTGATTAGCGTATGACCAAGTCTTAGTCTTATAAATTTCTGACTGTCTATGGCACTAACTCTGGTGGTTATGTTGGTCTTTAGGTAATTGTCTATTTTAATTTTGTTGTGATTAATTTCTTTATACCAATCCGATGAGGTCGTCCATAGGTCTTCTATATGGGTAAACTTTTTAATATGTTTAGTTATGTCTTTAGTGTTGACGTTTGCGGTTAGATAGGATGAGGTGTTGAGGGTAGCTTTTGCCGTAGCATCAGCGAATTCGTTACCTTGAATAGCGCAATGACCTGGGACCCATAAGATAATAACTTGTGGGAAATTGTTAATTAAGCAGTTCCTAATAAAGTTTACATAATAATTATGGTTGTGGAAATTTTTTATAGCGCTGATGGAAGAAAGAGAATCAGTGCATATTAGTATTTTGTTAGACGAATTTAATGCGTAGTTGATGGCTTCAAATATGGCAATTATCTCCGCAGAGAAAACCGAGGTGAATGGTGGGAGTACCGCGGTTTTTATTATGGTGTTATTGGTTGTTACACTATAAGATACGTTTTGGTCATTTTTAGACCCATCCGTATAAAGTATGGTGTAATTGTTGTAAATTTGAGTTGTTTGTAGAAATAATTGATTATAGATGTCTGGTGGAGTGTTGGCCTTCAAATGTTGGCTTAATGAGGTATTTAGACTGTCTGTGTTGAGGTGCCAGGGGGGTTTGTTGGCTATTGGAAAGTTTCTAATCGGTGATTTTGGTTAGTATAGAATCCTTCAAGTTAGGGTTCATGCTGTATAAATCGTTATTGATTTCGAAAATTGGTGAGTTCGTGCTGTTAATCACGTTGCGTAAAAGTCTAAATGTTAAAAAGTTTCTTCTCATTTCGAGAGTTGGGATATTGGCTTCGTATAACATGTTATGTATGGGTGTTGTTCTGAAAGCTCCCAAAGATATTCTAATTGCAGAATTAACTATTGTTTTTATTTTTCTGAGGGATGAGTTGGCCAACCAGCCATATGAATATAGGCCAAAGTCAACTTTAGCTAACATGATTGCTTTCGTTGCTGAAATTATGGAATATATGTTGCAGTTGTATTTTTTATTGGCAATACATTTTATTATGTTTAATTTTTGGGTTAGGCTATGCTCAATATAATTTATGTGATCTTTCCAGTTATATTTGGTATTAAAAATTAGGCCTAGTATCTTAAGGGAGTTGTCGTTTTGTATGTTGAATGAGCCAGCTGATACTATTGTGTGACAATTTCTTTTCCTACAGATATGTAGATGTTTACATTTCGTTATAGACAATTGCGCTGCTGAGTAGTTAGACCATTGGTTTATATACATGATCACAGATTGTATATCAATAGTTTGGGATTTTTCTTGGTTGAGTTCCTTGATTAGATAAAAATCGTCAGCATCATTGAGCTCAGTTAAGTATTTACTTAACTTGTTATATGAGACTAAGAAAATGATAACCGATAAGGGTGACCCTTGGGGTATACCGTTAAATAATGGGTAAGTGTTCGAGTATATTTTGTTTATTTTTTTCTAATTTTTCTATTTGTTAGGAAATTCTTGATGTATCTTGTAATATTGGGTCCTATGCCACATTCGATTACCTGGTGAATAATAGTATGGAGACCGATTTTTTCGAATGCTTTAGAAAAATCCAATGATATTAATGATAAATGTTTTTTGAAACTTAGAGATTTTGTAATTAAGTGGTCCATATAAAGATGCGCATCCGATACCGACTTGTCTTGCCTGAACCCTATTTGATGTGTACTAATAAGGTTTTTTGACGTGATAAACCACCACAGGCGGTTAGCAATTATTTTGTCTAAGAGTTTTGCTAAGCAAATATTCAAGGAAATAGGTCTGTAAGATGTTATTGTGGTTTTGTCTTCGTTAGGTTTTAGGATGGGGGCACAGAATACACAGAAGTGAAGAAAGTGACAGGTCAAAAAAGCTAGGATCAGGTTTTTAAAATTCGTGGGAAAAAGAGACAACTATAGTGCATTTGTTATTAAGAAAGTATGGAAATAAACAAACTGAAAACGAAAATTATAAGAATGTGAAAAAGCAAAAATGATTAGAAAAGTTTTATAAAATGTAAATTTAATCATTTTTATGTGTTTTAAGCAAAAAAAAAAGTGAAATAAAAGGTTGTGAGTGTTCATTAAGTGTTTCCGGCATCTTTCAATGGCAATAGTGCAGAAAACTTCATCTGGGTGAGAACTAGGAGTCTGTATTGGCCATTAAGGAATGCACTCAACGTGCCGGAGTTGCATTTGTTCCATATATTGGGGAGTCTTACAATATTGTCTACAAAATGATTGATTATCCTCAGGAAGATGTTTGTAAAGTTTATATCGATGCCTTGTCGACATTCATCAGTGCCACAAAACATTCATTGCCTTGTACAAGCAGAATGGCATAGAAGCACATATATACATATGTACAAGGTGTTGGAAGTGCCATTACCATACTAATTCCTAAATTGGATCAAATTGTGCGTGACGATAAAAAGGTTTACCTTGTGCTTGCTGCACATGAAAGTTTCTCCTATATTTTGAAACACAATTCTCTGCCGGGTGAAAATTGAATGATTGCAATTTTGATGAGCCTGCTGGCGGCAATGACGACGAAAGTGAATACGAAGGTGCTGGTAATTTGCTGTCATTATTGGGTCAGGCTATGGAGCCAGCAAAATTCTACATGTATTTTGGATGTGTATACCAAATTATCGCATCTAAGTTGGTAAGTAAGCAAAAATGCATGTAAATTTATAGTTTATAATAATTAGCACTTGCGGTTTTTAAATATATTTACAGCAAAAAGCTAAGAAGGACGAGGAACTGGATTCACAAGCGGCCTTTGTATATAGAGCTTTGGCCGAATGTTTTTGGTGCTTTGAAAAACTGCACCGGAAACTATTTCGATACATTCTGCTCGTCAAAATGCTGTTTTTGTATTTTATTCCGAGGGAAAATCATTCGAGTAAGTGTTAATTTGTTTTATTAAAAAAATATACACACAATAACTAAAATGTATATTTTTCAATTGCAGAGCATATATGTATGTATATTTTGATGGCATTGTCTCAGGACATTGCCAACGAAAAGGAACCTGCCGCTCTCGATAATATATATATGTGGAGCAATTGCCTGTCATACAAACTGTAACTTAATACCTCTGGAACAAGTATTGCCAGTTTTGCTGCAAACTTTGCCATTGCACGAAGATTTTGATAAAAACGGAATTTGTTGATAATTGAATTGAATTTGTCAATCAAGACACCTACGAAAATTTTGTCGGTTTGCTTAAAGAAATCCGTGCCAATTATCCCGACAAATTCAGTGCAGTGGCTAATTAGAATTCTTCAATTTTTGCAAACTCTTTAAGAAACCAACCACAAACGTGAGACCAATAAAAAACAACACTGCTTTTCTAGAAGTAGCACGAAGACAAGTATTTATTTCAGTTTTTCTTCCAAACGAAATTGATCATTTATATCATGATCCTTGAAAGATAAAATATGTACATTTTATACAATGCTATTTTATATTTCTTTATTGTTTTAATTATTGTTATTTTCAATAAAAATTTAAATAATCATTTATATTAACTAACTTGTATATGAAGTACATTTTGTAAAGTTTAATAATTTTAAAATGCGCTAACTGTTGAAATTTTGTAACAGAGGGAAAACAAACACAATTTTAGTTGTTGGAACAAAAATAAAAATAAAGAAATGGATTATTTAAAAAGAATGAAAAAAATCTTTAATTTGCTTAATAACGTGTATCTACAATTTCTTTAATTTAGATTTCAGTTTTTGCTTTTTTTGGTTTATATTTTTTCCTGGGGTTTTTTCTTCCTCTTAAAAGGGTTTCCATTTCAGCTTTCTTCTCATGATTGTGTACACTGGCCCGTATTTGTAGTTTTTCCATAAGCTGTGAAATGAGAATGAAAAAAATAGTAGATTGGAAGGGAAAACGAATAATGGAATGAAAATATAAAATAGTAAATGGAAAAATAATAATGATGAATATGAAATTAGATGAATATAAAATTTTTCTCTTTTTGAAATTATTTGGTGGCCCTGAAAAGAGCCTATTCAGGAACGTCTTTTGAACGTTTTGGTGGCCCTGAAAAGGGCCTTCACATTCTTTTAGTGTCATCAAAGGGGCTTTTACAAAAATTTGAAATTTCAATCTCTTTTTGAAATTATTTGGGGGCCCTGAAAAGGGCCCACCATGAATTCGAATACTCTGAAAATATAATAAATATTATAGTAAAATTGCAGTGGATATAAGAATAAATCAACGAAAAATAAAGATAAATAATATAAATTAATTCATTGTCTAAAAATAAATAATGATAATAAAGCCATATAGACTTATTCCAGAATTAATTGAGTAATAATGCCATTTTGGCTGATTACATATGAATTTATTACAGTGAACCGACGAAAATCGATGCATTGTGCCGATACAGTACCGCATTTCGTATATAATTTATTTTTTATTTCTTGCAGATATTTCTGTCAAGAGACTCAACTATTTATGAAATGAGGACTTAAAAGAAGTTATTCATTCGGTAATTCAAAGGGCAGAATTCCGCGAAAAGTTATTTGAATGGAGAAAGTCTTATAAACATATTACAAATTTAAAATAAATGAAAATTAATAAAAAAAATCTCATATATTCTTTGACTTATGCGTGTACTTTTTGATTCCATAGTATATTGTAAGTATGAAGCACCATTAAAGTAAAACTGTAACATTTTTAGTTTATTGTTTATACATACATTTTATTGTTTATACATACATTTACATACCCTGTCGGAGAATGTGTGGTTGACTACAAAAATAGTTAACTTATATTTAGCTTTTCTTAGACTGACTAAAAGCTAAGTGCAATGTCATCCAGAACATATCCAAAACTAATTCTTAAGTTGAGTACGTAATCAAATTTGATAAGAGCCAACAAATTTATTCGAAGCAACTTTGAAACTCATTTCAGTTTTATATTAACATTTTGCTGTTGTTATTTTAGATGGTACCTTAGCCGAGAGGTAGCGCGTTGAGTACACAACGTTCGAACCCCGCAAAAATTTTTTTAATTTACTGACTACCAGGTGACTGGGAACAAAATCAACTTTAAGGTAGTTAAAAGTAGTGCAGAGTGAGACAACTGGCTACCGCCTAGGACATCGCAATGTTAAAATATTCAGTTGATTACATTGAAAGTAATCCAAGTGTCAGTCAGTACTATTTGCGAAATAGTTAGTTTAAAGTTAACCAAATTACCGACAGGGTACTCTTTAAATAAAATTTTGCTTCGAAGAACACACCAATATGAGAATATTAATAATAAAATGTAACCACATTAATAATAAAATGTAACAACATAATAAAACGTAACATCATTTGTTTCTTGCTTTTAAGTAGGGATGTAACGAATACTAGTTTAGTGAATGCGAAAGCGAATAATACATTTTAATTTTTGCGAAAGCAAAATAAATTTATATAAGAGTATGTATAATAATTAGTAATAAGTTCACAAAATGTTAGGCAATCAACCCATTCCTACTTTGGCCCTAAAGCCTGGTACTCTGTTCAACATTTCATGTGAATATTAAGAAAACTTGGAATGAATTTTTCCTTAAAAAACCTTGCAAAAGTAGTTCTGGTTTCTTTTGACGTTTGTTAATCGCAAACTATTTTCATAAAAGATATATATATTTTTTGTCGCTAGGAAATGCTTTGCCAACGTTAAACCGATCGTATTTTCCTGCGTGAGTTGCAGACAGACATTTGGGCATTTTACTACAAAATATTCTGTGACTACCACAATGGACAATGGGCACAAATTGTCGGTTGGTTATTGGTTTGCGGCACAGTATATTCAAATATGTTAATGTCTGCAGCAAACCAATAACTAACCACCG
Source organism: Tachina lurida (assembly GCA_944452675.1). Classification (NCBI taxonomy): domain Eukaryota; kingdom Metazoa; phylum Arthropoda; class Insecta; order Diptera; family Tachinidae; genus Tachina; species Tachina lurida. The sequence continues at coordinate 15,733,353 of OX101757.1, read as the reverse complement.
ATACCGAAACCAATAACTTTCACTAATTTTAGGACTTACCTCTCCGGATCCTTCGGGAAGATGTGCAGCTTCTCATCAGATGGACATCCTTTAATGCATCTAAAACTCCTGAAAAATTACGCAAACATTTAAAAAATTACCATCAATTTGTATTAAGTTGTCCGTGTATACTTACATTTTTCAGTTTTCCCAGAAAAAAGTTTGCCAAAATTTCTGAAAGCAAAAAAGTTAATAAAAACATATATAGTTTTTGTAATTTTCCAACTGAAAATTATACTTACATCCAATATTGAGCCAAAGAATAGTTTCCTGAAAATAAACTGGAAATATATTCAACATTAAATACAAATTTATAAGATTAAAAATTTTTTCACCCTTTTACTTACCAATTAGCACACATGAATAAAAGCACAAAGCATAATCACAAAACAAGCTAAAATTTTGTTGCGCTAGAAGCAAATTCAAAGCAAAATCAACGCCAAAATTCCGGGGAGAGCGAGATAGGTATAAAAACACAAAAATCTTCCGTCTCGTGTCACTTCTGTATGTTTTGTGATGGGGGAAATAGTGCTTATTTTATAAAAATTGGGGATATAGTTATTTAAAATTAAATTGTATAGGTGAATAAGTCTTTGTTTAGAATAGCTGTTAAGATTGTGGATCATTGGATACGAAATTCTATCGAATCCAGGGGTTTTACCTTTTAATCTGCTGAGAGCAAATTCCATTTCGTATAATTCTATACTTCCCTCAATAGCTTTTGCCATGTTATTTGAAGTGGTTAGTGTACTTAAGTTAGGTAAGGAGTATTTGTTGCTTGTAAATTCGTGCGAAAAACTGCTGTCGTGTGATTGGGAAGACCAAAATTTGCCAAATTCTTCAGAAATAGCGTGTTTGTCTGTCAAAAATGAGTTGGGGTCGGAGGGAGATTGGATTGTGTGGATAGATTGTGGCACACTGAGGCCACAAAAAGTTCTGATATTATGCCAAATCTTCTTAGTTGGTGACTGTGGACTGATTTCCGAGGTGAACTCTGAAATTGAATTACTTTTCGCAATTTTAATCTCTCTTTTCAATCTAGTTACAGCCCTCTTATAATTGATAATGTTTTCCGTATTGATATTTTTTTTAATGTATGCCAGAGTTGGTTTTTTTCTTTTTTCAGGTCATTAAGGTGTCTATTCCACCACGGCACTCTTTTTTATGGTAGGGTTGATCTGAGGGATGGATTGGTTAGCGCTTTGCAGAATAATTTTTTGCATAATGGATGTCTCTTTATTGATGTTATTGCTAATGGGGTGATAACTGTGGAATAGTAGAGAGAGTTTATTGAATTTGGGCCAGTCTGCTTTTTCCATGACGAATTTGGGTCTAAATCTAGGGCTAGTTGATTGTGAGGGAACGAAAAGTTGGATTAAGATCGCTACTATGTAGGTCGTCTATTGTATTCCAGACGGATTGGATTTTTAGATTTGTTGAGCCGAAAGTTAAGTCTATGTTGGTAGATGTATGTCGAGTGCTTAAGTGAGTTGGGGAGCCATCATTGAGAATTACAAAGTTAGATGTTGTTATATATTCTGCTATAGTATTACCTCTAATATTATTTGTGGTACATCCCCACATAGAGTGCCAGCTGTTAAAATCACCGGTAATTAAGACGTTATTATTGAACTGGTCATACATGTTTCTAATTGTAGCTAGGTCAAAATTTACTGAGGGAGGAATATACGAATTGATCAAGGTAATTTTTTCCTTGGATTGAAAAATTGCACCGATGGAATCTATTTCGTTTGAAAAAGTTATTGGAGTAAACTGGATGGAATTATGTATGAGCAATGCAGCCCCTCCATACGAGTGTGTTGCAGAGTTTTTGAATATACATCTGTAATTGAGTGGGATGGGTAGGTGGGTAAGGGTATGGAAGTGTGTTTCTTGGAGGGATATGATTTTGGGATTATATTTTTTTATAAGTATTTGCAGTTGATTAAAATTGTTTAGGTATCCTTTGATATTCCATTGGATGATGCTTAAAGCCATTATGAGTTAGGGTAAAGGTTTAATTTAGAAAGTGAAATAGTTAAGAGGTGAAATACTTATTTATACATAAATATTAACCCTCACGCCGACCGACGCGACCCTTGATCAGCCACAGAGTTTTGGGATCCGTGGCACGATCCCCGGCCGTGCCGCCCGATGAGAGGGGATTTGTGAAGTAAGAAACAAAATCACTCTTACATCATCCCATCATCTTCACTTACGTCTACTATATTTGGAGTATTTTCAATAGTCTTTGATTTAGAATTTAAATTCTTGTGTTTATACTTTAATTGTGTTTTTAGCCGGTTGGATGTGTTCCTGGGGAAGATTTTTGTATTGAGTTGAACCTTGGAGGAGCTTGGGGCTGGAGAGGACTGGTCAATATGTGCGAGTATTATGGACTTCGTGTCCTGTGTTGCGCCGTATATACATTGTTGCTTACTGAATTGTTGCTCGTGTTCACATGCAGTGCCGAGATTGGCTGTTGTATTTTTACCTTTAATATGGAGTCATCATAGCTCACTGGTTTGGTGCGTGTGCTCGTAGGTTTATTAGCGTTCACAGCGGAAGCGTATGTGCCATTTTCGTTTGAGTGTCTAGTGTTGTAAATTTGTTCAGCTTTTCTCTGCGAGGTTTTTTCTAGTACTCTAATAGCCTGTATTTCCCTGTTTTTTATAAATATAAGGCATTTTTTGTCTTTAGCTATATGTTTAAAGTCACTGATCTTGTTTTCTTTGCAGTTTGTACAGCAGGTATCGTTGTTGCAAGAGTCGTTCGAATCTTCGTTGATATGGTTGACGCTACCGCAGTTTATACAAATTTTATCTTTTTCACATGTTTTTTGAAGGTGGCCATATCTCAGGCACTTGTTGCATCTCAGTGGCAGAGGTATGTATGGACGCAAGTATATTTTTTGGCTTGTATTATGTTTTTAGTTTTAACTAAAACTGTGCCATTGCGGAGTTTTTTACAGTCGGCTACTTCTCCATTACATGTGGAGTCGATAACTTTTTTAATGAGGAAAGGTGATACGTTGGCCATGGTGTTTTCACTGTCTACTCTAGTTATTACGAGATATATCGGAACTTTTGAGTCAATAACTATCTTTTTCGCAAAGTCATACTGTAAACCGGAGGTAAGATGGAATTTCTTTTTTGCGACATCAGGTGGTTCGTTCATTATGCAATTATTTCCTTTTGAAAATATATTTACTAAAAATTGCCAACATATTAAATAATTTCCAATGAAAACTAGAAAATTATTTTTCTGTTACGAAATAATTTCATTGGACTAAATAAATATGTTCTACCTTCACACTGTTTAATATTTTCCATAGCAAGCAGAACAGAAATATTTTTGTAGTAATATTTTTCTATGCACACAAAATGAAAATAAATCCACTATAATATTTTACGCAGTAAATAGATTTCCATTTTTGCATATTAGCTTGTGTAATATTATTGTGACTGCAAAATATTATAAACGACAGCTACTACAAAATATGCATAGAAAAATATTTCAACTTCGAAAAATGCGTGCTACATAAATATTTTGCCATTCAACCACTATGAAAAATATGATAAATGAAACATGAGAAAATTTAAATATTTGAGGAAAAATATGTAGATAGTCAAACAAGAAATATTGGCATTGGCAAAAAATATGCATATTTATGGCAAAAAATATTTTTGTCTCATTATGAAACGTAAAATGGAAAAGTGAAATGTAAAAGATTGAAATGAGTGTGGGCATTTGATTATGTGTGTATGTTGTATATTTATGTGTGCACGTATGTAAATGATAGGAAATCAAGTTACGCAAGGTTTATTATAATTATTATTATTAAAAATAATAAAATTAATAATAAAAATAATTTTAATTATTGCTTTATTTAAATATATTTTACTTAGAATTTGTAAGTAATTAAAATGTTCACTAAGGAAATATTTCCTACTAGAATGAACAAAATATGAAAATTACAAGTCTTATTAACAAAAAAAATTCGTTAATTTAACTTACCAGGTAGCACAAACTTGCCCTTAAGTTACCGCTCAATTTAGGTTAAACTAAAGTTGTAATAATAAAAACCTTTTTATACTTACGATAAAATCTTACTTTTAAATAATTATAATCTTGTAGTGTAATTTAAAAAAAAAGATCGACTGTGTTTGATTTGTTTATTGGTTAGAGTATTACTTAGCTCTTCAGCCGCATTAAAAGAGCATCAAAATGCCCACTTGAGAATTAAAAAAGGAATCAAGAGCTTTTTGATTGTCAAATTAATTCTGAATTTTATTCCTAAAAATCAATTGCTTATATACTAAATTATTGCATTGGTCAGCTCATAAATTTCATAAGAGAAATTATTATTTCCCTCGTTTTTACTTAATAAAGAAATAGTATTATATTACAAATCTCAAATAAACATTTAGTACATTGACATTGTTTTGAATATTTAAAGTTTTCTGCTGACCAATCGTAAACATAAAAAAAAAGAATAAAGAAAAAAAGGTTCTTAAATAACTAAGTGTGTGTTAAATAAGTGTGTGTCTCATAATTAACAAAGTAAAAAAAATATAATTAAAAATAAATTCTTAAAATTCTAACAGTGATGTACATAACTGTACATTCACTACACCCTCACCCTTTTGGATTTGGGCATTATTAAAATAAAACAAAAATTTTTTTTATAACTTTAATTATGGATAATTTTGTTTCAGTTTAAGTATTTTTTTAGTAAATTTTTATGTACCGTTTTTATTTTGTTTCATTAATTTCTATAACTACATTTAAATTGGCTGTGTCTAGTACTTTATATGGACCTTTATAGGGAGGTTCAAATTTTCTTCTATTCTCGACTTTCATTAAAACAAAATCACCTACTTTTATCTCTATACTATCTTGTTTTTGTTTAGAATCTTTTTTCCTTCGGTCTTTAATTTTTAAAGTCATATCATGTGCTCTTTGTAGTGAGTAGTAGAGTCTAGTTTTTAATTCATTTGAATAGTTGTCCAAATTATAAATTGGCCTTGGGTTTTTCAATTCGTCACTTGGTAGTGTAGGAAGTTTTCCGAATACCAACTCAAAAGGCGTGTAGTCTGTATCAACGTTTGGAGTTGTATTGTAGGCAAATGTGTAGAATGGTATCCATTGATGCCATTCATCGTCTTTCACAAAGCTTAGTAAGTATTCGCTTAGAACACGATGGTTGCGTTCAATTGTTCCTACTGTTTCATGGTGGTAGGGAGTAGAAAAGTTTTGTTTTATTTCTAATAATGAACAAATCTCTTTCATCAGTTCATTTGTAAATTCTGTACCTCTATCTGTTTTAAGAATATTAAATAAACCGTACTTCAAAACTACTTGCTCTATCAAGACTTTCGCTACTGTTGCATCTTTGGATTCTATAGGATGTGCGATTACGTATATTGTTAATTCGCATTGCATAGTGAGTATATATCTGAAATTGTCAGATGGTCTTAAAGGACCTACAGTGTCCATTACTATAGTGTCAAAACTTTTTGATGGTGTATCTGTTGCGATATAAGGTTCTTTTGTGTGTTTTATTTGCTTATTTAATTGACATGATTTACAAGTTCTTACATAATTTTTAACCATTTTGTTCATATTTTTCCAAACATATTTCTGTTTTAATTTTGATAGTGTCTTTTTTATACCGAAATGTCCACTGTGTGGCAAATCATGGTATTCCTCAATCAATCTATACTGTTTTGTGGTGTCATGTATTCTCTTTGGCATTTTATATATAATTATTTTAATATCATTATTTCTAAATTGTTATATTTCTCTTTTAAGTTTTCGGCCGTTATATATTTAAAAATTTCATCATTATCATATATTACGTACGTTTTATGATCTGCTCTTTGTAATCTTAATAAAAGTTTCTCCAAAAATGTTTCTGAAAACATAGGATTTTCGCTTTTACTACATATTATGCGCATAATATCTTCATTCAATTCTTTAGATTCTTGCTGCAGCTTTTTATCATATATAAATTTTATTTTTTGGAGCTTCTTAATATCATTTATTGACGTGCATTCCCACATACGGAGGTGATCAGTCTCTTTTGGAGATATGCAATCCTTAGTATTATTATTATCTTTATCGTTTTTAATATTTTGGTTAACCATACTTCGCGTTATTGCCAAAGTTTTCTTTTCTTTTTCATCAACATAATTTGGAATCATATCTTTTAGAATTTGCGAATTTATTTCAATTCTTGATAATGCATCTGCGTTTGTATTATTTGAACCTTTTTTGTATACAATTTCAAAGTCATAGTCCGATAGTTCTAGTCTCATTCTGGTTAATTTTGAGGATGGGTTTTTATGAGAAAATAGTGCAATGAGTGGTCTATGGTCCGTAACAACTGTAAATTTTCTACCGTATAGGTAAGGTCGGAAAAATTGTATGTATATTTGAATTTCGTTGATTAGTATTGAAGTTTCTATTAAATCTGTTGAAAGTATTATGCTGGCTTGAATTTCTGTTATGTCCAGTAAAACTATTATTGGTTGGGGTAAAATTCCTATTTCTTATATTGAAGTTATTGTTATTGTGATTATTATGGTTTGTGTAGCTAAAATTTTTGTTTTGTCGATTAAAATTTTGGTTTCCCTGGTTGCTGTACGTGTTGTAAGTGTACTTTTTTCTGTTATGGTTGTTAAAGTGCGTTTGTCGTCTGTTACTAATGTGAAAGATTTTTAATGCATCTGTTGTATTCAAGATTCTTTCTTGTGTTATTGCTATATCGTAAGCATCTGTCAGTGTTTTGGGTTGTGCAGCTATGACTGCTATTCTTATATTTTCATTGAGGCCTTCTTGGAAAGTTTCTAATGCTAATTTTTCATTCATGTTTTTTATAGTTTCAATAGCTATTTCATTGGGATTTTCACCTAAGTCTTTAATTTGTATTATGGTCAACTCTGTTATTAATGAATTAATTTTTTTCCTGTAAAGAGCTACACTTCCTTTCTGTTTCATCTTTCTAAGTTCTGTGTGAAGACAACTTGCTGTTTTAGTGTGCTTAAAGTTTGTGGCTAACGATGTTTTTAGTTCGCTAAAAGTTGTTGGTAGTTTTTGTGTCAATAGTAAACTTCTGACTTTGTCGTTCAATTTCATACAGATTACATATTTTATAAGTTTCTTTTTACCTTCATCATTTAACTCGTCATGAACCATTTCTACCATGGTTAGGAATATGTCTAGATGGAGTGGCTTTCCATCAAATGTCGGGATTGTATCCGATGCCTTTTTGCTGTCGAAATTAGACATGATTGTAGGTATTTTTGTGTCCAATGTGCTTTTGTGTTCTAAAAGTGTTTCAATTGCTTTTCCCTTCAGTATTCGAAATTCTGATATTTTATCTTCCCTTAGTGATCTTGGTAGTTGGCTTGCTACTTTGCCAAATTGTCTACTTAATTGCTCAACTAAATAAAGCTTTTCTTTAAGTGTTTCTTCTGTGTACTTCTTACTTTTCGATTTTTTTGCATTTACAATTATTCTGTTGAGTTCTTCTATAATTTGATCCATAAAAAAATTTTTTTGTAATGGTTTTTGTTTAATTTTAATATATGTTTTCATGCATTTTGTACATTATTTCTTACTACTTGTTTCTTTATATAGTTTTGAATAAATTTCCATAATGCTATTAGTAAGATAATTATCAATAAAACTATAACTATTTCCTGACTTATCGTTATTTTGTTGTCGTTTACTGCATATGCATTTGCATGACCTTCAACTTTAGCATCCGCGATACCCATTTCTATGTTTTTAATATTATAACTTATGATTTCTTCGGGTGTTAAACTAAAAGTGTGCATAATTTTAATTGAAATGAATTGTGTTGTATTATTTCCATCCTTTCTTCTTTAGTTCCGCTAGTTGTTTTATCAATGCTCGTTTTTGATTGCCCTTGCTGATGTTTATGACTCTTTGTAAATCTCTGCAGGCTGCTTCGAATTTTCGTTTTTTTCCTCCTCTTTTTTTGGGTTTTGTTGTCACTGTTTCTACTTCTGGTTTTATGGATTTTTTTACTTGTCTTGCTCTGTATTGCTCGATTGTAAGTGGCTTGGGCCCGGCATCTTTAGGTGTTGGTATATAAGGTGGTGCTTCCTCAGTGTTCTCAGTTGTGGAAGTTGGAAAGTATTCTTCTGAAAGTTCTATGAATTTTTCGAATTTTTTGAAAATTTCGTCGATTTCTTCTTTCGAAGTCATTCGGGAAACTTTTCAGGATCGGTGGCAGGATCGCCATGTAGTGTAATTTAAAAAAAAAGATCGACTGTGTTTGATTTGTTTATTGGTTAGAGTATTACTTAGCTCTTCAGCCGCATTAAAAGAGCATCAAAATGCCCACTTGAGAATTAAAAAAGGAATCAAGAGCTTTTTGATTGTCAAATTAATTCTGAATTTTATTCCTAAAAATCAATTGCTTATATACTAAATTATGGTCAGCACATAAATTTCATAAGAGAAATTATTATTTCCCACGTTTTTACTTAATAAAGAAATAGTATTATATTACAAATCTCAAATAAACATTTAGTACATTGACATTGTTTTGAATATTTAAAGTTTTCTGCTGACCAATCGTAAACATAAAAAAAAAGAATAAAGAAAAAAAGGTTCTTAAATAACTAAGTGTGTGTTAAATAAGTGTGTGTCTCATAATTAACAAAGTAAAAAAATATAATTAAAAATAAATTCTTAAAATTCTAACAGTGATGTACATAATTGTACATTCACTACAATCTCTTCCCAAATCAAATGCCAATGCAAAATTATATTTTTGAAGGTTTTTCTTCTAGCGCATTGTAGGTGTTCTTGTTTTATTATTTTACTATTGAAATTTATAAAACAAAATTCCTGGCACAAAATTGATGAAAATGTTATTTGCTAACTTCTTTTATTTTTTACAAAACGTGCAACAAATTAAAATTAAATGCAAAGGACGCTCTGGATCTGACGTATTTTTGACGTCATCATGAAGCTACATTTTCTACATGCCGTGTACTAGGAACACATGTAAATGCAGAAATTCACATCTTTACACATGTGCTGCCTTTAAAAATGTGTTTAATTTGGCTAAATATGTCTTATTTGGAATTTGGTACAAGAATACTATAAAATGTTGATGGCATATAACTAACCACTACTATTAATTTCATATTATGCAACTAATATGTACTTATGTTGCAAATTCTCGTGGCGTTACACCCACATGCAGATGTGGATTTTTACATGCCATGTACTGCAGGCTTTAGTCATATGCATTTTTACTTCGGAATATTAGTTAAATTTATATTACTCGAGACTAGTAGAACACTAAATTAAAATGTTGCATAATATAATTTTTTTTTTTATTTGTTCAATGGTAGGTTAGGTTAGGTTAGGTAGAGGTGGCAGTCCGAAAGCCGGACTCACTTAGACCGTTTTGGTCCATTGTGATGCCACGGAGACTCTGCTTATGCGGAGTCCCCACCGTCGAAACATCCAGAGCTCATTATAAAGCTACTAATACGTTGAAGTTCCACACTAGCAACGTCAGAAAGTTCCCTGAATTCAAGAGCGCCCATTGTGGCCATTCTCTTTCCTGCAAGTCCAGGGCAGTGACAAAGAAAATGTTCTATGCTTTCCTCTTCATCGATGTCTTGGCAGCTGCGGCAAAAATCGTTGTGTTCAACCCTAAGCCGTTGTGCATGCCTACCTATGAGACAGTGTCCGGTTAACACGGATACTAGAGCCGAAATTTGTTTCCTATTCCTCGAAATTAGGTAATCCGTACCTTCTCTATTTAGGTAAGTCCATAACTGCCTTGTGATCACGCAGTCATTTCTAGTGACCCACCTTCTATTCGTTTCTTCCTCTGTCTTGCGCCTAAGTCTGAGTTTGCAAGAGAGTAGGGGTAGACCTACACATTCCAAGTCCGGTGGAACCTGTAAGGTTGTCCCAATTCTAGCAAGCTCGTCAGCCCTAGAGTTCCCCTGGAAGCCTCTATGCCCCGGGATCTAGATGATCCTAATATCAAACTGCTCTGCCATCTCAATTAGAGATGATCGGCAGTCGAGGGCTGTTGTTGTTCTTAGAAGCGGGGATTCTAGGGCCATAATATCTGCTCGACTATCGGTGTAAATGTTAATCAAAGTCGTTGAAGTGACATTCACTCTCAACCAATTCGCAACTTCTCTTATAGCAAGGATCTCTGCCTGAAAGATACTGCAGTGATCCGGAAGTCGCCTTGCAATACGAAGACCTAAAGCCCTCGAAAAGACCCCATAGCCCACACCTTCCTGTGTTTTGGAGCCGTCCGTATAAAAATCAACACTTTTTCTTCTACCTGGAGTTCCATTCATCCACATTTCTGTGGATGGTATCCAGGTTTTATAAAGACGTTCGTGTAGTAGAGCAGGGGAGGTTTGGTCAATCCTCCATCCCCTAACTTCGTCATCGAGTATTCTGCAGTGGCCGGTTGGATTTCCATTCCACAGAGAGGTACATCGAAGACAGATTGCCGAGGACGTTGCCATCTCCTTCCCTACTAGATCTAATGGTAGTAGATGAAGAAGCATCCCCAGTGCATCTGTAGGAGTGGTGCGAATAGCACTGGTTACATACAAGGATGCAAGTCTTTGAACCTTGTGTAAGATGTACAGATACGTCATCGTGTGGTGGCCATCCCTGAAGAAAAAGACGTATCTGTACATCTTACACAAGGTGCAAAGACTTGCATCCTTGTATGTAACCAGTGCTATTCGCACCACTCCAATTCCAATTTGTTCAATGGTAGCTCGACCAAAAATATATATGACTTAGATCACTTTCATAATTAAAGGCACATATGAGCTCATACATTTTTGTTTGGTTTTTGATGTTTTAAAAAATGTTTTTGTTTCTATCCAGGTGTGCATTTTTTTATTTAGTTCTTAATATAATGCAATTTTTCAAATAACAAACCAATCAGTGCGAATTCATATAGAGGCAGGCGTATACAAGTTAAGACATAAATTTTTTTTTTTAATTTTTTTTGTATTATAATTTTAACCTAAATAATTTTTGCTGACAGAAGTGTTTGTGTGTCATTTGTACTTACCTAAAGCAAACTGCAATATTATAAGTAATTCTGTTACTATTTTATTGCAATCTTGCAGTTTGACATAATGATCGTTAAAACACAAGTTCGAAAGAATTCTGTTATATTTTATTTTTATTAACTGGCACAATTTGAGTATTAAATAAAGAAATTGACAACGACAAATTCAGTCGCAGTCGAACAAAGAAAATTGTTTTTTTAACTTAATATAATTTAACTGGCGCCCAACGTAAAATTAAATAGTGTGTAAGAGTGAACTGAAGAACCTCAGTAAAGTAATGAAAAGGACATATTCTCGGTCACCAGCATTCTTTTTTAAATAATTTTACAAAAAAATTCATTTAAAATCGAAATAAAAACAACAAGTTAAACGAAACTTGTTAAACAAAAGAAGTGGTAAAACAAAAAACATTTAAATAAACTTTTATATAAATTAAAAGAAAACGTTAAGTAAATTCTCTAAAATTAAATGAAATAAAAGTTAAATCGTTAAATAAATTTTTAAATTAAATAAAAAGAACATTAAAAACATTTTTTTAAACTAAAAGAAAGAAGTACTAAAATAAAAAAAGAACATTAAAATGTTTAAATAAATTAAAACATTAAATAAAATTTTTTTAATAGATCTAAAGTAAGAAAGAACATTAAAAAACAAAACACAACTTTAAAAATAAAAAAAATCATCGAAAGAAAAATCATCAACAGCATCAAAAAATTAAAAATCAACAGAAGAAGGAATCATCAACAGCATCAAAAAATTTAAATCGTCAAAATCAACAGAAGAAGAAATCATCAACATCAAAAATCAACAGAAGAAAAAAGCATCAACAGCATCAACAACAAAAATCAACGAAGAGAGGCGAACATGAGGATGCAGATGACTATTTTTATGTAAGATAATAATAAAAATAATTATTTTAGTATTAAGATTTATAGTTTACATATTTTAAATAATTTGTATTAAAACAGAAAAGAAATCTTTAAAAGTGAATAAGAAATTAGAAATTAGGGTTAACGAGAGAGAAACAAAATAAAACAATTCAGGAAATAATTTTGTAATTTTGCAAATTTCCCTTTTCAGTAATGGCAAATCCAAATAATTTGATAAGAGCACCAATTTTACCAAATCCTCCTCAACCAGCTTAGGCTCAATTTGTTATAACAGCCGATATTGAAACAGGTATAGCTAACATCGTGCGTAGAATTCTTATCGAAGAACGAAGAGAAACAGAACCAAGACTGTTAGATCAAGAAATTTACCGTAATATTGACCTAACAGATTTAGATAAAATCCCGGACGTAGTACGTTCATTGAGAGAATTTTCAGGAAATAGGACTGAATTTAGTTCATGGATAAAAGTACAGAACGTATATTAAAAATTTACGAACCAATAAAGGGTACGGCAAAGTATTTTAGAATTTTGAACGTGATCCGAAATAAAATTATTGGCGAAGCGGATATCGCTTTAGAAAGCTACAATACTCCATTAAACTGGGAGTGCATTATTAAATGTTTAACAGCTCACTATGCAGATCAAAGAGACATGGAAACTTTAGAGTACCAACTTACTTCTATGGTTCAGGGCATAGATTCTGTGCAAGAGTTTTATAAAAAAATCTACAGTCATTTGTCCTTAATATTAAATAAAATATGCTTAGAAGAAAGTCAAGAGGCTATTCAGTTCCTAACGAAGTATTATAGGAATAAAGCACTCGACACTTTTGTTCGAGGCTTAAAAGGTGACTTACCCAGACTCTTGGGAATTAGAGAACCCAAAGATTTGAACGGAGCCTTACACTTGTGCATGAAACTTGACAATCAGCAATTCAGAGCTCAATGTGCTATCAGCGCGACTAGAATTCAATCACATATTCCTTCGCAAAAACATAAGAATAGACAACATCAAAACTTTTACCCACAGCTTACACATATCCCTCATCCTGCTATGAATTTTCATAGATTTACATATCCCAATTAGGCAGGTTTTAATTCATATTACGATCAAAGAAACAAATATCAAATCCCTCATGGAAAAAATTCTATTTCCCCCAAATGCACGCAAAAATAAAGAAATTGGTGAAACAGTGTAAGATAAAAATATGATCGTAACCCAAATAACATAGTTCTAGGGAAAACACCTATTCCGCATTAGCCAGGCCAATACGTCCACATCGATATTTACCATACAAACAATAGAGTTATCCTTACAGCAATAGATAAGTTCTCAAAGTACGCACAGGCAAAAATAGTAAAATCAAGGGCAACAGAAGGTATAAAATATCCCTTACAGGAGCTGCTCATGTCTTTTGCTACTCCTGAAAATGTTGTTATAGATAATGAAAAATTACTTAACTCAGCTCCCGTAACCCTTATGTTGGAGAATAAATTGGGCATTAAAATCTATAAAATACCACCCTATACTATTCTGTAAATTGACAAGTGGAACGATTGCATTCCACCTTGACCGAAATAATGAGATGCATAAATGCAGAAAATGTTAGTAAATCTTTTGAAGATCTCTTGATAAATTGCTTAAATAAATATAACAATTCGGTGCATTCTTCGATAAATAAAAAACCTATCTAAGTATTTTTTGGTAGAAATGCAGACCCTGCATCTTTACAGCAGGATAGACTAAAAATTATACAGAGTTTGACACAGAAACAGGAGAAAGATTTAGACCATCATAACAAGAATAGAACTGAAAGGAGGACTTATGAAACTGGTAACGAAATCTATGTGAGGAACAACAAAAGGATAGGGAATAAATTAATGCCAATATACAAGGTAGAAATGGTACAGGAGGACACAGTAGGAACCGTTTTGACAACATCAAAACGTATAGTTCACAAAAATTTAATAAAGAATTAATATTTGTTTTTGCAGCTCAATTTTGCAACTAATTGCAGCAGAAGTACAGATCTTTGACTACACGAATGCCCAAATTGTAACAGCTGAGACGGGCATGACTAAACTGGTAACCGGTGACCTTAAAATCATCCATGTAATAGACCTCGGCTTGTACGAAAAGCCAGTAGACCAATTGGATGCAGTAATAAGACGGGACATAGGGAAAAAAGACAGCAACTATCCATTTTTATTGCATCAAGTACAAACTTTATATGCTCTGCTTGCGGAGTTGAGACCCAGACGTGAAACTAAATCAATAAACGCTTTGGGAACAATGTGGAAGTGGGTAGCAGGTTCACCTGACCACGATAACTTTCAAATTGTGCTGTCAGCCAATGAATAGGCTTTTGGAGAACAATGACAAACAGATTGTGATAAATAGGGCTGTAGAAGCAAGAATACAAGAAATAACAAAGATAACCAATGGTATAATGAACAACATAGGCTCAAATGATGCTTTTGAGCGGGAAATTATTAAAGACGTTGAAAGAAAGCTAGAAATAATCAAAGAAGAACTTACCAATCAAGGTTATTCAATGCAGTCGGCGGAATCTGGTATTATGAATTCTTTCGTGTTATCAGAATACGAACTAAACGTAACTAAGATACATTTCGATGAGCATAATATGCCTTATGTGAATTTAGTTGAAGCCTTGGAGTTTGGTGACGTAAAAATAGGGATAAATAAAACGACAATCCTTTATATTGTCGACTTGCCAATTATGGAAAAGGAAACGTGTAAAAGCTTATTTGTAAAATCAGTAAAAAATCAGAACGTATCGAGACAAAATCCGCATGAAGAATGTTTAATGATGTTGCAGAAATCACAATTTAGAAAATATTACAGAATCAAGTTGCTTGCCGAGATTACTGAATGGCATGCCATCAAATTGTCCAACCTCTAACAACCAACATTTACCCATGGTAAAAGAAATTACACCGGGTCTAATTCTATTAAACGGTTATAATAGATCAATATGGATAGAAAATAGAGAAGTGGATCTGCATGGTACCTATATTATCAAATACCATAACTCTACAATTACCATAGGGAAAAGAGCTTATTCCAGGAAGGAAATTACTCTGATGAAACCCTTACCAGCGGTGGTTAATGCACCAAACACTATTGCAAATTACGAAAAAATGCTATCATTGGAAATGCTTAAAGATCTTCATATCAACAACGCTGGTGAAATTAAAAGACTAGCTACTAATTATAAAACCAGCATGGGAATGTTAGGAGCCCTAACGATGGTATTGATTTGCGGTCTGATCTTCCATTTGATAAAAAGGAGAATTGGTTTCAATGTTAAAACCAACATCAAGCAGGAGCATCCATTTGAAGCATCAAATACTTACACTCACTACCCATCCAACGTGGACGCTGGAATTTAAGAGGGGAAGAGTTAAGACATAAACGTTTTTTTAATATTTTGTTTTTTTTGTATTATAATTTTAACCTGAATAAATTTTGCTGACACAAGTGTTTGTGTGTCATTTGTACTTACCTAAAAGAAAACTGCAATATTAGGTGTGTTCCACAAGATTTTGTTAAAGTTCGGACTATTGGCCTGTCACACACGAGAACAATTGTGCTGGCACAACATGCCAGTTTGTTGGTGAGAGGGGTAAAGAGAGTGGTTTTGTTTTTGGCATCATTTTTCAACCAGCCACAAGCCCGCATCACCAGCACAAAACCAATACACACATAACTTTAAAAAAATGGGTTCGCAATTTTTTTTTATAGAGCACATTTAGTCGTTCGTCGCTTGCCAAAGTGAAAACATGAATACAAAAGAGGAAGGGGCATACATACATATTGTTGAAAATGTTATTTTATAATTAAATTTCAAATTTTTTTCAGTTTAAGCGTTCAAGATTGGAAGAGGTGTCTACATTGCGAGAATCTGCCAACAAGTCAATCCAACTAAAGCAATTGTTAGTGTTTCATCATCTATAATAACCGCAATATTTACGCCAATTTTAAAATTATGAGCTGAAATGTCTACGCTTAAAGGCAAATGTCAAATGAATAGATAAAACACTAATACACACAAAGCTGTGTACACGTATACATTTTTATGTCGGATGAATTAGTATCGTGTGTTCATAAAAAAACAAAAATTGTGCGGCATAAAACTTAGTCTCGTGTGTGACAGGCCAATGAGAGTAAAAAGAAAATTACTCTCTGAATGTGCAAAAGTTATCCAAAATTGCTGGAACGCAAAAAACCATAATTGACCATCTTGAAATACTAGTGCTGCTTACTTTTTAAATTAAGTTTTATTTTAGTGATTTTAGTCGCTTGAAACGCATAACATTATAAAAACATAAAATTTGCATCATTGGCAACAGCTGTAAAAAGTAAATGAAAAAATCTCCAAAAAAGTTGAAGTTACGTGAATTATTTAAAAAATCATTTTTTTTATATTAAAGAAATGGAAAAATAAGCACAAATGTACTAACAACTTAAGCTTTATTTCAAAAACCTTCCATTTTGCTTTTTAATAAATCTGTGTGTAAAAACTTTTTTTCTATATTTGCAAATTTTCTGATTAATATTTCAGTTTCATATGTAAACAAAAAACAGCCGATTATTCAATTCTTGTCCGAACTTACTCAGAAGAAAAAGTTCGTACTAGTTTGTACAGGAAATGAAAAAAATTACTCTCTCATTCGCTCTCAAAATTGCTATCTGGAACGCTTTTGGATTAGTTTGTACAAGTTCGGACTGTTTTGTTATGCATCTGGAACAGACCTATTATAAGTAATTCTGTTACTATTTTTTTGCAATCTTGCAGTTTGACTTAATGATCAGTAAAACACAAGTTTCAAAGAATTCTGTTATATTTTATTTTTATTAACTGGCAAAATTTGAGTATTAAATAAAGAAATTGACAACGACAAATTCAGTCGTAGTCAGGTACTCTAACAAAGAAAATTGTTTTTTTAACTTAATATAATTTAACTTACATATACTGCATATATCTTTAAAGGATGGTTTTATTACTTACCTAGCATTTTGTGTGCTCATTTTACAACAACAAACGAAACGCGCTCAAAAGTATCAATTTCATTCGAAGAAATCTTTAGTAGTCAGGTCATTTGGAATTTTTATTTATGAATCAAAAAATAAATAAAATAAATAAATAATTGTTACTTGTAATATTTTTCAAGGGAATATATTTTTTTATTTTAATTTATAAAGAAAAAATAAACCCTGTTAGAATGCAGAATGTTAATTGTTCCTGTAATATTTCTCAAGGTGATATTTTTTTATTTTATTATTGGTTGTACCTCTTCTTTCTCGAATCAAATCATTCCCTTATATAAAAACAAAAAGGTCAAAACTTACATGTTTTATTATTGTTTTTAGTATATCTACTTAATGTTAATATAATTGCTTTTATCAGAGCGTCCTTTGCATTTAATTTTAATTTGTTGCACGTTTTGTAAAAAATAAAAGAAGTTAACAAATAACATTTTCATCAATTTTGTCTGTCGGGAATTTGGTTTTATAAAATTCAATAGTAAACTAATAAAACAAGAACACCTACAATGCGCTAGAAGAAAAACCTTCAAAAATATAATTGTAACAGTTCCGCATTGGCATTTGATTTGGGAAGAGACTATAATTATTTAAAAGTAGGATTTTATCGGACGTATAAAAAGGTTTTTATTATTACAACTTTAGTTTAACCCAAAGTAAATTTATACTCAGTACTCAGGTGATTAATTTTTTTCTCGTATAGTGTGAATGCATGAATGTCAAAAGTTGTTTACAATTTTCGTACGCCATTTTGTTTTGCTTTGCTTTGCTTTGTTATACTCAATTGTGTGTAGTGAAAAAGTTGAAATAAATTTTTACTTCAAAAAGGTGTTACAAAACATTTAACAATAATTATATTTAATAATTAAAATAAATATGTAGCTTTTATTATAGTTAGTTCACGTAATAAAGGCTTATCATTTAATAAATCTACTTTGGTTTTGTATTTCCATACATTTCTTTTTGTTGTATGCAGATCTGGGACTTGCATTAAATAAGCAAAAAAGCATTGACCATTTTCTCACACTAAACGAAATCAATACAAATGCGAATTTATTATATTAGAACTAACTTTGATAATTATAGTGCAATTTTTTGGCATTAAACTAAAACCTGTTCCAAGTAATACATTAATATTGTGCTAGCACCAAATCACATGGCGAAAAATAGAACGTAAATGTGTACATACATAGTAACTACCCAGCAAAAAATTACACATTACCAACAGAACTACTTGCCATATAATAACTTACTTTTCTGATTACCAAATTTCATTACTCGATTACAAAACACATTACCTAAAATTTAAAAAAATTATATACAAGTTGCTAAATGAGGAGAATATTTTTTTTTAGATCAAATAGATTACTTGAACAAGTTGCCAAATAAAAAAAGTAAGTACTTCCCAAGAAACGATTATTTTAGTCTCACGCCTTGTTAAAATTATTAAGTTGGTAATCCAGGAACAGCTTCCACCAAAAATGCTTAATTCCAAACCCGATTACCTTTTTTGAAATTTTTTTTGGGTATGTAAGCTTTTTTCTATGTACATATCGCCACTTAAGGCAAAAATCATATCACTACCATTTTTTAGTTTTTCAAGAGAAAGACAAAACTTGATTAAATTGTTCCAAGCGGTAGTATATTCCGTTTATAAAATCACCATTTTTTAAGATATAACTTTACAATAAAATAAACGAAAACCTAAGTTCTGATCTTTCATTTGTATGCACGTACTTATACAGGTGCCTTCAATGTTCCTTTACAGTATTTTTTATTTGTGCTATCTGATAAAAATATGATTACGTTTTATATAATTTTACTATGTACAATATGTGTTATTGCAATAATATTGCATTACTTCATGATGTTCTTTCATTTTACGCCATACGATTAGCTGATAATGCAATATTAATCCATTACTTTTAAGAGATTTTATTTTAGTGCAAAAAATAGTGCACTACAATTATACAATTTAAATGTTCACAAAAATTTTTGTTTTTCAATCAGTGTTTATGAAAAGTAATGCAAGTTGCCCAGGTCTGGTTGTAATCATCTGTTTTTGACATTCATCCATTATTTTTACACAAGCAAAGCGCATGTTGTTTTTGTATTTTCTTAGTTGTTGTAGACCTGCATATAGTTTATATAAATATACTTTGGTTTAACCTAAAGTGAGCGGTAACTTAAGGCCAAGTTTGTCCTACCTGGTAAGTTAAATTAACGTATTTTTTTATTATCTAATAAGACTTGTAATTTTCATATTTTGTTCATTCTAGTAGGAAATATTTCCTTAGTGAACATTTTAATTACTTACAAATTATAAGTAAAATATATTTAAATAAAGTTATAATTAAAATTATTATTATTATTAATTTTATTACTATTAATAATAATAATTATAATAAACTTTGCGTAACTTGATTTCCTATCATTTAAGCCGAAGGTCCATACCATCCGTTCTTTGCATATGCGTGGTATGCGTTTCTGTACATTCTCTCCGATTCTAAATTCAAGTTACATGCAATACGTCTTATGCGCAAGTATTTTTGTTGTTTTAATGCAAAAAGAGAAAAAATTTAAATTCACCACACGAACATTTGGCTAAAAAAGGGAGCTCGATGCATGCGACGGATACAAAAGTAGAAAGTAAACCTACTTTATACTTCCTATGCGTTTATACGTTCTTTGCGTTTTGTTCTGTAACTTGCCACATACAATTCCATTGATTCTACTTTTGGACACATGCATAAAACGCAACTACGCATTGAACGGATGGTATGGACCTTCGGCTTTACATACGCACACACATAAATATACAACATACACAAATAATCGAATGCCCACACTCATTTCAATGCGCTGATTTACACGGTATTAATTGTGCTGGCATAACATGCTAGTTTGTTGGTGAGGCAAGGAGAGGGGTTTTGTGTGTGGCATAATTTTTCAACCAGCTACAACCCCGCATTAGCAGCACAAAACCAATACAAACACAATTTAAAAAACTGCAAATGTTAAATGAATACGAAAAACACTAACACACACAAAGCTGTGTATACGTATACATTTTATACCAGATGAATTAGTCTCGTGTAATTTGGAAAAGAACAAAAATTCTTCAACATTTCAATTTTCCATTTTACGTTTCATAATGAGACAAAAATATTTTTTGCCATAAATATGCATATTTTTTGCCAATGCCAATATTTCTTGTTTGACTATCTATGTACTATCTATGTTTTGGAACTCGTTTTGCGCCATTGTTATGGAATTCAAAACTCTTATTTGATCACAGATTAATGATTATAATCATTGTATTTCTAGGTTTTTGCGTTGATTTTTAATAGGAAATCTAATACTATGCGTCTTGTACTGTGTAGAGCAACCATATGTATGAAAAAGTGTTTTGGAACTCGTTTTGCGCCATTGTTATGGAATTCAAAACTCTTATTTGATCACAGATTAGGTCCATAATGAATATGTACATTCTAAGAAACTGTTCTGCCTTCTCTAAACAAGATGCAAACCTGTGTATGTACATAATACAAACCTATATATGTATGTATATTCTAGTGATGTGAATGCCAATTTTTGATATTCGCAAATACATTTTTGACAGAGCTGTTAAATTTCGATTACGATTAGTAATCAATTAGATTACATTTTAAAAAGAATCGTAATGATTATATAATTGCCTTTAAAAGAATTGCTGATAAATAATTGATTACGATTACTAATAATCGAAAAGTAATCTGAATTACTTAAAATAATCAAAAAGAATCAAAAGTAGTCAAAAAATAATCCGATTACTTCTAAGGATTACTTTTGATTCTTTTTGATTATTTATTAAGGATCAAAAGTAGTCTTTGAAAGTAGTCGGATTACTTTTTGATTACTTTTGATTCTTTTTGATTATTTTTAGTAATTTTAAGTAATTCAGATTACTTTTCCATTATTAGTAATCGTAATCACGATTACTAAGTACGAAACTGAATATAATCGTAATTTAATCATTACTTCACCTTTAAAGAAAAAGTAATCAAATTAGTAATCATTACGATTAGTAATCATTACTTAACAGCTATGATTTTTTGAAAATTTCAAGAGTTTGGCTCTTACGGTTTCCAAGATACTGCAAGTTGTCAAAATTACATAGTCAAAATTACACTAACTTTACAAATTTCCAGTGCATGTACATACATACAATGTATGTATATTACATGTGATTTTAAAATTTTTCTTTACTCGTTTTGGAACACCCTTTAATTTTTAACTCTCATGTATTTGTACACACTCTGTCCAAATTTCAGGTCCGTAGCTCTTACGGTTCTCGAGAAAATAGCATGTGACGGACGGACAGCGTAGCGAAAACAATAGGGTTCCTTTTCACCTTTGGTGTACGGAACTATCCAAAATTTTTATGATCGTCATTAAGAGCTTATTTCAAAAATTTATTTAAATATAATTTTTCCATACAAAAATTATTGAAAATCGATATTTAAATATGAATTATATTTAAATAGAGTTGGTGAAATTGGCCCTAAATGATATTGAAGCCCAATAATTGACCTCTCAATTATAGGTCTGTCTGCGTACACATATTTTGCATCATTTTGTGCAAAATATTGCAAAATCTTGCAAAATGTTGTCTGCGTACTCCAATTCTCTTGCAGCGAGAGAGCCAAAAAGAGAATTTTTTGACAGTTGGAAGTTAGAGAACTTGCAAAATTTTGCTGGAGAAATTTCCGCTTGCAAGATTTTGCAACTAGTTTGAACAGCTGTTTTTATTTACTGTTTGAATGAAATAATTTTTGTGAAATGAAAATAAAAATTGAAATTTAACAATGGCAGAGGTAAGTAGTTAGAATTGTGTTGATTTTTAACGTTTATAATAAATTATAATAAACAAAACATTTTATTTCATGCTAGAAACGTCCAAATATATTTAATTAATAATTTTTTAATTTACCGCGAGAATTCACTTTTGCGTACACATATGCTAAAATTCTTTTGCTTTGTTATTTCAATTGTTTACACACCGATCATCTGTTTTCTTGCAAGATTTTACTGGATACTGTCTGCGTACTTTTTGAGATATTTTCAGCCGACAGAGTAAAATTGGTCTTACTCTCCCAAAAACATTTACTAAGTATTTGCTACTATAAAAGTACCCAGACAGACCTTATATGTCATTTATCTTTAAAATCCACTTAAGTAAGACTTAGATAACAAAACTTGCCGTTAAAGTCCCTGTTAGTTTTTAATTGTACATTGTCAAAAGGCCCGTTAGTTTTCATTTTGTTAACCTAACTTTTTTATTTATAATAAACAGCTGTTGTTTAAAAAGCCTTCGTAATTTAATAAGAACTTTAATTAACCACTGAAAAAATGAAGCCTTATGTGTAGTTTACACAATGCAAGCAAGCGACTTGTGTAGAAAAAATATATGAAAAGCACTCAAATTTTTGAGTGATTCCTATACAAATTTTCTAGAGAAGTCGCTTACTTGCATTGCGTAAACTACAGATAAGGCACCTGATTCCCATGAAGAACCTTCTGATATCCTCTATTGCACACATCGTGGAATATACAACTCAGTCAATTAAGTCCTCGTGTTTCTCGATATTTGCTCTGGCAAGGATCATATCAGGACCCTTAGAACCTTTTTGTTCATGTCGAGTATATAGTAACGTTATGAAGCCCTGAGGCAAGATGCACTAATAATACTACAAACCATTGTAACCCAGCGGAAAAAACTTTAGCAAATATTCATATTTATTTACACAGTCTTTTTCTTTGCATTATTAAATATACCTAAATATTTGCCCCGAGTCATTTCTTTAGCCTCGCTAACCCCTAATTGATATGCTTCATCATAAATCTTTTTGATCTCCATTATCAAAGCATCTGGTTTTAATGAGCTTAGCTCTGAAAATAAATGTTTTAAATTAAAAAAAATGATGCCAGTTCAAAAAGAAAGAAAAACTTACCTAACATGGCAGAGAGAAAGACCGCGAGACCACTCAGGAGCCGGCGTTCGAATCGGAGTATCACTCATTGCTATAAAATCTGTAATGCCTGGTACTTAAAGAAGTTTTTAATAATTATATATTTTATTATAATTATATTAAACAAAACAAAAACAAATTTTAATATTTTGTTGTTTCAAATGTAAGTGTGCGACAAGTCGAATGTTGTCGATATCGGGTGTCGGGCCTTTAATTCAGCACTGAAAAACAACATGGGAGGTTAAACCCCATTTAAATTTGTTTCTTGGTTAACTCAAACGAATGTTAAACTAAGTTTAACTAATTAGTAAAAAAAACTAGCCCTAAAGCGAAAACACGTTGCGCTGTTCTTTAATCTATTACAAAAGTCACAAGGTCGAAATACGCCAACCACGATTCAAAGGCGTAACTTACAAAAATTAATTAATAACATTTTTATTCGTGTATGTACAAAAATATTGAATCTAAATATGTATTAACAAAACTCCAAAGACTGCTGAGAACTAAATATGCTAATGGTTATGTTAGGCTCAGTTTACATCTGGCATTTCTTGTGTGCCATGTGCCAAAGAAAGCGTTACTACTAATTACAAATGAAAAACTGTTTGATTCAGACATGTATTTATTGATTTAAACTGTTTCCAATCGAGTTGGATTCTATAAAATTTTCTAATAATTATGTATGGAACTGTTTACTAAATATATATGAACCTGAATCAGTTTTTTTTCATCAGTAATTAGTGACATTTGGCACAAAAATGTAAACCCGGCCTTAGGAAGGGTGGTGTTACAATACAAGAACAATAAAACTCATGTTTTGCTTCTTCTGTAAAATATATACATATCTTAAATGTAACTTACCATTTTTGTTAATTGTAACTTTACAGAAGGTAGAAACATTATTACTTGCTATTGCTTGAAATTGTTCCAGGAGAGAAATCTCGCGCGGAATTTGATTCATAATTGCCCTAAATAATAAACAGAACAACCGCTTGTACAACTGCTTTAAAAAGCGTTATTTTCTACACTATTGCAATAAATTTTTGTGACGAGGTGTATTTGCGTGAAATGTATTGGAATCACTCAAAACCTCAAACCCGTGAAAGTACGAGTCAGGGCCTTTCAACTTGTGGCCTGAATGTTTATACATGAAAGTATAATTGTAATATGTTCATCGATTACTTACTCTTCTCTGGCCACAAGTCTGGTGAAGCACGATCCAGTTTTTCCAGAGATAGTAAGCCACCGTCATCCTGTAACTCATCTTTTATCATAGAGCCTTTGACGAGATAAATATTATTAAAAATAATTAATTTTGTGTGCTTTAATTCCTGCAAAATTACTTTGACGCAATTTACACTATGCCTTTTCTGCTTGCGTGTGAAGGCAGGCTGTTTTAGTTTGTTGGTGAGAGGTGGTGAGAAGCTTGTGGGGTAAAACAAAAGGCACAAAATAGAAATTCTGGGGGATTTTTGACATTTCTCTTTACATTTTTCGTACTTTCAGTTATATTTTCTATTCTGCCATTTCCTATTCTGACGTATTTTATGATTTTAAAGTTTATATCGGCGGGTATATTTTTAAAAAATTTAAAATAAAAAAAAAGAGTTTTCAGTGCATTACTCGTATTTATAACAAATTATAAAAAAAATAAATAAATATCAAACCTAATACAGTACATACATACATAAATCAAATAAAAAACAAATGTGGAACAAAGAGCTGGTGGAAGTCTTGATTACAAAATATCAAGAGCATGAAAATCTATATAATGTTCGTAGCCCATTATATATAGATCGTGTCAAAAGGTCAAATTCACTATTTGAAATATGTAAAGACCTTAAAGAAGTGAATAACAACATAACTGTTGAAGCTATAAAAAAGAAAATCCACACTTTAAGGTCTCAGTACATAAAAGAATTAAGAGAAGTTTCAAACAGCATGCGAAGTGGTGCTGGCGCGGAGGATGTGTATGAAGCAAAGCTTTGGTGTTTTGACCAATTGAAATTTTTACAACCGCATTGTGCTGTACGAAAATCGACGACAAACATTTCAATTGTAAGTAACCAAGGCAAATTAACGTGCTGAATTGTTTCATGCCTACATGTTTTTTATTTTTTTTGTAGAATAATGAAACCGACGAACGCAGTATTGAAGAATATGTTCTCCCTGATGTGGCCAAAAAAACCTTAACTCCACCATCCTGCAGTAAGAGGGTAAGTTGAATGCATTATAATATATGTAAACCTCAATCAAAAGCCGTCTTAGATTGTTTCCTTTTGCATTCAATTGTACTTATGTAACTGATTTCACCCCTTTTAGACACGCAAAGTTTACTTTGCACAATCTTAGTTCAGCTGTGTGAAAGACAGAGGGAGGAATACTATCTATTTTTGTCTTTCTCCTAGATGAATTAAATCTTTGCAAAGTAAACTTTCCGGGTCTAAAAGGCGTATTTTTATGTTAACATCTTTCGAAGCCATATGAATACCAAGAAGGTGTAAGAGAATTCGCTCTAAAAAATTTCTTCTACATATTTCCAAAAATATGTGTTTACATCATCGTTCAAGATTCAAAATATGAAGGTGGATTGTCGATGCCACCTTGCATGAAATAAGAACTCAAAAGAACCAATAATTGTTTAAAATATTAGTTTCATCTAACATTTTATTCTGACCCATGTTTTTAAATAAAAGATTTTAGGTGCCGAATTTGTGGATTAGCTACTTACTTTAAATTTTGATCCGCATATAAAATATATGTAATACTTACTTACGTATGTAAGTAAAAAAAATGTTTATGTAAACGTATATATTTACATACATAGTTTATTTCATAATTTACATAATACATTGTAATCATCTTTAATTTATAACTTGCTGTCTTGCCAGTGAAGTTTACCTTCCTTGTTGAAGTATTCTTCGAAGCCCATTCTTACGACCTTCGCACATGATTTTACATTCTGTTGTCCTTGCAAAATTTCAGAAGGCGTGCCCGACTTGGAAGTCTCTGTAAACGATGGTACGCTTAAATAGTTATCATTTTTATGACTTAATAAATTATGCAAAAGGCAGCAGGTTTTTGTGAATAGTTCAACATTCTCAACAGATGAGTCTATTTTAGTTTGAAAAATTCTGAACCTATTTGAAAAGATTCCAAAAGCGTGTTCCACAACATGCCTTGCTCGTGAAAGGCGAATGTTAAATATTTTTTTTTCCTTTACATTGGTATTGTAGGAATATGGTTTCATGATATGCCTTTCGAGCGGAAATGCATCATCGCCAATTATAACATATGGAAGTTTCCGTCCATTTCCGATTATTTTGTCAGGTGGAAAGTGTCTGTCGGCGTTATCAATTACTTGCTTCAAGTCGCTTTGCAATAAAACACCTGCATCATTGGTCCGTCCATTACATCCCACATCAATATATGTAAAACGGCAATCCGCATCAACTAAAGCTAGTAAGACTATGCTATGGTACCCTTTATAATTAAAGAAATAAGATCCATCTTTTCGAGGAGCCTTAAACGAAATATGTTTGCCATCTAGTGCACCCAAACAATTCGGAAATTGCCATTTTATAGAAAAATTTTCCGAGATCGATTCCCATTCCCTTATTGATCCAGGAAACTAAAAAAATATTTCGAATACTGTATCAGAGAATGAAATAATATATAATAAATTTCTTTTTATTTTAGAAAAGGACATCAAAATTAGATGAGAAAATGGATAATGTCAAAAGTTTGCTGGTTAAACGACTTGAGGAAAGAACTCTATATGACTGGTTTGGTAAAGAAGTTGTCTTTGAAGTAAACTCAATAAAGGACAAAAAGTTACAGCGTGATACAGTTTGGAAAATTCAAAAAATACTTCGAGAAGCTTCAATAGAGGATGCAAAAATTTCTGAATATCAATCAGAAGAATTTAATTTAGAACGTACTCGTATATCAGATACACAATCAAGTTTTGGGAGCAACTCTTTCGTTGAAAAACCGTCGTGTTCCTCATTTTCATCAAAACGTTCAGCTCCTTATATACCCAAACAAACATGTAATACTACCAAAGCTCACTTGCCACCATCACCTGATATTTTGGAAATATCATTTGAAGGTATTTTTGATGATGAAGACTACTAAATGTTGTTAGTACCTAAAATAAACTTGATTTAGTCTTGAAATGTAATTATGAATTTAAAAAAATGTGTTGATCACATACTATTTTTCTTTTGTTTGTTTGTTTTTAATTTACTTAGTGGAAATATAATAAGTTATCTTTCTTTTGAATTGAAATAAATTGTTTTTTGTTAATCTCAAATAAATAACTTTACATTCATATCGTCACCTGAAATGCAAACGGACGTGACTACACTTTTATATTTTTTTTAGAAACGAAAAACGTTACAAAATCAATAATAATAAAGTATTCTTGAAAATTTTCTTCGAAATTTACTTGTAGTATGTTAGTTACGTTCTTTGCAATAAAAAATAGATGATTTCATAGTTGCACCCGTTTGAATTTATTTAATTAAGTCGTCATTTATCGCATAGATCTAAATATTTGCGTGAACATGTAGTTTGATAAAATAAACTATAATCAATCAAAAACTCGATTTCGAATTTTTGTGTAGTTACGTCCCTTTGGAATTAAATTGACGATATGTATGTATGTATATTAGAGTGGGTCGATTTGTTCGTGTGCGAGTAAAGGCAACAGCCCCTCTATTAAAAATGAAATCTACACCAAATGCTAAGAATATTATCCTAAGAAACTATGTGTCTAAAATCAAAATCTAGTTCCCGCCGAGAGGCATCAAAATTCAAGCTAGTCGTTGGGTAAAAGCAATTCTAGCCAAATATCAAATGTAACATATTGAAAATTTTCGCTTCCGATTTTGATGAAATTTTGTAGGAATGATGCCTCCGGCATAACTACAATTAGTGCAAAATCTCGAATCATTAACAAACTCCTTATATTTCGCAAAGTAGAACGTTAAATTATGTCCTTATTTTATGTATAGAATAAGATAGTACTTTGTTGAAGTTTTATGTGTTTCTTTTTAATTTAGAAAAACGTTTATCTTTTCTATATGTTCTTCAACAGTCTTATTTAATTTTTTTCTTAGGACTTCGTCCCAGTTCCAAAAATACAGGATTAAACTTTTCTATTCTTAATTGGTCATAACTTGTAATATTTCATTTATAAAGAAAATTTATTTTAGAGAAGTATATGTCCCATATTATAAAAATGATGACCAAATTTAAGTATAAAGTTAAAACCATAACTATTAGACGATAATTTTTTTAATTTCAACAGTGTTAGTATTCCATATCTAATTCAATAATCGAATTAAAATATGTTGATAACAGACCTTTAAATATTTGTCTTTAAAGCATTCCCAGATAGCTTCGCACACCTTCGGAATAGTAGTACAGAGAAAAGATTCAGACAACCTTGTTTGAAAGTTTGTACTCTTGTAAGTTTCACCAGTGGCAAAGTATCTAAGCGTTGCTGCTAATTTTTCAGCCGGAGGTATAGATTCTCTCAAAATTGTATCCTTTTTTTTAATGACGTGCTGAATATTTTCGAGAATATAATTAAATGTTTCTTCATCCATTCTCAAGTAATGAAAAAAAGACGATGAATCATTTTTAAGGTCATTCATTAAAAATTGAAACGACCCTCGTTTTAATCGTTCCAAGCGCCATGGTTTGACCCACTCTCTTCTGCCCCTTTTGCTTGGCGTAGGCAGACAGTCACTGCTATCTAGCAACTCCAAAATTGTCTCCAAATCTTCACTCTCATCCATGTCTAATGTATTTATAGCCAATTCGGTTAAATCCCACAAATCTTCACAGATTTCTTCATCAATGTCACAAATATTTCTTTTTGCCATTCCTTAATTTTAATTTCGCAATTAATAAAATAAAATACGGATACACAAAGTGTGCATATGTGAAAATTTATATTATATTTGTTAAAATATTTCGTTCTCCTTTCACAAAGAGCGAAAACGTCAAGGAAAGGCATAAGGGAAAAGTCATAATGTAAATGTGCGTGACTTTTCGTAGGGGGTTTAAAAGAAAATTGTCACATCAAGGCAGGCTAAAAAGGCATAGTGTGAATAGCGACTTTTTAACAGTGTCCGCCCCTTATTTGTTGACATTTTTTAATGTTGATGACAGTGCTGCCACAACCAAAAAATTTTTACAACCAAAATTCGCTTTAAAAGTTACCAAATGAGAAAAAAATAACCAAATTTCAATATGTAGTATTTTTATTAAGTCATGTTTTACACTTGGCAGTTTTTCTTTTTTTGTATTCCTTAAACAATTCAAAGCACTATTTATATTTTACTTTTTTTTGCCACTTAGTTACGTTTCAACTTTTAAAATTCTCTTTTCCTTTGTTTTGTGTATGAGCACTTCTGCTGATTGTTGTGTAATGATCGCTAATCTGGCATTCTAATTTTTCTGGACCTCTCAATTTTCCCTTGAACTTTTCCCATTTTCCATCCAATATATTCTCCCGCCCTTTTCCTCCATCTTTTTTTTTTAAGTTCTAGATTTTTCTTTTCTCATTATTATACTGCGAGTTTCACGCTCATTTCTCCATCTTTTTTTTTAAGCTCTAGACTTTTCCTTAAATATCTTTTTCATGCTTTACATATTTTTCTTTCCACTACCAGCTAGCTATTTGTTTCGTTCTGTCTACATGAAATCTTCTTATTTTCCTAGATCTTTCCGGATTTCCTCCCTGATTGCCCCTGCCCAGTTTTTCTTCTAACAGGTTCTCATGTTTCTAGATAGTATTTTCCTTTTTATAATTTTTTCATTACTATTTTGAATTATAACCGTTTTCACTATCTACTTATGAATGAACACGCATCCCTGTTATGGTTTTCACATTCTTTTACAATCCGTACGTATTACACTACACAGTGCTAGCAAATGTAGCATGCGTATGAGAAAACGTCATTTGACAGAATTTGATACTCATCATTTTACACAATAAAACAAAACAACACAGAGCAAAGGAATAAAAAAAAAATTTTTTTGATTACATATAAAATTAATGTTTTATTTAAAAAAAATAAAAGGAAAATTTATTATAAAAAAGAAAGAAAACCTAAAAAAAAACAGAGTTTCTTATTGCTCAACATTTTTATTGGGCCTCCGTTGGAAGTGACCGATTTATTTATTTGTGTGCTCATTATCCTACTTATATAT
This sequence comes from Tachina lurida, assembly GCA_944452675.1. Taxonomy (NCBI): domain Eukaryota; kingdom Metazoa; phylum Arthropoda; class Insecta; order Diptera; family Tachinidae; genus Tachina; species Tachina lurida. The sequence continues at coordinate 15,703,006 of OX101757.1, read as the reverse complement.
GTACGTGTGTAAGGCAGGTGGATGAAACATTGACATCAACCTGTTACCCAAATAATTAAATAAAACTATACCAGCATAGTCACCCGCCAACATTTAATTGTTTTGTCGGCTGGCCTTTAATTTATTTGTTGTTTTTCTTACAGTCTGCCTGGCCCTGGTAATTCTTTACAACTTCATAATTACTTTCCTATCATTCTTCACCTTACATATTGCTCATTTACTTTAGTTTAGATTTGATGTCTTGTTTTGTGCGAAAACTGTGATATTTAAATACTCGATTTCCGTTCTGTTCCTCTTTTAGATTTATGATTTGTCTTGCATCTTCCCACTGTTCCAGAGAAATCTTCACATGAATCCGATGCCTTCCTAGACCTGGCTCTCTCACCAATTTTTTTTTACAAAGGCAAAAAAAAAGTAGAGGCAACCCTTTTATAAATATACTAGTGTTCGCCCAGTGGTTGAAAATCAACCATTAACGCAAAGAGGTGGAGAAGAGAATGAAAATATTTAAAGTTTTATGAATTTAAAACACAATTTAAAAACTATATTCAAATATACATATGTATAGACTCCATGGTAAACCACTCTCTTAAACCACTTTCTTAAGTACTAAATACGAATTTAAAATTTCATTTACCGTCATAAATAAGAATAGATTTTAAGCAAACTATTTAAAAAAAGTTGTTCACTTTTTGAACTAAGTGTAATTAGATATTTGCTCCTAGTGCTTTCACTTCATATTCATTATTATTGGCCAAAACAAAAATATTCGTTTATTTTTTCATTAAACGCTTTTTCTCTAAACTTTTAGATTCCCCATTAAAACATTTGTTACAAATAATGTTTCTATTCCCTATTCCTTGAGAAAGACCCCATATGTATGTACGAATTTACTAGAATAATAATATAAACATTCCATTATATTCCAATATTCCATCATATTCCAACATTCCAGTATGTTCAGTAATTTAAAGCACAGAAAAATAATGAAAACAATGAACAAAAACAAAACGCACACAAAATAAACCAAAAATAAAAAACTTTGTGCTGTAGGTGAATTTAACTTTAATCAAAGTTATTAATAATTAAAAAAATAAATTATTTTTAAGCATCTAAAGAAAAATAATACAGTACCACTCGTTATTTAAATATCCAAATTTTATTAGTTTCAGCAATAATCGTTTAAGTACATAGAAAGATGGAAATAAGAATAGAATGAACAAATAAAATACGTTTTTCCTTCTGAGTGTTTATGGAGTTGCCAAGCCAAATTGTTGTAATTTTTTTAGCAAATTAAGAGAGATAGAGAAATCATGGCTTTATGATTGGCTAATATTCTTAACTGTTTTTAACTATCTTATACTACGTTTATACGCAGGGCTTATTTGCAAATAAAACTGTAAATTGTTGCCATATTATTCTCTTTATTGCGACTTACTAATTCAGAAAACTATTCACGATTAACGCACTATTTGCAAATAAAATGCTTAAGGTTGCCACGCTTACAAATGTTTGATAACAAAATACAATAAATGAATAAATATTGCAACAAAAAACATTGAAAGAAGCAAGTAATGACAATTAAAACAAATAATTATTTGATATTTTGCACATTTACACTATTTTTTTTGTCAACATAAGAAATTTGTTCTATAGAAGTGCTACCCAAGTTTGTGTACTTTTGCTACCGTATAAACAGTGAGTTAATTTATTTGCAAATAATTTTATTTGCAAATAGTGCGCGTATAAACGTAGTATTAGACACAAAAATGTAGAAGAAAAAATACATTCTGCACTGCTCCTATTGACAATCTATCTAACAAAAAAAAAAAATCAAGCGAATACGTTGAGTTTAAGTCAGTTAAAATGGTTCTTAACTTTTTTCACTTGCCTATTTATATATAGATATAAATAAATATTCTTGTTACCAATTTGAGATTGGTAGGGCACTAGTTGTGCCAGTTACTTGTAAAACGAACGCCCTTTTGTGGCTATTATTGTTTTGTCTACGTCCTTAGACTGCGTCATCAATTACTCGGGTCATACCTCTATTATTATTTTTATTTCATGCCTGTGGAAGTATTCAGAATTCCGATAACCTTTATGAGTAAAGGTTTCAGAATTCCTCAAACTCATCTGAATTTCTCAATATGATAATTTTACGGGAAGTATTAATGTTTATAGCCCTATAAAGAAAACTATTACTTTGTGAACCCCTTATTATTTCTTTTCAGGTGTTTCTAAGTTATGTATGGTACCCAATTATTGGATGGTAAAAAAACGGGACTCCACAAACATTCATATCACAGATCGAAATCAGGTATTTTTCCTATCACTAGTATTGCACTTAAACCTAATATCACAGCTGGTATTTCTAAAACTATGTGTACTTAAGATATTATTGTATAATTGCAAAAAAAAATAATTAATAATCAACTACAATGCAGGACAATACGACAGATAGTTTGGTGTATAATTACTAAATTCAATAATCACATTTTCCTAATATTGCACCTGATCATAAATTACTTTTGACCTTATTGCCAATTCATTTTCCTCGTTTATATTTTAATATCTTTAGCGTGATATATGCCTATTTTTGTACCATTTAAGTTTTCCAGATCGTACATGTTCTTACCTACAGGCCGAACCACCCTACATTTGAGAAACTTGCGACAAAATTTTGCGTTCCGTTGCTTGGCAAAGTCGCTCAATACCTGGTTTCGCCGGTAGACTTCCTGGCCGGGACTAAATATTACTATTCGTGCCCTTTTGTTATAGGTTTTCGCGCTCCGCTCATAAGCTGTATTTAAATTTTGCTTTATTTGCTCTCTCACATTTTCCATTTTATCTTCTTTACTTAATGGAGTTATATTGTGGTCGGTGAGCGACTGCAACTTTCTTGCTAATTCATACTCCGCTCCACTCGAATACATATGGAATCCAAAAAGAGAAAAAAATGGTGTATATCCTGTCGCTGTATGTACTGCTGTCCTCAAAGCGCACTCTATCTCGGATAAATATAAATCCCAATCTCTATGGTCCTCTTTCAGATACGCTCGTATGGCATTTAATACTGACTGATTCACTCTTTCACTTGCATTGCTCTGTGGGGAGTATACTGCTGTTTTTATGTGCTTTATGTGGTATGTTTTCATCAATTTTTCAAAGTTTTTCGCTGTAAATTGTGCTCCATTGTCACTGTGAATTATTTCGGGAACTCCGAACTTATGGAAAATTTCACGTACCAAAAATTATATAACATTGCCTCTAGATGCTTCTCTCATTGCTTTCAAAAACACAAATTTCGTGAAATGGTCGACGACTATGAAAATAAAACAATTACCATTTTTAGACCGGGGATATTTCCCCATAAAATCTATATACAATTTTTGAAAGGGCCTTTCAGTGATGACCTGTGTACCTATTTCTGGGCGCATAACATAGTTCGTGGGCTTCGTCTCCTTACAGACTTGACAGTTCCTGATATACATTTTTATTTGGAATGCCATTTTAGGCCAATAGAAAAATCTTTTCACTCTTTCGATGGTTTTCGTTATTCCACCATGTGACGATGTTACAGCTGTGTGGGCCTTTTCTATAATAGCTTGAGTTATGTTGGAGGGGATCCAAAGTTTCCATTTGCACTCATCTTCATCCCGCTCGAAGGACTCTTTCCTAAAAATCAAGCCATTTTCAACTTTCAGATCAGGCAAACGTTCCTTATTTTTTTCAATAGTTTTAATCAGTTCCAGATATTCTGCGCTTTCAAATTCCGTGGTCTCAAAGTCAAATAAATCTTCCATGTTGAGCTCGTCAACATTTTCCTGAGTGGGCAATCTGGACAACATGTCTGCCACCACATTATCTGTGCCTTTTCTGTGCATTATTTCGAAGTCATAAAGCTTGAAGTTGCAATGACCAACGCGCCAATCTACCTGTTAGGTCTTTTAGGGACATTAGCCATTTAAGACTCGCGTGGTCAGTCACAATCGTGAATGGCATCATCTCCACGTAAGGCCTGAATCTTTTTACCGCCATTATTGCAGCTAAACATTCTTTTTCTGTTACGCTGTAATTCTTTTGACAGTCGTTCAACTTTTGCGAATAAAAGGTTATGGGATTTTCAACACCGTCTTCATTCATCTGGTACAAAACTGCATCTATTCCATATTCACATGCGTCACATTGAATGAAAAATCTTTTGGAAAAATCTGCATGTTTCAGGACTGGTGCGGACGTAAGTGCTCTTTTCAGTTTTTCAAATGATGTTGTCGCCTCTGGTGTCATACTAAACATTTTTGCCTTTTTTAGTGTGTCTGTCAGGGGTGCTGCTATCGCGGCAAAATCTTTAATAAACCGGCGATACCATCCGGCCGTCCCTAGGAAACTACGCACTTCTCGAGGAGACTTTGGTAATTTAATTTCTCTTATGGCTTTAATTTTATCAGGGTCAGTTCTCAGCACTCCACCTCCTACAATAAATCCTAGGTACTTTAATTGCTTAAAGCAAAATTGAGACTTTTTAAGGCCAATTATTAGATGATTTATTAATAATATCGGATAGTTTCGAAAAACATTTAGAGCTTTTGAGAGATGTTGCCCAGTGCCTTAAAAATGCAAACCTAACAATTGGCCTTTAAAAGTCTCAATTTTGCTTTAAGCAATTAAAGTACCTAGGATTTATTGTAGGAGGTGGAGTGCTGAGAACTGACCCTGATAAAATTAAAGCCATAAGAGAAATTAAATCACCAAAGTCTCCTCGAGAAGTGCGTAGTTTCCTAGGGACGGCCGGATGGTATCGCCGGTTTATTAAAGATTTTGCCGCGATAGCAGCACCCCTGACAGACACACTAAAAAAGGCAAAAAAGTTTAGTATGACACCAGAGGCGACAACATCATTTGAAAAACTGAAAAGAACACTTACGTCCGCACCAGTCCTGAAACATGCAGATTTTTCCAAAAGATTTTTCATTCAATGTGACGCATGTGAATATGGAATAGGTGCAGTTTTGTACCAGATGAATGAAGACGGTGTTGAAAATCCCATAACCTTTTATTCGCAAAAGTTGAACGACTGTCAAAAGAATTACAGCGTAACAGAAAAAGAATGTTTAGCTGCAATAATGGCGGTAAAAAGGTTCAGGTCTTACGTGGAGATGATGCCATTCACGATTGTGACTGACCACGCGAGTCTTAAATGGCTAATGTCCCTAAAAGACCTAACAGCAGCGTTGTCAACTCGGTGCTTTTCGCACCGTTTTTAGTGCTTTTTGAAATTTTCGACGCGAAAAATTTTGAAGTTACTGCTCAGTGCTTTTTTAAATTAATTTTCAGTGCTTTTTGTTTTGAACGGTGGCACTAAACCAAAAATTCAAAGAGAAATTTCCTTATCTATTTCTTTTTCGAGGAAGTCTATCATTGAAAAAACATAAGCTCTGAAGTTAAATAGAGAATTTAAAAAAATTCTAATAAGATTGTACAATACTTGGTTGAAGAAATAAGCGCCATATTACCCTCAAACGTTAACATTTTAAGTATAATTAATGTAAGCAGTGTTTTGCCACACAACAAGGAAGACATAATACAAGTATTCAGTCCACTATCAAGTTTTGTGCAGAAGTAAAATATAATAGCGTTTGAGGCATTATCAAAAATTGCATTAGCCTCAAACTTCTGTCACTCATATTTAAACGAAGAATTTGAACGCGCTTTTACTCTATGACTGTAGTTTAGTCTAAACTACGTAACAGAATGTCCCTATACTTGGTTAACACTTTGCTTTATATAAAATCGGCCTGAAACAAGACAATTTTGATGTGAATAGAGCTACCGCTTTTGGTTAATTATAACCAAAATTTGTACAAATTTTTCCCAATATCCAATATTTTCATTTCGATTACTTTTTTGCTATGAATATTTTTGTATATAAAATCACTTTTTTATATTTAACTTTGTTATTTATATTGCGTTTGCTGAACAATACTTTTGACACATTTTTTATTTCGTTCAAAATTTATTGCCTTTGTCACATAGTTCAGCTGCAGCCGAAGGAATGTTTTTACAGCATAATTTAATAACAACCAAATTTGGTAAGCCCATCGAGTTCAAAATATAATCAGCTCTTACTGCCTGGCTCACGATGTCGACAAAAAATTTTCTTTCGCTTACTTATATTGAAAACAAAAACAAATTTTCTTATTTTGTTTTTGTTTTCAATATAAATAAGCGAACGAAAATTTTTTGTCGACATCGTGAGCCAAGCAGTTAACCTCATAAATACTGTTGTTGATTACTGCCAACTTGACTAAGCTCGAGTGATTCGTTTGTTCCTTGACAAAAAAAATTTTAAAAAATTTTTATAATAAATAATAAAATTTTTTTTATAATACATAACTTCAAAAGTCTTCGTCAAATTGATTTTAGAATACACTTATTTCTATAGAATTAAAATGTGTGCCTTTAATTTGACGTTTTAGGAACGGAATGCATATGTATGTATATATTTATGCATAAATTTTTTTTTAATAAAATAGAAAAGTTTTAAATTTAGTGCTTTTTTACTTAAATTACGCGCTTTTTTCCTGATTTCAGTGCTTTTTAAAATTTGAAAGTTGACAACGCTGCCTAACAGGAAGATTGGCGCGTTGGTCATTGCAACTTCAAGCTTATGACTTCGAAATAATGCACAGAAAAGGCACAGATAATGTGGTGGCAGACATGTTGTCCAGATTGCCCACTCAGGAAAATGTTGACGAGCTCAACATGGAAGATTTATTTGACTTTGAGACCACGGAATTTGAAAGCGCAGAATATCTGGAACTGATTAAAACTATTGAAAAAAATAAGGAACGTTTGCCTGATCTGAAAGTTGAAAATGGCTTGATTTTTAGGAAAGAGTCCTTCGAGCGGGATGAAGATGAGTGCAAATGGAAACTTTGGATCCCCTCCAACATAACTCAAGCTATTATAGAAAAGGCCCACACAGCTGTAACATCGTAACATGGTGGAATAACGAAAACCATCGAAAGAGTGAAAAGATTTTTCTATTGGCCTATAATGGCATTCCAAATAAAAATGTATATCAGGAACTGTCAAGTCTGTAAGGAGACGAAGCCCACGAACTATGTTATGCGCCCAGAAATAGGTACACAGGTCATCACTGAAAGGCCCTTTCAAAAATTGTATATAGATTTTATGGGGAAATATCCCCGGTCTAAAAATGGTAATTGTTTTATTTTCATAGTCGTCGACCATTTCACGAAATTTGTGTTTTTGAAAGCAATGAGAGAAGCATCTACAGGCAATGTTATATAATTTTTGGTACGTGAAATTTTCCATAAGTTCGGAGTTCCCGAAATAATTCACAGTGACAATGGAGCACAATTTACAGCGAAAAACTTTGAAAAATTGATGAAAACATACCACATAAAGCACATAAAAACAGCAGTATACTCCCCACAGAGCAATGCAAGTGAAAGAGTGAATCAGTCAGTATTAAATGCCATACGAGCGTATCTGAAAGAGGACCATAGAGATTGGGATTTATATTTATCCGAGATAGAGTGCGCTTTGAGGACAGCAGTACATACAGCGACAGGATATACACCATTTTTTTCTCTTTTTGGATTCCATATGTATTCGAGTGGAGCGGAGTATGAATTAGCAAGAAAGTTGCAGTCGCTCACCGACCACAATATAACTCCATTAAGTAAAGAAGATAAAATGGAAAATGTGAGAGAGCAAATAAAGCAAAATTTAAATACAGCTTATGAGCGGAGCGCGAAAACCTATAACAAAAGGGCACGAATAGTAATATTTAGTCCCGGCCAGGAAGTCTACCGGCGAAACCAGGTATTGAGCGACTTTGCCAAGCAACGGAACGCAAAATTTTGTCGTAAGTTTCTCAAATGTAGGGTGGTTCGGCCTGTAGGTGAGAACATGTACGATCTGGAAAACTTAAATGGTACAAAAATAGGCATATATCACGCTAAAGATATTAAAAGATAAACGAGGAAAATGAATTGGCAATAAGGTCAAAAGTAATTTATGATCAGGTGCAATATTAGGAAAATGTGATTATTGAATTTAGTAATTATACACCAAATTATCTGTCGTATTGTCCTGCATTGTAGTTGATTATTAATTATTTTTTTTGCAATTATACAATAATATCTGTGATATAGCTTAAGTACACATAGTTTTAGAAATACCAGCTGTGATATTAGGTTTAAGTGCAATACTAGTGATAGGAAAAATACCTGATTTCGATCTGTGATATGAATGTTTGTGGAGTCCCGTTTTTTTTTACCATCCAATAATTGGGTACCATACATAACTTAGAAACACCTGAAAAGAAATAATAAGGGGTTCACAAAGTAATAGTTTTCTTTATAGGGCTATAAACATTAATACTTCCCGTAAAATTATCATATTGAGAAATTCAGATGAGTTTGAGGAATTCTGAAACCTTTACTCATAAAGGTTATCGGAATTCTGTATACTTCCACAGGCATGAAATAAAAAATAATAATAGAGGTATGACCCGAGTAATTGATGACGCAGTCTAAAGACGTAGACAAAACAATAATAGCCACAAAAGGGCGTTCGTTTTACAAGTAACTGGCACAACTAGTGCCCTACCAATCTCAAATTGGTAACAAGAATATTTATTTATATCTATATATAAATAGGCAAGTGAAAAAAGTTAAGAACCATTTTAACTGACTTAAACTCAACGTATTCGCTTGATTTTTTTTTTTTGTTAGATAGATTGTCAATAGGAGCAGTGCAGAATGTATTTTTTCTTCTACATTTTTGTGTCTAATACTACGTTTATACGCGCACTATTTGCAAATAAAATTATTTGCAAATAAATTAACTCACTGTTTATACGGTAGCAAAAGTACACAAACTTGGGTAGCACTTCTATAGAAAAAATTTCTTATGTTGACAAAAAAAATAGTGTAAATGTGCAAAATATCAAATAATTATTTGTTTTAATTGTCATTACTTGCTTCTTTCAATGTTTTTTGTTGCAATATTTATTCATTTATTGTATTTTGTTATCAAACATTTGTAAGCGTGGCAACCTTAAGCATTTTATTTGCAAATAGTGCGTTAATCGTGAATAGTTTTCTGAATTAGTAAGTCGCAATAAAGAGAATAATATGGCAACAATTTACAGTTTTATTTGCAAATAAGCCCTGCATATAAACGTAGTATAAGATAGTTAAAAACAGTTAAGAATATTAGCCAATCATAAAGCCATGATTTCTCTATCTCTCTTAATTTGCTAAAAAAAATTACAACAATTTGGCTTGGCAACTCCATAAACACTCAGAAGGAAAAACGTATTTTATTTGTTCATTCTATTCTTATTTCCATCTTTCTATGTACTTAAACGATTATTGCTGAAACTAATAAAATTTGGATATTTAAATAACGAGTGGTACTGTATTATTTTTCTTTAGATGCTTAAAAATAATATATTTTTTTAATTATTAATAACTTTGATTAAAGTTAAATTCACCTACAGCACAAAGTTTTTTATTTTTGGTTTATTTTGTGTGCGTTTTGTTTTTGTTCATTGTTTTCATTATTTTTCTGTGCTTTAAATTACTGAACATACTGGAATGTTGGAATATGATGGAATATTGGAATATAATGGAATGTTTATATTATTATTCTAGTAAATTCGTACAAACATATGGGGCCTTTCTCAAGGAATAGGGAATAGAAACATTATTTGTAACAAATGTTTTAATGGGGAATCTAAAAGTTTAGAGAAAAAGCGTTTAATGAAAAAATAAACGAATTTTTTTGTTTTGGCCAATAATAATGAATATGAAGTGAAAGCACTAGGAGCAAATATCTAATTACACTTAGTTCAAAAAGTGAACAACTTTTTTTAAATAGTTTGCTTAAAATCTATTCTTATTTATGACGGTAAATGAAATTTTAAATTCGTATTTAGTACTTAAGAAAGTGGTTTAAGAGAGTGGTTTACCATGGAGTCTATACATATGTATATTTGAATATAGTTTTTAAATTGTGTTTTAAATTCATAAAACTTTAAATATTTTCATTCTCTTCTCCAACTCTGTGCGTTAATGGTTGATTTTCAACCACTGGGCGAACACTAGTATATTTATAAAAGGGTTGCCTCTACTTTTTTTTTGCCTTTGTAAAAAAAAATTGGTGAGAGAGCCAGGTCTAGGAAGGCATCGGATTCATGTGAAGATTTCTCTGGAACAGTGGGAAGATGCAAGACAAATCATAAATCTAAAAGAGGAACAGAACGGAAATCGAGTATTTAAATATCACAGTTTTCGCACAAAACAAGACATCAAATCTAAACTAAAGTAAATGAGCAATATGTAAGGTGAAGAATGATAGGAAAGTAATTATGAAGTTGTAAAGAATTACCAGGGCCAGGCAGACTGTAAGAAAAACAACAAATAAATTAAAGGCCAGCCGACAAAACAATTAAATGTTGGCGGGTGACTATGCTGGTATAGTTTTATTTAATTATTTGGGTAACAGGTTGATGTCAATGTTTCATCCACCTGCCTTACACACGTACATATATAAGTAGGATAATGAGCACACAAATAAATAAATCGGTCACTTCCAACGGAGGCCCAATAAAAATCTTGAGCAATAAGAAACTCTGTTTTTTTTTAGGTTTTCTTTCTTTTTTATAATAAATTTTCCTTTTATTTTTTTTAAATAAAACATTAATTTTATATGTAGCCAAAAAAATTTTTTTTTTATTCCTTTGCTCTGAGTTGTTTTGTTTTATTGTGTAAAATGATGAGTATCAAATTCTGTCAAATGACGTTTTCTCATACGCATGCTACAGTTGCTAGCACTGTGTAGTGTAATACGTACGGATTGTAAAAGAATGTGAAAACCATAACAGGGATGTGTGTTCATTCATAAGTAGATAGTGAAAACGGTTATAATTCAAAATAGTAATGAAAAAATTATAAAAAGGAAAATACTATCTAGAAACATGAGAACCTGTTAGAAGAAAAACTGGGCAGGGGCAATCAGGGAGGAAATCCGGAAAGATCTAGGAAAATAAGAAGATTTCATGTAGACAGAACGAAACAAATAGCTAGCTGGTAGTGGAAAGAAAAATATGTAAAGCATGAAAAAGATATTTAAGGAAAAGTCTAGAGCTTAAAAAAAAAAGATGGAGAAATGAGCGCGAAACTCGCAGTATAATAATGAGAAAAGAAAAATCTAGAACTTAAAAAAAAAAGATGGAGGAAAAGGGCGGGAGAATATATTGGATGGAAAATGGGAAAAGTTCAAGGGAAAATTGAGAGGTCCAGAAAAATTAGAATGCCAGATTAGCGATCATTACACAAAAATCAGCAGAAGTGCTCATACACAAAACAAAGGAAAAGAGAATTTTAAAAGTTGAAAAGTAACTAAGTGGCAAAAAAAAGTAAAATATAAATAGTGCTTTGAATTGTTTAAGGAATACAAAAAAAGAAAAAAAAATGTAGGTATATCAAAAAGAAAAGAAAAACTGTACTACCAAACAATCAAATGTGCAAAAGGTTTTAAGTGAATGTGTTTATCTCTGTTTTGTCAGTAAACCGATACGTTTGATAAGGGAAGACAAATAAATTGTAAACGGAAAGTACCGGAAGAAGGAAGCCAGACTAGGAGGGATCAAGAAAGAAAGATCGAAGTTTCTCCAAGGCAGAAAAAAATTAAGGCCCTTCTAATCATTTGTCGCCACAGAACCAGGTAACCTTTTCTGTTAGTAAACATAAGTGTGAGTGCGATTAAAAGAAAAGCGAAGAAGCTAAACAAAATAACTTCGCTCAGCGTTTGGGTGCTGAGAAACAAGTAAAACAAGAAATTGAAGTCAGAAAAAAATTTTAGGATATATATATTTTCATTACTTAGCGTTCTACTAAATTTTTTTTTGTTAGTATCTAAAAATATTATTTATTTATTATTTTATATATGTATACTGTATATTTATTAGTGTAAATAGTGTTAAGTGTAATTGGTAGCAAATAGTTATTTTATCCCTAAAAGTAGGTTAAGTTTTCGGACTTTGCGCTATACGTTCCAAGTTGGTAAAAAAAATTGATAAAAACATAAAAAAAAAACATAGAAAACAGGGCTCACATCAAAAGTATAAAATTATATCAAAAGTATAAAATTATAGCAAAAGTATAAGAAAAAGTTATAATCTGTGTGTCTTTGGCCTTAGGGAGCTCCTGTAGGTTAGGGATTTTTTTTGTGCAGTAGAAATAAAATCAAGGAAAATTGTAGTACGAAAGAATTCGATTTGGGCTTACTAAAGTTCACAAGAAAACAAAAGAAATTAAGCAAGATATATAACCAAAAGGAAAGAAATAGTTAGCGCAGAGTTTCGATCGGTAGGAAGTCAAGAAAAATTAGCTTAAGAAAATTAATATAGAAATAATATAAAGAAAATAGAATAAAAATAAAAAGTAGAGATAAATTTTAAAATTATTTGTAGATTAGATATATATTTAAGAAAAGATTGTAGAGAATAGATTTAAGTAAGAATGAAATAGAAAATGGGTTTAGAAAAAAATGTATAAATAAAAATAGATTTTATAACGTTTAGAAGAAAATCATGCGTGAATAAATAATTTAAAAATAAAGGTGACGAAGGAAAGGTAAGGAAAGAAAAAGGTCAGGTGGAATGTGGGTCATGAAGAAAAAAATCGGTATTTGGACATTTTATCATGACAAGGTTGGGTGGGCATAAAAAGGAGAACAACATCTATCTCCTATGGCAGTTTCTCGTGATATCTTGTGATGCAGTGTGATATGTAATGAGTTCGATGTTGTGTGTTTTTTTTTGTAGTTGAATGTTTTATTTTTTTTTTGTGTTCAAATACGCGGCTGGCGGGAAGGGTTGGAACCTCCTGAGCATGAAAACCGTACGAGCTAGTTGGAAGAACTCGCCAGGTCAACCGGTTTGTAACAGTGTTTTACAGAAATTAAGTCTGTTTCACAATAAGGGCATAGATTGGAATAGTCTGGGAATAAGAGATTTTTTTTGTGATTAGCGTATGACCAAGTCTTAGTCTTATAAATTTCTGACTGTCTCTGGCACTAACTCTGGTGGTTATGTTGGTCTTTAGGTAATTGTCTATTTTAATTTTGTTGTGATTAATTTCTTTATACCAATCCGATGAGGTCGTCCATAGGTCTTCTATATGGGTAAACTTTTTAATATGTTTAGTTATGTCTTTAGTGTTGACGTTTGCGGTTAGATAGGATGAGGTGTTGAGGGTAGCTTTTGCCGTAGCATCAGCGAATTCGTTACCTTGAATAGCGCAATGACCTGGGACCCATAAGATAATAACTTGTGGGAAATTGTTAATTAAGCAGTTCCTAATAAAGTTTACATAATAATTATGGTTGTGGAAATTTTTTATAGCGCTGATGGAAGAAAGAGAATCAGTGCATATTAGTATTTTGTTAGACGAATTTAATGCGTAGTTGATGACTTCAAATATGGCAATTATCTCCGCAGAGAAAACCGAGGTGAATGGTGGGAGTACCGCGGTTTTTATTATGGTGTTATTGGTTGTTACACTATAAGATACGTTTTGGTCATTTTTAGACCCATCCGTATAAAGTATGGTGTAATTGTTGTAAATTTGAGTTGCTTGTAGAAATAATTGATTATAGATGTCCGGTGGAGTGTTGGCCTTCAAATGTTGGCTTAATGAGGTATTTAGACTGTCTGTGTTGAGGTGCCAGGGGGTTTGTTGGCTATTGGAAAGTTTCTAATCGGTGATTTTGGTTAGTATAGAATCCTTCAAGTTAGGGTTCATGCTGTATAAATCGTTATTGATTTCGAAAATTGGTGAGTTCGTGCTGTTAATCACGTTGCGTAAAAGTCTAAATGTTAAAAAGTTTCTTCTCATTTCGAGAGTTGGGATATTGGCTTCGTATAACATGTTATGTATGGGTGTTGTTCTGAAAGCTCCCAAAGATATTCTAATTGCAGAATTAACTATTGTTTTTATTTTTCTGAGGGATGAGTTGGCCAACCAGCCATATGAATATAGGCCAAAGTCAACTTTAGCTAACATGATTGCTTTCGTTGCTGAAATTATGGAATATATGTTGCAGTTGTATTTTTTATTGGCAATACATTTTATTATGTTTAATTTTTGGGTTAGGCTATGCTCAATATAATTTATGTGATCTTTCCAGTTATATTTGGTATTAAAAATTAGGCCTAGTATCTTAAGGGAGTTGTCGTTTTGTATGTTGAATGAGCCAGCTGATACTATTGTGTGACAATTTCTTTTCCTACAGATATGTAGATGTTTACATTTCGTTATAGACAATTGCGCTGCTGAGTAGTTAGACCATTGGTTTATATACATGATCACAGATTGTATATCAATAGTTTGGGATTTTTCTTGGTTGAGTTCCTTGATTAGATAAAAATCGTCAGCATATGCGCAGAATTTGAAATCATTGAGCTCAGTTAAGTATTTACTTAACTTGTTATATGAGACTAAGAAAATGATAACCGATAAGGGTGACCCTTGGGGTATACCGTTAAATAATGGGTAAGTGTTCGAGTATATTTTGTTTATTTTTTTCTAATTTTTCTATTTGTTAGGAAATTCTTGATGTATCTTGTAATATTGGGTCCTATGCCACATTCGATTACCTGGTGAATAATAGTATGGAGACCGATTTTTTCGAATGCTTTAGAAAAATCCAATGATATTAATGATAAATGTTTTTTGAAACTTAGAGATTTTGTAATTAAGTGGTCCATATAAAGATGCGCATCCGATACCGACTTGTCTTGCCTGAACCCTATTTGATGTGTACTAATAAGGTTTTTTGACGTGATAAACCACCACAGGCGGTTAGCAATTATTTTGTCTAAGAGTTTTGCTAAGCAAATATTCAAGGAAATAGGTCTGTAAGATGTTATTGTGGTTTTGTCTTCGTTAGGTTTTAGGATGGGGGCACAGAATACACAGAAGTGAAGAAAGTGACAGGTCAAAAAAGCTAGGATCAGGTTTTTAAAATTCGTGGGAAAAAGAGACAACTATAGTGCATTTGTTATTAAGAAAGTATGGAAATAAACAAACTGAAAACGAAAATTATAAGAATGTGAAAAAGCAAAAATGATTAGAAAAGTTTTATAAAATGTAAATTTAATCATTTTTATGTGTTTTAAGCAAAAAAAAAGTGAAATAAAAGGTTGTGAGTGTACATTAAGTGTTTCCGGCATCTTTCAATGGCAATAGTGCAGAAAACTTCATCTGGGTGAGAACTAGGAGTCTGTATTGGCCATTAAGGAATGCACTCAACGTGCCGGAGTTGCATTTGTTCCATATATTGGGGAGTCTTACAATATTGTCTACAAAATGATTGATTATCCTCAGGAAGATGTTTGTAAAGTTTATATCGATGCCTTGTCGACATTCATCAGTGCCACAAAACATTCATTGCCTTGTACAAGCAGAATGGCATAGAAGCACATATATACATATGTACAAGGTGTTGGAAGTGCCATTACCATACTAATTCCTAAATTGGATCAAATTGTGCGTGACGATAAAAAGGTTTACCTTGTGCTTGCTGCACATGAAAGTTTCTCCTATATTTTGAAACACAATTCTCTGCCGGGTGAAAATTGAATGATTGCAATTTTGATGAGCCTGCTGGCGGCAATGACGACGAAAGTGAATACGAAGGTGCTGGTAATTTGCTGTCATTATTGGGTCAGGCTATGGAGCCAGCAAAATTCTACATGTATTTTGGATGTGTATACCAAATTATCGCATCTAAGTTGGTAAGTAAGCAAAAATGCATGTAAATTTATAGTTTATAATAATTAGCACTTGCGGTTTTTAAATATATTTACAGCAAAAAGCTAAGAAGGACGAGGAACTGGATTCACAAGGGGCCTTTGTATATAGAGCTTTGGCCGAATGTTTTTGGTGCTTTGAAAAACTGCACCGGAAACTATTTCGATACATTCTGCTCGTCAAAATGCTGTTTTTGTATTTTATTCCGAGGGAAAATCATTCGAGTAAGTGTTAATTTGTTTTATTAAAAAAATATACACACAATAACTAAAATGTATATTTTTCAATTGCAGAGCATATATGTATGTATATTTTGATGGCATTGTCTCAGGACATTGCCAACGAAAAGGAACCTGCCGCTCTCGATAATATATATATGTGGAGCAATTGCCTGTCATACAAACTGTAACTTAATACCTCTGGAACAAGTATTGCCAGTTTTGCTGCAAACTTTGCCATTGCACGAAGATTTTGATAAAAACGGAATTTGTTGATAATTGAATTGAATTTGTCAATCAAGACACCTACGAAAATTTTGTCGGTTTGCTTAAAGAAATCCGTGCCAATTATCCCGACAAATTCAGTGCAGTGGCTAATTAGAATTCTTCAATTTTTGCAAACTCTTTAAGAAACCAACCACAAACGTGAGACCAATAAAAAACAACACTGCTTTTCTAGAAGTAGCACGAAGACAAGTATTTATTTCAGTTTTTCTTCCAAACGAAATTGATCATTTATATCATGATCCTTGAAAGATAAAATATGTACATTTTATACAATGCTATTTTATATTTCTTTATTGTTTTAATTATTGTTATTTTCAATAAAAATTTAAATAATCATTTATATTAACTAACTTGTATATTAAGTACATTTTGTAAAGTTTAATAATTTTAAAATGCGCTAACTGTTGAAATTTTGTAACAGAGGGAAAACAAACACAATTTTAGTTGTTGGAACAAAAATAAAAATAAAGAAATGGATTATTTAAAAAGAATGAAAAAAATCTTTAATTTGCTTAATAACGTGTATCTACAATTTCTTTAATTTAGATTTCAGTTTTTGCTTTTTTTGGTTTATATTTTTTCCTGGGGTTTTTTCTTCCTCTTAAAAGGGTTTCCATTTCAGCTTTCTTCTCATGATTGTGTACACTGGCCCGTATTTGTAGTTTTTCCATAAGCTGTGAAATGAGAATGAAAAAAATAGTAGATTGGAAGGGAAAACGAATAATGGAATGAAAATATAAAATAGTAAATGGAAAAATAATAATGATGAATATGAAATTAGATGAATATAAAATTTTTCTCTTTTTGAAATTATTTGGTGGCCCTGAAAAGAGCCTATTCAGGAACGTCTTTTGAACGTTTTGGTGGCCCTGAAAAGGGCCTTCACATTCTTTTAGTGTCATCAAAGGGCTTTTACAAAAATTTGAAATTTCAATCTCTTTTTGAAATTATTTGGGGGCCCTGAAAAGGGCCCACCATGAATTCGAATACTCTGAAAATATAATAAATATTATAGTAAAATTGCAGTGGATATAAGAATAAATCAACGAAAAATAAAGATAAATAATATAAATTAATTCATTGTCTAAAAATAAATAATGATAATAAAGCCATATAGACTTATTCCAGAATTAATTGAGTAATAATGCCATTTTGGCTGATTACATATGAATTTATTACAGGGAACCGACGAAAATCGATGCATTGTGCCGATACAGTACCGCATTTCGTATATAATTTATTTTTTATTTCTTGCAGATATTTCTGTCAAGAGACTCAACTATTTATGAAATGAGGACTTAAAAGAAGTTATTCATTCGGTAATTCAAAGGGCAGAATTCCGCGAAAAGTTATTTGAATGGAGAAAGTCTTATAAACATATTACAAATTTAAAATAAATGAAAATTAATAAAAAAATCTCATATATTCTTTGACTTATGCGTGTACTTTTTGATTCCATAGTATATTGTAAGTATGAAGCACCATTAAAGTAAAACTGTAACATTTTTAGTTTATTGTTTATACATACATTTTATTGTTTATACATACATTTACATACCCTGTCGGAGAATGTGTGGTTGACTACAAAAATAGTTAACTTATATTTAGCTTTTCTTAGACTGACTAAAAGCTAAGTGCAATGTCATCCAGAACATATCCAAAACTAATTCTTAAGTTGAGTACGTAATCAAATTTGATAAGAGCCAACAAATTTATTCGAAGCAACTTTGAAACTCATTTCAGTTTTATATTAACATTTTGCTGTTGTTATTTTAGATGGTACCTTAGCCGAGAGGTAGCGCGTTGAGTACACAACGTTCGAACCCCGCAAAAATTTTTTTAATTTACTGACTACCAGGTGACTGGGAACAAAATCAACTTTAAGGTAGTTAAAAGTAGTGCAGAGTGAGACAACTGGCTACCGCCTAGGACATCGCAATGTTAAAATATTCAGTTGATTACATTGAAAGTAATCCAAGTGTCAGTCAGTACTATTTGCGAAATAGTTAGTTTAAAGTTAACCAAATTACCGACAGGGTACTCTTTAAATAAAATTTTGCTTCGAAGAACACACCAATATGAGAATATTAATAATAAAATGTAACCACATTAATAATAAAATGTAACAACATAATAAAACGTAACATCATTTGTTTCTTGCTTTTAAGTAGGGATGTAACGAATACTAGTTTAGTGAATGCGAAAGCGAATAATACATTTTAATTTTTGCGAAAGCAAAATAAATTTATATAAGAGTATGTATAATAATTAGTAATAAGTTCACAAAATGTTAGGCAATCAACCCATTCCTACTTTGGCCCTAAAGCCTGGTACTCTGTTCAACATTTCATGTGAATATTAAGAAAACTTGGAATGAATTTTTCCTTAAAAAACCTTGCAAAAGTAGTTCTGGTTTCTTTTGACGTTTGTTAATCGCAAACTATTTTCATAAAAGATATATATATTTTTTGTCGCTAGGAAATGCTTTGCCAACGTTAAACCGATCGTATTTTCCTGCGTGAGTTGCAGACAGACATTTGGGCATTTTACTACAAAATATTCTGTGACTACCACAATGGACAATGGGCACAAATTGTCGGTTGGTTATTGGTTTGCGGCACAGTATATTCAAATATGTTAATGTCTGCAGCAAACCAATAACTAACCACCGATACCGAAACCAATAACTTTCACTAATTTTAGGACTTACCTCTCCGGATCCTTCGGGAAGATGTGCAGCTTCTCATCAGATGGACATCCTTTAATGCATCTAAAACTCCTGAAAAATTACGCAAACATTTAAAAAATTACCATCAATTTGTATTAAGTTGTCCGTGTATACTTACATTTTTCAGTTTTCCCAGAAAAAAGTTTGCCAAAATTTCTGAAAGCAAAAAAGTTAATAAAAACATATATAGTTTTTGTAATTTTCCAACTGAAAATTATACTTACATCCAATATTGAGCCAAAGAATAGTTTCCTGAAAATAAACTGGAAATATATTCAACATTAAATACAAATTTATAAGATTAAAAATTTTTTCACCCTTTTACTTACCAATTAGCACACATGAATAAAAGCACAAAGCATAATCACAAAACAAGCTAAAATTTTGTTGCGCTAGAAGCAAATTCAAAGCAAAATCAACGCCAAAATTCCGGGGAGAGCGAGATAGGTATAAAAACACAAAAATCTTCCGTCTCGTGTCACTTCTGTATGTTTTGTGATGGGGGAAATAGTGCTTATTTTATAAAAATTGGGGATATAGTTATTTAAAATTAAATTGTATAGGTGAATAAGTCTTTGTTTAGAATAGCTGTTAAGATTGTGGATCATTGGATACGAAATTCTATCGAATCCAGGGGTTTTACCTTTTAACCTGCTGAGAGCAAATTCCATTTCGTATAATTCTATACTTCCCTCAATAGCTTTTGCCATGTTATTTGAAGTGGTTAGTGTACTTAAGTTAGGTAAGGAGTATTTGTTGCTTGTAAATTCGTGCGAAAAACTGCTGTCGTGTGATTGGGAAGACCAAAATTTGCCAAATTCTTCAGAAATAGCGTGTTTGTCTGTCAAAAATGAGTTGGGGTCGGAGGGAGATTGGATTGTGTGGATAGATTGTGGCACACTGAGGCCACAAAAAGTTCTGATATTATGCCAAATCTTCTTAGTTGGTGACTGTGGACTGATTTCCGAGGTGAACTCTGAAATTGAATTACTTTTCGCAATTTTAATCTCTCTTTTCAATCTAGTTACAGCCCTCTTATAATTGATAATGTTTTCCGTATTGATATTTTTTTTAATGTATGCCAGAGTTGGTTTTTTTCTTTTTTCAGGTCATTAAGGTGTCTATTCCACCACGGCACTCTTTTTTATGGTAGGGTTGATCTGAGGGATGGATTGGTTAGCGCTTTGCAGAATAATTTTTTGCATAATGGATGTCTCTTTATTGATGTTATTGCTAATGGGGTGATAACTGTGGAATAGTAGAGAGAGTTTATTGAATTTGGGCCAGTCTGCTTTTTCCATGACGAATTTGGGTCTAAATCTAGGGCTAGTTGATTGTGAGGGAACGAAAAGTTGGATTAAGATCGCTACTATGTAGGTCGTCTATTGTATTCCAGACGGATTGGATTTTTAGATTTGTTGAGCCGAAAGTTAAGTCTATGTTGGTAGATGTATGTCGAGTGCTTAAGTGAGTTGGGGAGCCATCATTGAGAATTACAAAGTTAGATGTTGTTATATATTCTGCTATAGTATTACCTCTAATATTATTTGTGGTACATCCCCACATAGAGTGCCAGCTGTTAAAATCACCGGTAATTAAGACGTTATTATTGAACTGGTCATACATGTTTCTAATTGTAGCTAGGTCAAAATTTACTGAGGGAGGAATATACGAATTGATCAAGGTAATTTTTTCCTTGGATTGAAAAATTGCACCGATGGAATCTATTTCGTTTGAAAAAGTTATTGGAGTAAACTGGATGGAATTATGTATGAGCAATGCAGCCCCTCCATACGAGTGTGTTGCAGAGTTTTTGAATATACATCTGTAATTGAGTGGGATGGGTAGGTGGGTAAGGGTATGGAAGTGTGTTTCTTGGAGGGATATGATTTTGGGATTATATTTTTTTATAAGTATTTGCAGTTGATAAAAATTGTTTAGGTATCCTTTGATATTCCATTGGATGATGCTTAAAGCCATTATGAGTTAGGGTAAAGGTTTAATTTAGAAAGTGAAATAGTTAAGAGGTGAAATACTTATTTATACATAAATATTAACCCTCACGCCGACCGACGCGACCCTTGATCAGCCACAGAGTTTTGGGATCCGTGGCATGATCCCCGGCCGTGCCGCCCGATGAGAGGGGATTTGTGAAGTAAGAAACAAAATCACTCTTACATCATCCCATCATCTTCACTTACGTCTACTATATTTGGAGTATTTTCAATAGTCTTTGATTTAGAATTTAAATTCTTGTGTTTATACTTTAATTGTGTTTTTAGCCGGTTGGATGTGTTCCTGGGGAAGATTTTTGTATTGAGTTGAACCTTGGAGGAGCTTGGGGCTGGAGAGGACTGGTCAATATGTGCGAGTATTATGGACTTCGTGTCCTGTGTTGCGCCGTATATACATTGTTGCTTACTGAATTGTTGCTCGTGTTCACATGCAGTGCCGAGATTGGCTGTTGTATTTTTACCTTTAATATGGAGTCATCATAGCTCACTGGTTTGGTGCGTGTGCTCGTAGGTTTATTAGCGTTCACAGCGAAAGCGTATGTGCCATTTTCGTTTGAGTGTCTAGTGTTGTAAATTTGTTCAGCTTTTCTCTGCGAGGTTTTTTCTAGTACTCTAATAGCCTGTATTTCCCTGTTTTTTATAAATATAGGGCATTTTTTGTCTTTAGCTATATGTTTAAAGTCACTGATCTTGTTTTCTTTGCAGTTTGTACAGCAGGTATCGTTGTTGCAAGAGTCGTTCGAATCTTCGTTGATATGGTTGACGCTACCGCAGTTTATACAAATTTTATCTTTTTCACATGTTTTTTGAAGGTGGCCATATCTCAGGCACTTGTTGCATCTCAGTGGCAGAGGTATGTATGGACGCAAGTATATTTTTTGGCTTGTATTATGTTTTTAGTTTTAACTAAAACTGTGCCATTGCGGAGTTTTTTACAGTCGGCTACTTCTCCATTACATGTGGAGTCGATAACTTTTTTAATGAGGAAAGGTGATACGTTGGCCATGGTGTTTTCACTGTCTACTCTAGTTATTACGAGATATATCGGAACTTTTGAGTCAATAACTATCTTTTTCGCAAAGTCATACTGTAAACCGGAGGTAAGATGGAATTTCTTTTTTGCGACATCAGGTGGTTCGTTCATTATGCAATTATTTCCTTTTGAAAATATATTTACTAAAAATTGCCAACATATTAAATAATTTCCAATGAAAACTAGAAAATTATTTTTCTGTTACGAAATAATTTCATTGGACTAAATAAATATGTTCTACCTTCACACTGTTTAATATTTTCCATAGCAAGCAGAACAGAAATATTTTTGTAGTAATATTTTTCTATGCACACAAAATGAAAATAAATCCACTATAATATTTTACGCAGTAAATAGATTTCCATTTTTGCATATTAGCTTGTGTAATATTATTGTGACTGCAAAATATTATAAACGACAGCTACTACAAAATATGCATAGAAAAATATTTCAACTTCGAAAAATGCGTGCTACATAAATATTTTGCCATTCAACCACTATGAAAAATATGATAAATGAAACATGAGAAAATTTAAATATTTGAGGAAAAATATGTAGATAGTCAAACAAGAAATATTGGCATTGGCAAAAAATATGCATATTTATGGCAAAAAATATTTTTGTCTCATTATGAAACGTAAAATGGAAAAGTGAAATGTAAAAGATTGAAATGAGTGTGGGCATTTGATTATGTGTGTATGTTGTATATTTATGTGTGCACGTATGTAAATGATAGGAAATCAAGTTACGCAAGGTTTATTATAATAATTATTATTAAAAATAATAAAATTAATAATAAAAATAATTTTAATTATTGCTTTATTTAAATATATTTTACTTAGAATTTGTAAGTAATTAAAATGTTCACTAAGGAAATATTTCCTACTAGAATGAACAAAATATGAAAATTACAAGTCTTATTAACAAAAAAAATTCGTTAATTTAACTTACCAGGTAGCACAAACTTGCCCTTAAGTTACCGCTCAATTTAGGTTAAACTAAAGTTGTAATAATAAAAACCTTTTTATACTTACGATAAAATCTTACTTTTAAATAATTATAATCTTGTAGTGTAATTTAAAAAAAAAGATCGACTGTGTTTGATTTGTTTATTGGTTAGAGTATTACTTAGCTCTTCAGCCGCATTAAAAGAGCATCAAAATGCCCACTTGAGAATTAAAAAAGGAATCAAGAGCTTTTTGATTGTCAAATTAATTCTGAATTTTATTCCTAAAAATCAATTGCTTATATACTAAATTATTGCATTGGTCAGCTCATAAATTTCATAAGAGAAATTATTATTTCCCTCGTTTTTACTTAATAAAGAAATAGTATTATATTACAAATCTCAAATAAACATTTAGTACATTGACATTGTTTTGAATATTTAAAGTTTTCTGCTGACCAATCGTAAACATAAAAAAAAAGAAAAAAAGTTCTTAAATAACTAAGTGTGTGTTAAATAAGTGTGTGTCTCATAATTAACAAAGTAAAAAAAATATAATTAAAAATAAATTCTTAAAATTCTAACAGTGATGTACATAATTGTACATTCACTACACCCTCACCCTTTTGGATTTGGGCATTATTAAAATAAAACAAAATTTTTTTTATAACTTTAATTATGGATAATTTTGTTTCAGTTTAAGTATTTTTTTAGTAAATTTTTATGTACCGTTTTTATTTTGTTTCATTAATTTCTATAACTACATTTAAATTGTCTGTGTCTAGTACTTTATATGGACCTTTATAGGGAGGTTCAAATTTTCTTCTATTCTCGACTTTCATTAAAACAAAATCACCTACTTTTATCTCTATACTATCTTGTTTTTGTTTAGAATCTTTTTTCCTTCGGTCTTTAATTTTTAAAGTCATATCATGTGCTCTTTGTAGTGAGTAGTAGAGTCTAGTTTTTAATTCATTTGAATAGTTGTCCAAATTATAAATTGGCCTTGGGTTTTTCAATTCGTCACTTGGTAGTGTAGGAAGTTTTCCGAATACCAACTCAAAAGGCGTGTAGTCTGTATCAACGTTTGGAGTTGTATTGTAGGCAAATGTGTAGAATGGTATCCATTGATGCCATTCATCGTCTTTCACAAAGCTTAGTAAGTATTCGCTTAGAACACGATGGTTGCGTTCAATTGTTCCTACTGTTTCATGGTGGTAGGGAGTAGAAAAGTTTTGTTTTATTTCTAATAATGAACAAATCTCTTTCATCAGTTCATTTGTAAATTCTGTACCTCTATCTGTTTTAAGAATATTAAATAAACCGTACTTCAAAACTACTTGCTCTATCAAGACTTTCGCTACTGTTTTTGCATCTTTGGATTCTATAGGATGTGCGATTACGTATATTGTTAATTCGCATTGCATAGTGAGTATATATCTGAAATTGTCAGATGGTCTTAAAGGACCTACAGTGTCCATTACTATAGTGTCAAAACTTTTTGATGGTGTATCTGTTGCGATATAAGGTTCTTTTGTGTGTTTTATTTGCTTATTTAATTGACATGATTTACAAGTTCTTACATAATTTTTAACCATTTTGTTCATATTTTTCCAAACATATTTCTGTTTTAATTTTGATAGTGTCTTTTTTATACCGAAATGTCCACTGTGTGGCAAATCATGGTATTCCTCAATCAATCTATACTGTTTTGTGGTGTCATGTATTCTCTTTGGCATTTTATATATAATTATTTTAATATCATTATTTCTAAATTGTTATATTTCTCTTTTAAGTTTTCGGCCGTTATATATTTAAAAATTTCATCATTATCATATATTACGTACGTTTTATGATCTGCTCTTTGTAATCTTAATAAAAGTTTCTCCAAAAATGTTTCTGAAAACATAGGATTTTCGCTTTTACTACATATTATGCGCATAATATCTTCATTCAATTCTTTAGATTCTTGCTGCAGCTTTTTATCATATATAAATTTTATTTTTTGGAGCTTCTTAATATCATTTATTGACGTGCATTCCCACATACGGAGGTGATCAGTCTCTTTTGGAGATATGCAATCCTTAGTATTATTATTATCTTTATCGTTTTTATTATTTTGGTTAACCATACTTCGCGTTATTGCCAAAGTTTTCTTTTCTTTTTCATCAACATAATTTGGAATCATATCTTTTAGAATTTGCGAATTTATTTCAATTCTTGATAATGCATCTGCGTTTGTATTATTTGAACCTTTTTTGTATACAATTTCAAAGTCATAGTCCGATAGTTCTAGTCTCATTCTGGTTAATTTTGAGGATGGGTTTTTATGAGAAAATAGTGCAATGAGTGGTCTATGGTCCGTAACAACTGTAAATTTTCTACCGTATAGGTAAGGTCGGAAAAATTGTATGTATATTTGAATTTCGTTGATTAGTATTGAAGTTTCTATTAAATCTGTTGAAAGTATTATGCTGGCTTGAATTTCTGTTATGTCCAGTAAAACTATTATTGGTTGGGGTAAAATTCCTATTTCTTATATTGAAGTTATTGTTATTGTGATTATTATGGTTTGTGTAGCTAAAATTTTTGTTTTGTCGATTAAAATTTTGGTTTCCCTGGTTGCTGTACGTGTTGTAAGTGTACTTTTTTCTGTTATGGTTGTTAAAGTGCGTTTGTCGTCTGTTACTAATGTGAAAGATTTTTAATGCATCTGTTGTATTCAAGATTCTTTCTTGTGTTATTGCTATATCGTAAGCATCTGTCAGTGTTTTGGGTTGTGCAGCTATGACTGCTATTCTTATATTTTCATTGAGGCCTTCTTGGAAAGTTTCTAATGCTAATTTTTCATTCATGTTTTTTATAGTTTCAATAGCTATTTCATTGGGATTTTCACCTAAGTCTTTAATTTGTATTATGGTCAACTCTGTTATTAATGAATTAATTTTTTCCCTGTAAAGAGCTACACTTCCTTTCTGTTTCATCTTTCTAAGTTCTGTGTGAAGACAACTTGCTGTTTTAGTGTGCTTAAAGTTTGTGGCTAACGATGTTTTTAGTTCGCTAAAAGTTGTTGGTAGTTTTTGTGTCAATAGTAAACTTCTGACTTTGTCGTTCAATTTCATACAGATTACATATTTTATAAGTTTCTTTTTACCTTCATCATTTAACTCGTCATGAACCATTTCTACCATGGTTAGGAATATGTCTAGATGGAGTGGCTTTCCATCAAATGTCGGGATTGTATCCGATGCCTTTTTGCTGTCGAAATTAGACATGATTGTAGGTATTTTTGTGTCCAATGTGCTTTTGTGTTCTAAAAGTGTTTCAATTGCTTTTCCCTTCAGTATTCGAAATTCTGATATTTTATCTTCCCTTAGTGATCTTGGTAGTTGGCTTGCTACTTTGCCAAATTGCCTACTTAATTGCTCAACTAAATAAAGCTTTTCTTTAAGTGTTTCTTCTGTGTACTTCTTACTTTTCGATTTTTTTGCATTTACAATTATTCTGTTGAGTTCTTCTATAATTTGATCCATAAAAATTTTTTTTGTAATGGTTTTTGTTTAATTTTAATATATGTTTTCATGCATTTTGTACATTATTTCTTACTACTTGTTTCTTTATATAGTTTTGAATAAATTTCCATAATGCTATTAGTAAGATAATTATCAATAAAACTATTACTATTTCCTGACTTATCGTTATTTTGTTGTCGTTTACTGCATATGCATTTGCATGACCTTCAACTTTAGCATCCGCGATACCCATTTCTATGTTTTTAATATTATAACTTATGATTTCTTCGGGTGTTAAACTAAAAGTGTGCATAATTTTAATTGAAATGAATTGTGTTGTATTATTTCCATCCTTTCTTCTTTAGTTCCGCTAGTTGTTTTATCAATGCTCGTTTTTGATTGCCCTTGCTGATGTTTATGACTCTTTGTAAATCTCTGCAGGCTGCTTCGAATTTTCGTTTTTTTCCACCTCTTTCTTTGGGTTTTGTTGTCACTGTTTCTACTTCTGGTTTTATGGATTTTTTTACTTGTCTTGCTCTGTATTGCTCGATTGTAAGTGGCTTGGGCCCGGCATCTTTAGGTGTTGGTATATAAGGTGGTGCTTCCTCAGTGTTCTCAGTTGTGGAAGTTGGAAAGTATTCTTCTGAAAGTTCTATGAATTTTTCGAATTTTTTGAAAATTTCGTCGATTTCTTCTTTCGAAGTCATTCGGGAAACTTTTCAGGATCGGTGGCAGGATCGCCATGTAGTGTAATTTAAAAAAAAAGATCGACTGTGTTTGATTTGTTTATTGGTTAGAGTATTACTTAGCTCTTCAGCCGCATTAAAAGAGCATCAAAATGCCCACTTGAGAATTAAAAAAGGAATCAAGAGCTTTTTGATTGTCAAATTAATTCTGAATTTTATTCCTAAAAATCAATTGCTTATATACTAAATTATGGTCAGCACATAAATTTCATAAGAGAAATTATTATTTCCCACGTTTTTACTTAATAAAGAAATAGTATTATATTACAAATCTCAAATAAACATTTAGTACATTGACATTGTTTTGAATATTTAAAGTTTTCTGCTGACCAATCGTAAACATAAAAAAAAAGAATAAAGAAAAAAAGGTTCTTAAATAACTAAGTGTGTGTTAAATAAGTGTGTGTCTCATAATTAACAAAGTAAAAAAATATAATTAAAAATAAATTCTTAAAATTCTAACAGTGATGTACATAATTGTACATTCACTACAATCTCTTCCCAAATCAAATGCCAATGCAAAATTATATTTTTGAAGGTTTTTCTTCTAGCGCATTGTAGGTGTTCTTGTTTTATTATTTTACTATTGAAATTTATAAAACAAAATTCCTGGCACAAAATTGATGAAAATGTTATTTGCTAACTTCTTTTATTTTTTACAAAACGTGCAACAAATTAAAATTAAATGCAAAGGACGCTCTGGATCTGACGTATTTTTGACGTCATCATGAAGCTACATTTTCTACATGCCGTGTACTAGGAACACATGTAAATGCAGAAATTCACATCTTTACACATGTGCTGCCTTTAAAAATGTGTTTAATTTGGCTAAATATGTCTTATTTGGAATTTGGTACAAGAATACTATAAAATGTTGATGGCATATAACTAACCACTACTATTAATTTCATATTATGCAACTAATATGTACTTATGTTGCAAATTCTCGTGGCGTTACACCCACATGCAGATGTGGATTTTTACATGCCATGTACTGCAGGCTTTAGTCATATGCATTTTTACTTCGGAATATTAGTTAAATTTATATTACTCGAGACTAGTAGAACACTAAATTAAAATGTTGCATAATATAATTTTTTTTTTTATTTGTTCAATGGTAGGTTAGGTTAGGTTAGGTAGAGGTGGCAGTCCGAAAGCCGGACTCACTTAGACCGTTTTGGTGGTTACTGACCTCACTACAGAAGCATTTATTGGAGCTCTCAAGAGGTTCGTAGCCCGACGAGGACGTTGCCAAACCATCTATTCAGATAACGCCACGAACTTCGTTGGGGCACGGAACCAGCTCGAAGAACTAGACAACGCCATATTTTCCAAACCTTCACAAGAAGCAATAACTCGATCTTGCAGTAATGACGGAATAGAGTTCAAGTTTATACCTCCTAAGGCACCCCATTTCGGTGGGTTATGGGAGGCAGCTGTTAAGTCAGCCAAACAATTACTTTTACACAGTATATCAACGGCTTCGCTAACGCACGAAGAGTTAGAAACAATCATCATTGAAATTGAGGCCATTCTGAACTCACGACCTCTGACTTCTTTATCAAGCAACCCAAACGATTTAACAGCTTTAACTCCTGGCCATTTCTTAATCGGGGAACCACTGACGGCACAAGTCGACTCTCAAATGCCTAATCCAACTTGCTCACTGGCAAAAAGATGGAAGCTTGTGTCGCAGCTTAAACACGAGTTTTAGAAAAGATGGTCATTGGAATATTTACACCATCTACAAGAAAAACAGAAATGGAAGACGTCATCTCAAAATGTGGAAGAGGGAAAGCTAGTCATAGTAAAGGAGGACAATCTGCCCGTAATGGAATGGCCACTGGGTAGAATCCTGAAAACTTATAAGGGAACTGATGGCAAGGTCAGAGTGGCAGATATTAAAACAGCCTCCGGAATAAAGAAAGGACCTATTCATAGATTAGCGCCGCTACTGCAGCAGGAAACAAATGAAGTACCTAATCTCACTCGCCCGATAACAATTGAGTGTCCACCATCAGTTGATGAAACAGAGAGTCCACCATCAAAAAAATCTAGGCGTATCTCCACTTCAATGCTACTTACTATAATAACAACAATATTTTTAATTCCAGTAGCAATGAGTAGCAATGTCAAAATAACCAACTTTCATGATAACCCAGGACTATATTTTGAGGGAATTGGAAATGTAAAACTAGTGACAGCTGAATGGAGACTAATGATATACTATGACTTAGCACCATTTACGTCCGAGTTGCAGGCCTTCCAGTCAGGAATAACGACCCTACAACAGCTATGTTCGCCCATTAAACATCAACTAATTTGCAACATTTTGGCAACCAACTTCAATCAAATAAAAACCGAATTGATTCAAGAGAAGGAGCTATTTTCCAGCAGTAGAGTAAAAAGGGGAGCCTTCAACATTATTGGAAATGTTGCACGATCTTTGTTTGGCGTTCTTGATTCCGACTATGCAAATGAAATGTCAAACACCATCAAGAATGCTAAGGAAGAATCAGATTACTTGTTTCAACTGCTTAAAAATCAAACATCTATTATTGACTCAACCATCAACATCATCAAGCAAGACGAACAAAGTACTCAAAAACAGATAACGGATATAATTGACAAGGTCAATGAGCAAGAGAATTCAATATCTAAGCAGGCTGACCAATTCAATCAAATGCAATTAATCTCACTTCTAGCCAACCAGTTGACGTTGACAGCGATAAACTTACAAAGAGTGGAAAGGGAGATTATTGATGTACTAACCGATACCCACCATGGAAAAATTAGTCCACTTTTATTGTCACCAGCTCAACTAAAAAACGAATTAAGGGTAATAAAGGCTCACCTTCCAACACGCCGAACACTTCCAATTGAAGACGACAGTTTAATTCAACTATACAAATTGATGAAGGTCAAAGGAGCAGTAACAAAGAATGAAGTCATTTTCGAAGTAATGTTACCTTTAGTCGACCATCAATTTTTAGAACTCTTTAACATAATTCCGATACCGACCATAAGGGACAACACTTTAATATCAATTCACCCAGAGGAATCATTTCTTGCCATAAACCCCCATAGAGACGAATACATTCCATTCACAACCCATGAGATATCAAACTGTATTACGCCTAAGGATGAGGTATTTATATGCAATAACAAACAGTTCAAACTTAGGAAGAATGAGGGGAGTGATTCCTGCGAAATCAATATTTTCAACAGCCGACAAACAACGAAATGCAAGCTCATTCGACTGGCAGACAATTCCACATGGACACAACTAAGGTTTCCAAATAAATGGATCTTCGCTACCACCACAAAATTAGAGATATCAGCAGTTTGCGGTTCCGAACATACCCAATATACAATAAACGGCACAGGAATAATAGAGATTGAAGCGAGCTGCACACTCAAAGGCACGTTTATCACAATCCAAGGTCTCTTTGGCTTATCGAATACTCTACACACATCATATGCTCAATTGCGGCCCATAGATCATATTAGCACACCGCAAGAAATAAGTAAAATATTCAATACCACCAATAACCAGATTGAAATCCATCAAAAACAACTAAGCGCACTGAAAAGGCAACTTGACGACTCAACCATTGTTCATATACCAGCACTCATCAATTCCAATAGTCTTCACCATCACGCAGTCAGCTATTCTGCGCTTGTAATCTCCATACTATTCGCCATTTTAATCATCAACACATATTTTAAACAGCAAAAGAACAGCAATTCCAAATGCAACCAAACCACCCCTCAGCCAGTTCCACCACCACGAGCCATCAACATCGATGTTGAAGATATCTAAAGTCAACCTTGTAGAACCATCAACCATTGGTCAATGCGGGGGAGAATGTTGACACCTAGCTCAACATATTACTTTATAAAATATAGTTTTTATTTTAACAATAAATTTTGTTTGTCACTGTAAGTCATTTGTTAATATATATTTCAATTATTATTAAATATGCCAAAAGGCAATTTATTGTAACATGAAAAGTAGGTCATTTAATTTCACATTAAACCTATGTCATTGAACTTGCCATTATTCACTTAAATACAAATATGCCAATACAGCCAATTCAAACACAATAATTAAAATTAAGTCAACAAGAAATTTACTCATTGACCAATAGCTGATTAAGCATTGTATTTTTTGTTATTATAAAATTAATTTAAGCATTTTATTATTAAGTTAAAGTAAGCAATTTATTCTTGTTATTATTAATTAATAATAAAAGCAAGAATTAAAATAAAGAATTTATCAATCTTCTTAAGGCATTTAAAGTGTTTTACTGATTGATCTCTACTACGTTTTTCAAGTTCAAGTGCTTGAAGGACAACCCGGCAAACAAAAATAGTGTCAATACAAGTTTATGTGCTTGGATTGAAATAACTATTGCCAAATCATTCAGTTAGGTTAGGTTAGGTAGAGGTGGCAGTCCGAAAGCCGGACTCACTTAGACCGTTTTGGTCCATTGTGATGCCACGGAGACTCTGCTTATGCGGAGTCCCCACCGTCGAAACATCCAGAGCTCATTATAAAGCTACTAATACGTTGAAGTTCCACACTAGCAACGTCAGAAAGTTCCCTGAATTCAAGAGCGCCCATTGTGGCCATTCTCTTTCCTGCAAGTCCAGGGCAGTGACAAAGAAAATGTTCTATGCTTTCCTCTTCATCGATGTCTTGGCAGCTGCGGCAAAAATCGTTGTGTTCAACCCTAAGCCGTTGTGCATGCCTACCTATGAGACAGTGTCCGGTTAACACGGATACTAGAGCCGAAATTTGTTTCCTATTCCTCGAAATTAGGTAATCCGTACCTTCTCTATTTAGGTGAGTCCATAACTGCCTTGTGATCACGCAGTCATTTCTAGTGACCCACCTTCTATTCGTTTCTTCCTCTGTCTTGCGCCTAAGTCTGAGTTTGCAAGAGAGTAGGGGTAGACCTACACATTCCAAGTCCGGTGGAACCTGTAAGGTTGTCCCAATTCTAGCAAGCTCGTCAGCCCTAGAGTTCCCCTGGAAGCCTCTATGCCCCGGGATCTAGATGATCCTAATATCAAACTGCTCTGCCATCTCAATTAGAGATGATCGGCAGTCGAGGGCTGTTGTTGTTCTTAGAAGCGGGGATTCTAGGGCCATAATATCTGCTCGACTATCGGTGTAAATGTTAATCAAAGTCGTTGAAGTGACATTCACTCTCAACCAATTCGCAACTTCTCTTATAGCAAGGATCTCTGCCTGAAAGATACTGCAGTGATCCGGAAGTCGCCTTGCAATACGAAGACCTAAAGCCCTCGAAAAGACCCCATAGCCCACACCTTCCTGTGTTTTGGAGCCGTCCGTATAAAAATCAACACTTTTTCTTCTACCTGGAGTTCCATTCATCCACATTTCTGTGGATGGTATCCAGGTTTTATAAAGACGTTCGTGTAGTAGAGCAGGGGAGGTTTGGTCAATCCTCCATCCCCTAACTTCGTCATCGAGTATTCTGCAGTGGCCGGTTGGATTTCCATTCCACAGAGAGGTACATCGAAGACAGATTGCCGAGGACGTTGCCATCTCCTTCCCTACTAGATCTAATGGTAGTAGATGAAGAAGCATCCCCAGTGCATCCGTAGGAGTGGTGCGAATAGCACTGGTTACATACAAGGATGCAAGTCTTTGAACCTTGTGTAAGATGTACAGATACGTCATCGTGTGGTGGCCATCCCTGAAGAAAAAGACGTATCTGTACATCTTACACAAGGTGCAAAGACTTGCATCCTTGTATGTAACCAGTGCTATTCGCACCACTCCAATTCCAATTTGTTCAATGGTAGCTCGACCAAAAAAATATATGACTTAGATCACTTTCATAATTAAAGGCACATATGAGTTCATACATTTTTGTTTGGTTTTTGATGTTTTAAAAAATGTTTTTGTTTCTATCCAGGTGTGCATTTTTTTATTTAGTTCTTAATATAATGCAATTTTTCAAATAACAAACCAATCAGTGCGAATTCATATAGAGGCAGGCGTATACAAGTTAAGACATAAATTTTTTTTTTTAATTTTTTTTGTATTATAATTTTAACCTAAATAATTTTTGCTGACAGAAGTGTTTGTGTGTCATTTGTACTTACCTAAAGCAAACTGCAATATTATAAGTAATTCTGTTACTATTTTATTGCAATCTTGCAGTTTGACATAATGATCGTTAAAACACAAGTTCGAAAGAATTCTGTTATATTTTATTTTTATTAACTGGCACAATTTGAGTATTAAATAAAGAAATTGACAACGACAAATTCAGTCGCAGTCGAACAAAGAAAATTGTTTTTTTAACTTAATATAATTTAACTGGCGCCCAACGTAAAATTAAATAGTGTGTAAGAGTGAACTGAAGAACCTCAGTAAAGTAATGAAAAGGACATATTCTCGGTCACCAGCATTCTTTTTTAAATAATTTTACAAAAAAATTCATTTAAAATCGAAATAAAAACAACAAGTTAAACGAAACTTGTTAAACAAAAGAAGTGGTAAAACAAAAAACATTTAAATAAACTTTTATATAAATTAAAAGAAAACGTTAAGTAAATTCTCTAAAATTAAATGAAATAAAAGTTAAATCGTTAAATAAATTTTTAAATTAAATAAAAAGAACATTAAAAACATTTTTTTAAACTAAAAGAAAGAAGTACTAAAATAAAAAAAGAACATTAAAATGTTTAAATAAATTAAAACATTAAATAAAATTTTTTTAATAGATCTAAAGTAAGAAAGAACATTAAAAAACAAAACACAACTTTAAAAATAAAAAAAATCATCGGAAGAAAAATCATCAACAGCATCAAAAAATTAAAAATCAACAGAAGAAGGAATCATCAACAGCATCAAAAAATTTAAATCGTCAAAATCAACAGAAGAAGAAATCATCAACATCAAAAATCAACAGAAGAAAAAAGCATCAACAGCATCAACAACAAAAATCAACGAAGAGAGGCGAACATGAGGATGCAGATGACTATTTTTATGTAAGATAATAATAAAAATAATTATTTTAGTATTAAGATTTATAGTTTACATATTTTAAATAATTTGTATTAAAACAGAAAAGAAATCTTTAAAAGTGAATAAGAAATTAGAAATTAGGGTTAACGAGAGAGAAACAAAATAAAACAATTCAGGAAATAATTTTGTAATTTTGCAAATTTCCCTTTTCAGTAATGGCAAATCCAAATAATTTGATAAGAGCACCAATTTTACCAAATCCTCCTCAACCAGCTTAGGCTCAATTTGTTATAACAGCCGATATTGAAACAGGTATAGCTAACATCGTGCGTAGAATTCTTATCGAAGAACGAAGAGAAACAGAACCAAGACTGTTAGATCAAGAAATTTACCGTAATATTGACCTAACAGATTTAGATAAAATCCCGGACGTAGTACGTTCATTGAGAGAATTTTCAGGAAATAGGACTGAATTTAGTTCATGGAAAAAAGTACAGAACGTATATTAAAAATTTACGAACCAATAAAGGGTACGGCAAAGTGTTTTGGAATTTTGAACGTGATCCGAAATAAAATTATTGGCGAAGCGGATATCGCTTTAGAAAGCTACAATACTCCATTAAACTGAGAGTGCATTATTAAATGTTTAACAGCTCACTATGCAGATCAAAGAGACATGGGAACTTTAGAGTACCAACTTACTTCTATGGTTCAGGGCATAGATTCTGTGCAAGAGTTTTATAAAAAAATCTACAGTCATTTGTCCTTAATATTAAATAAAATATGCTTAGAAGAAAGTCAAGAGGCTATTCAGTTCCTAACGAAGTATTATAGGAATAAAGCACTCGACACTTTTGTTCGAGGCTTAAAAGGTGACTTACCCAGACTCTTGGGAATTAGAGAACCCAAAGATTTGAACGGAGCCTTACACTTGTGCATGAAACTTGACAATCAGCAATTCAGAGCTCAATGTGCTATCAGCGCGACTAGAATTCAATCACATATTCCTTCGCAAAAACATAAGAATAGACAACATCAAAACTTTTACCCACAGCTTACACATATCCTTCATCCTGCTATGAATTTTCATAGATTTACATATCCCAATCAGGCAGGTTTTAATTCATATTACGATCAAAGAAACAAATATCAAATCCCTCATGGAAAAAATTCTATTTCCCCCAAATGCACGCAAAAATAAAGAAATTGGTGAAACAGTGTAAGATAAAAATATGATCGTAACCCAAATAACATAGTTCTAGGGAAAACACCTATTCCGCATTACCCAGGCCAATACGTCCACATCGATATTTACCATACAAACAATAGAGTTATCCTTACAGCAATAGATAAGTTCTCAAAGTACGCACAGGCAAAAATAGTAAAATCAAGGGCAACAGAAGGTATAAAATATCCCTTACAGGAGCTGCTCATGTCTTTTGCTACTCCTGAAAATGTTGTTATAGATAATGAAAAATTACTTAACTCAGCTCCCGTAACCCTTATGTTGGAGAATAAATTGGGCATTAAAATCTATAAAATACCACCCTATACTATTCTGTAAATTGACAAGTGGAACGATTGCATTCCACCTTGACCGAAATAATGAGATGCATAAATGCAGAAAATGTTAGTAAATCTTTTGAAGATCTCTTGATAAATTGCTTAAATAAATATAACAATTCGGTGCATTCTTCGATAAATAAAAAACCTATCGAAGTATTTTTTGGTAGAAATGCAGACCCTGCATCTTTACAGCAGGATAGACTAAAAATTATACAGAGTTTGACACAGAAACAGGAGAAAGATTTAGACCATCATAACAAGAATAGAACTGAAAGGAGGACTTATGAAACTGGTAACGAAATCTATGTGAGGAACAACAAAAGGATAGGGAATAAATTAATGCCAATATACAAGGTAGAAATGGTACAGGAGGACACAGTAGGAACCGTTTTGACAACATCAAAACGTATAGTTCACAAAAATTTAATAAAGAATTAATATTTGTTTTTGCAGCTCAATTTTGCAACTAATTGCAGCAGAAGTACAGATCTTTGACTACACGAATGCCCAAATTGTAACAGCTGAGACGGGCATGACTAAACTGGTAACCGGTGACCTTAAAATCATCCATGTAATAGACCTCGGCTTGTACGAAAAGCCAGTAGACCAATTGGATGCAGTAATAAGACGGGACATAGGGAAAAAAGACAGCAACTATCCATTTTTATTGCATCAAGTACAAACTTTATATGCTCTGCTTGCGGAGTTGAGACCCAGACGTGAAACTAAATCAATAAACGCTTTGGGAACAATGTGGAAGTGGGTAGCAGGTTCACCTGACCACGATAACTTTCAAATTGTGCTGTCAGCCAATGAATAGGCTTTTGGAGAACAATGACAAACAGATTGTGATAAATAGGGCTGTAGAAGAAGAATGCAAGAAATAACAAAGATAACCAATGGTATAATGAACAACATAGGCTCAAATGATGCTTTTGAGCGGGAAATTATTAAAGACGTTGAAAGAAAGCTAGAAATAATCAAAGAAGAACTTACCAATCAAGGTTATTCAATGCAGTCGGCGGAATCTGGTATTATGAATTCTTTCGTGTTATCAGAATACGAACTAAACGTAACTAAGATACATTTCGATGAGCATAATATGCCTTATGTGAATTTAGTTGAAGCCTTGGAGTTTGGTGACGTAAAAATAGGGATAAATAAAACGACAATCCTTTATATTGTCGACTTGCCAATTATGGAAAAGGAAACGTGTAAAAGCTTATTTGTAAAATCAGTAAAAAATCAGAACGTATCGAGACAAAATCCGCATGAAGAATGTTTAATGATGTTGCAGAAATCACAATTTAGAAAATATTACAGAATCAAGTTGCTTGCCGAGATTACTGAATGGCATGCCATCAAATTGTCCAACCTCTAACAACCAACATTTACCCATGGTAAAAGAAATTACACCGGGTCTAATTCTATTAAACGGTTATAATAGATCAATATGGATAGAAAATAGAGAAGTGGATCTGCATGGTACCTATATTATCAAATACCATAACTCTACAATTACCATAGGGAAAAGAGCTTATTCCAGGAAGGAAATTACTCTGATGAAACCCTTACCAGCGGTGGTTAATGCACCAAACACTATTGCAAATTACGAAAAAATGCTATCATTGGAAATGCTTAAAGATCTTCATATCAACAACGCTGGTGAAATTAAAAGACTAGCTACTAATTATAAAACCAGCATGGGAATGTTAGGAGCCCTAACGATGGTATTGATTTGCGGTCTGATCTTCCATTTGATAAAAAGGAGAATTGGTTTCAATGTTAAAACCAACATCAAGCAGGAGCATCCAGTTGAAGCATCAAATACTTACACTCACTACCCATCCAACGTGGACGCTGGAATTTAAGAGGGGAAGAGTTGAGACATAAACGTTTTTTTAATATTTTGTTTTTTTTGTATTATAATTTTAACCTGAATAAATTTTGCTGACACAAGTGTTTGTGTGTCATTTGTACTTACCTAAAAGAAAACTGCAATATTAGGTGTGTTCCACAAGATTTTGTTAAAGTTCGGACTATTGGCCTGTCACACACGAGAACAATTGTGCTGGCACAACATGCCAGTTTGTTGGTGAGAGGGGCAAAGAGAGTGATTTTGTTTTTGGCATCATTTTTCAACCAGCCACAACCCCGCATCACCAGCACAAAACCAATACACACATAACTTTAAAAAAATGGGTTCGCAATTTTTTTTTTATAGACCACATTTAGTCGTTCGTCGCTTGCCAAAGTGAAAACATGAATACAAAAGAGGAAGGGGCATACATACATATTGTTGAAAATGTTATTTTATAATTAAATTTCAATTTTTTTTCAGTTTAAGCGTTCAAGATTGGAAGAGGTGTCTACATTGCGAGAATCTGCCAACAAGTCAATCCAACTAAAGCAATTGTTAGTGTTTCATCATCTATAATAACCGCAATATTTACGCCAATTTTAAAATTATGAGCTGAAATGTCTACGCTTAAAGGCAAATGTCAAATGAATACATAAAACACTAATACACACAAAGCTGTGTACACGTATACATTTTTATGTCGGATGAATTAGTATCGTGTGTTCATAAAAAAACAAAAATTGTGCGGCATAAAACTTAGTCTCGTGTGTGACAGGCCAATGAGAGTAAAAAGAAAATTACTCTCTGAATGTGCAAAAGTTATCCAAAATTGCTGGAACGCAAAAAACCATAATTGACCATCTTGAAATACTAGTGCTGCTTACTTTTTAAATTAAGTTTTATTTTAGTGATTTTAGTCGCTTGAAACGCATAACATTATAAAAACATAAAATTTGCATCATTGGCAACAGCTGTAAAAAGTAAATGAAAAAATCTCCAAAAAAGTTGAAATTACGTGAATTATTTAAAAAATCATTTTTTTTATATTAAAGAAATGGAAAAATAAGCACAAATGTACTAACAACTTAAGCTTTATTTCAAAAACCTTCCATTTTGCTTTTTAATAAATCTGTGTGTAAAAACTTTTTTTCTATATTTGCAAATTTTCTGATTAATATTTCAGTTTCATATGTAAACAAAAAACAGCTGATTATTCAATTCTTGTCCGAACTTACCCAGAAGAAAAAGTTCGTACTAGTTTGTACAGGAAATGAAAAAAATTACTCTCTCATTCGCTCTCAAAATTGCTATCTGGAACGCTTTTGGATTAGTTTGTACAAGTTCGGACTGTTTTGTTATGCATCTGGAACAGACCTATTATAAGTAATTCTGTTACTATTTTATTGCAATCTTGCAGTTTGACTTAATGATCAGTAAAACACAAGTTTCAAAGAATTCTGTTATATTTTATTTTTATTAACTGGCAAAATTTGAGTATTAAATAAAGAAATTGACAACGACAAATTCAGTCGTAGTCAGGTACTCTAACAAAGAAAATTGTTTTTTTAACTTAATATAATTTAACTTACATATAATGCATATATCTTTAAAGGATGGTTTTATTACTTACCTAGCATTTTGTGTGCTCATTTTACAACAACAAACGAAACGCGCTCAAAAGTATCAATTTCATTCGAAGAAATCTTTAGTAGTCAGGTCATTTGGAATTTTTATTTATGAATCAAAAAATAAATAAAATAAATAAATAATTGTTACTTGTAATATTTTTCAAGGGAATATATTTTTTTATTTTAATTTATAAAGAAAAAATAAACCCTGTTAGAATGCAGAATGTTAATTGTTCCTGTAATATTTCTCAAGGTGATATTTTTTTATTTTATTATTGGTTGTACCTCTTCTTTCTCGAATCAAATCATTCCCTTATATAAAAACAAAAAGGTCAAAACTTACATATTTTATTATTGTTTTTAGTATATCTACTTAATGTTAATATAATTGCTTTTATCAGAGCGTCCTTTGCATTTAATTTTAATTTGTTGCACGTTTTGTAAAAAATAAAAGAAGTTAACAAATAACATTTTCATCAATTTTGTCTGTCGGGAATTTGGTTTTATAAAATTCAATAGTAAACTAATAAAACAAGAACACCTACAATGCACTAGAAGAAAAACCTTCAAAAATATAATTGTAACAGTTCCGCATTGGCATTTGATTTGGGAAGAGACTATAATTATTTAAAAGTAGGATTTTATCGGACGTATAAAAAGGTTTTTATTATTACAACTTTAGTTTAACCCAAAGTAAATTTATACTCAGTACTCAGGTGATTAATTTTTTTCTCGTATAGTGTGAATGCATGAATGTCAAAAGTTGTTTACAATTTTCGTACGCCATTTTGTTTTGCTTTGCTTTGCTTTGTTATACTCAATTGTGTGTAGTGAAAAAGTTGAAATAAATTTTTACTTCAAAAAGGTGTTACAAAACATTTAACAATAATTATATTTAATAATTAAAATAAATATGTAGCTTTTATTATAGTTAGTTCACGTAATAAAGGCTTATCATTTAATAAATCTACTTTGGTTTTGTATTTCCATACATTTCTTTTTGTTGTATGCAGATCTGGGACTTGCATTAAATAAGCTAAAAAGCATTGACCATTTTCTCACACTAAACGAAATCAATACAAATGCGAATTTATTATATTAGAACTAACTTTGATAATTATAGTGCAATTTTTTGGCATTAAACTAAAACCTGTTCCAAGTAATACATTAATATTGTGCTAGCACCAAATCACATGGCGAAAAATAGAACGTAAATGTGTACATACATAGTAACTACCCAGCAAAAAATTACACATTACCAACAGAACTACTTGCCATATAATAACTTACTTTTCTGATTACCAAATTTCATTACTCGATTACAAAACACATTACCTAAAATTTAAAAAAATTATATACAAGTTGCTAAATGAGGAGAATATTTTTTTTAGATCAAATA
This sequence comes from Tachina lurida, assembly GCA_944452675.1. Lineage (NCBI taxonomy): Eukaryota > Metazoa > Arthropoda > Insecta > Diptera > Tachinidae > Tachina > Tachina lurida. The sequence goes on along the minus strand of OX101757.1, from coordinate 15,662,200 downwards.
GATTACGTGAACAAGTTGCCAAATAAAAAAAGTAAGTACTTCCCAAGAAACGATTATTTTAGTCTCACGCCTTGTTAAAATCATTAAGTTGGTAATCCAGGAACAGCTTCCACCAAAAATGCTTAATTCCAAACCCGATTACCTTTTTTGAAATTTTTTTTGGGTATGTAAGCTTTTTTCTATGTACATATCGCCACTTAAGGCAAAAATCATATCACTACCATTTTTTAGTTTTTCAAGAGAAAGACAAAACTTGATTAAATTGTTCCAAGCGGTAGTATATTCCGTTTATAAAATCACCATTTTTTAAGATATAACTTTACAATAAAATAAACGAAAACCTAAGTTCTGATCTTTCATTTGTATGCACGTACTTATACAGGTGCCTTCAATGTTCCTTTACAGTATTTTTTATTTGTGCTATCTGATAAAAATATGATTACGTTTTATATAATTTTACTATGTACAATATGTGTTATTGCAATAATATTGCATTACTTCATGATGTTCTTTCATTTTACGCCATACGATTAGCTGATAATGCAATATTAATCCATTACTTTTAAGAGATTTTATTTTAGTGCAAAAAATAGTGCACTACAATTATACAATTTAAATGTTCACAAAAATTTTTGTTTTTCAATCAGTGTTTATGAAAAGTAATGCAAGTTGCCCAGGTCTGGTTGTAATCATCTGTTTTTGACATTCATCCATTATTTTTACACAAGCAAAGCGCATGTTGTTTTTGTATTTTCTTAGTTGTTGTAGACCTGCATATACTTTATATAAATATACTTTGGTTTAACCTAAAGTGAGCGGTAACTTAAGGCCAAGTTTGTCCTACCTGGTAAGTTAAATTAACGTATTTTTTTATTATCTAATAAGACTTGTAATTTTCATATTTTGTTCATTCTAGTAGGAAATATTTCCTTAGTGAACATTTTAATTACTTACAAATTATAAGTAAAATATATTTAAATAAAGTTATAATTAAAATTATTATTATTATTAATTTTATTACTATTAATAATAATAATTATAATAAACTTTGCGTAACTTGATTTCCTATCATTTAAGCCGAAGGTCCATACCATCCGTTCTTTGCATATGCGTGGTATGCGTTTCTGTACATTCTCTCCGATTCTAAATTCAAGTTACATGCAATACGTCTTATGCGCAAGTATTTTTGTTGTTTTAATGCAAAAAGAGAAAAAATTTAAATTCACCACACGAACATTTGGCTAAAAAAGGGAGCACGATGCATGCGACGGATACAAAAGTAGAAAGTAAACCTACTTTATACTTCCTATGCGTTTATACGTTCTTTGCGTTTTGTTCTGTAACTTGCCACATACAATTCCATTGATTCTACTTTTGGACACATGCATAAAACGCAACTACGCATTGAACGGATGGTATGGACCTTCGGCTTTACATACGCACACACATAAATATACAACATACACAAATAATCGAATGCCCACACTCATTTCAATGCGCTGATTTACACGGTATTAATTGTGCTGGCATAACATGCTAGTTTGTTGGTGAGGCAAGGAGAGGGGTTTTGTGTGTGGCATAATTTTTCAACCAGCTACAACCCCGCATTAGAAGCACAAAACCAATACAAACACAATTTAAAAAACTGCAAATGTTAAATGAATACGAAAAACACTAACACACACAAAGCTGTGTATACGTATACATTTTATACCAGATGAATTAGTCTCGTGTAATTTGGAAAAGAACAAAAATTCTTCAACATTTCAATTTTCCATTTTACGTTTCATAATGAGACAAAAATATTTTTTGCCATAAATATGCATATTTTTTGCCAATGCCAATATTTCTTGTTTGACTATCTATGTACTATCTATGTTTTGGAACTCGTTTTGCGCCATTGTTATGGAATTCAAAACTCTTATTTGATCACAGATTAGGTCCATAATGAATATGTACATTCTAAGAAACTGTTCTGCCTTCTCTAAACAAGATGCAAACCTGTGTATGTACATAATACAAACCTATATATGTATGTATATTCTAGTGATGTGAATGCCAATTTTTGATATTCGCAAATACATTTTTGACAGAGCTGTTAAATTTCGATTACGATTAGTAATCAATTAGATTACATTTTAAAAAGAATCGTAATGATTATATAATTGCCTTTAAAAGAATTGCTGATAAATAATTGATTACGATTACTAATAATCGAAAAGTAATCTGAATTACTTAAAATAATCAAAAAGAATCAAAAGTAGTCAAAAAATAATCCGATTACTTCTAAGGATTACTTTTGATTCTTTTTGATTATTTATTAAGGATCAAAAGTAATCTTTGAAAGTAGTCGGATTACTTTTTGATTACTTTTGATTCTTTTTGATTATTTTTAGTAATTTTAAGTAATTCAGATTACTTTTCCATTATTAGTAATCGTAATCACGATTACTAAGTACGAAACTGAATATAATCGTAATTTAATCATTACTTCACCTTTAAAGAAAAAGTAATCAAATTAGTAATCATTACGATTAGTAATCATTACTTAACAGCTATGATTTTTTGAAAATTTCAAGAGTTTGGCTCTTACGGTTTCCAAGATACTGCAAGTTGTCAAAATTACATAGTCAAAATTACACTAACTTTACAAATTTCCAGTGCATGTACATACATACAATGTATGTATATTACATGTGATTTTAAAATTTTTCTTTACTCGTTTTGGAACACCCTTTAATTTTTAACTCTCATGTATTTGTACACACTCTGTCCAAATTTCAGGTCCGTAGCTCTTACGGTTCTCGAGAAAATAGCATGTGACGGACGGACAGCGTAGCGAAAACAATAGGGTTCCTTTTCACCTTTGGTGTACGGAACTATCCAAAATTTTTATGATCGTCATTAAGAGCTTATTTCAAAAATTTATTTAAATATAATTTTTCCATACAAAAATTATTGAAAATCGATATTTAAATATGAATTATATTTAAATAGAGTTGGTGAAATTGGCCCTAAATGATATTTAAGCCCAATAATTGACCTCTCAATTATAGGTCTGTCTGCGTACACATATTTTGCATCATTTTGTGCAAAATATTGCAAAATCTTGCAAAATGTTGTCTGCGTACTCCAATTCTCTTGCAGCGAGAGAGCCAAAAAGAGAATTTTTTGACAGTTGGAAGTTAGAGAACTTGCAAAATTTTGCTGGAGAAATTTCCGCTTGCAAGATTTTGCAACTAGTTTGAACAGCTGTTTTTATTTACTGTTTGAATGAAATAATTTTTGTGAAATGAAAATAAAAATTGAAATTTAACAATGGCAGAGGTAAGTAGTTAGAATTGTGTTGATTTTTAACGTTTATAATAAATTATAATAAACAAAACATTTTATTTCATGCTAGAAACGTCCAAATATATTTAATTAATAATTTTTTAATTTACCGCGAGAATTCACTTTTGCGTACACATATGCTAAAATTCTTTTGCTTTGTTATTTCAATTGTTTACACACCGATCATCTGTTTTCTTGCAAGATTTTACTGGATACTGTCTGCGTACTTTTTGAGATATTTTCAGCCGACAGAGTAAAATTGGTCTTACTCTCCCAAAAACATTTACTAAGTATTTGCTACTATAAAAGTACCCAGACAGACCTTATATGTCATTTATCTTTAAAATCCACTTAAGTAAGACTTAGATAACAAAACTTGCCGTTAAAGTCCCTGTTAGTTTTTAATTGTACATTGTCAAAAGGCCCGTTAGTTTTCATTTTGTTAACCTAACTTTTTTATTTATAATAAACAGCTGTTGTTTAAAAAGCCTTCGTAATTTAATAAGAACTTTAATTAACCACTGAAAAAATGAAGCCTTATGTGTAGTTTACACAATGCAAGCAAGCGACTTGTGTAGAAAAAATATATGAAAAGCACTCAAATTTTTGAGTGATTCCTATACAAATTTTCTAGAGAAGTCGCTTACTTGCATTGCGTAAACTACAGATAAGGCACCTGATTCCCATGAAGAACCTTCTGATATCCTCTATTGCACACATCGTGGAATATACAACTCAGTCAATTAAGTCCTCGTGTTTCTCGATATTTGCTCTGGCAAGGATCATATCAGGACCCTTAGAACCTTTTTGTTCATGTCGAGTATATAGTAACGTTATGAAGCCCTGAGGCAAGATGCACTAATAATACTACAAACCATTGTAACCCAGCGGAAAAAACTTTAGCAAATATTCATATTTATTTACACAGTCTTTTTCTTTGCATTATTAAATATACCTAAATATTTGCCCCGAGTCATTTCTTTAGCCTCGCTAACCCCTAATTGATATGCTTCATCATAAATCTTTTTGATCTCCATTATCAAAGCATCTGGTTTTAATGAGCTTAGCTCTGAAAATAAATGTTTTAAATTAAAAAAAATGATGCCAGTTCAAAAAGAAAGAAAAACTTACCTAACATGGCAGAGAGAAAGACCGCGAGACCACTCAGGAGCCGGCGTTCGAATCGGAGTATCACTCATTGCTATAAAATCTGTAATGCCTGGTACTTAAAGAAGTTTTTAATAATTATATATTTTATTATAATTATATTAAACAAAACAAAAACAATTTTTAATATTTTGTTGTTTCAAATGTAAGTGTGCGACAAGTCGAATGTTGTCGATATCGGGTGTCGGGCCTTTAATTCAGCACTGAAAAACAACATGGGAGGTTAAACCCCATTTAAATTTGTTTCTTGGTTAACTCAAACGAATGTTAAACTAAGTTTAACTAATTAGTAAAAAAAACTAGCCCTAAAGCGAAAACACGTTGCGCTGTTCTTTAATCTATTACAAAAGTCACAAGGTCGAAATACGCCAACCACGATTCAAAGGCGTAACTTACAAAAATTAATTAATAACATTTTTATTCGTGTATGTACAAAAATATTGAATCTAAATATGTATTAACAAAACTCCAAAGACTGCTGAGAACTAAATATGCTAATGGTTATGTTAGGCTCAGTTTACATCTGGCATTTCTTGTGTGCCATGTGCCAAAGAAAGCGTTACTACTAATTACAAATGAAAAACTGTTTGATTCAGACATGTATTTATTGATTTAAACTGTTTCCAATCGAGTTGGATTCTATAAAATTTTCTAATAATTATGTATGGAACTGTTTACTAAATATATATGAACCTGAATCAGTTTTTTTTCATCAGTAATTAGTGACATTTGGCACAAAAATGTAAACCCGGCCTTAGGAAGGGTGGTGTTACAATACAAGAACAATAAAACTCATGTTTTGCTTCTTCTGTAAAATATATACATATCTTAAATGTAACTTACCATTTTTGTTAATTGTAACTTTACAGAAGGTAGAAACATTATTACTTGCTATTGCTTGAAATTGTTCCAGGAGAGAAATCTCGCGCGGAATTTGATTCATAATTGCCCTAAATAATAAACAGAACAACCGCTTGTACAACTGCTTTAAAAAGCGTTATTTTCTACACTATTGCAATAAATTTTTGTGACGAGGTGTATTTGCGTGAAATGTATTGGAATCACTCAAAACCTCAAACCCGTGAAAGTACGAGTCAGGGCCTTTCAACTTGTGGCCTGAATGTTTATACATGAAAGTATAATTGTAATATGTTCATCGATTACTTACTCTTCTCTGGCCACAAGTCTGGTGAAGCACGATCCAGTTTTTCCAGAGATAGTAAGCCACCGTCATCCTGTAACTCATCTTTTATCATAGAGCCTTTGACGAGATAAATATTATTAAAAATAATTAATTTTGTGTGCTTTAATTCCTGCAAAATTACTTTTTAACAGTGTCCGCCCCTTATTTGTTGACATTTTTTAATGTTGATGACAGTGCTGCCACAACCAAAAAATTTTTACAACCAAAATTCGCTTTAAAAGTTACCAAATGAGAAAAAATAACCAAATTTCAATATGTAGTATTTTTATTAAGTCATGTTTTACACTTGGCAGTTTTTCTTGAAGCAGTTCTCTTCAATTCTCTTTTAAAACTGCCCTTTTGTTTACACTCAGACGGTTTCTTGTTCAATTTTCGTATTGTTTTAATGCAGCGAATGAAATAACAAAACAGAATTGAAGTAACTTTTCTGTACAGACAAGTCAGTACCCCTCTTCTTTCTTCTTTCGTTTCTCTCCTATAAACTCAGACTTGCTTCAAGTAAAACTGCCGAGTGTAAAACATGACTAAATAACATTGAAAATACATACACTTTGTGCCGCACTACAACAAGAAATCAAGGTACATGAAGCTGACTTGCAAGCAATAGTTCAATGCTCATTGGTAAGGTATATGCCAGTCGGCAGTTGATTAAATTTTTCTCTTTTAATTTTCCGTTTTATTGTTGAATTTTGTTTTTCTTCACACGTTTAGTTTTTGTATTTGACAGCCGAACAGTATTTTTACACAAACAACAACTTACGTGCATATTCTTTATATAAATTTACTTTGTAAAATCTTTTAACTGAATGTTGCCGCCATTACAAAAGACATGTCATTTCTGTAGTACAGAGTTGCGATCATTTAAGGTGTCTTTACATGGTAATACAATGTATTACGACATGTCAAAAAATGCTGTAGAATCTACAAAATGTTATCATGTAAACGCCAAATGTATCGAGTAGGAGAGAATACGGATAGAAAACTTGACAAGCGGTCTGCAAATGTTTTGTTTTCTAAACCATTTTAGAAATTTAAGTATTCTCATCACACAAGAGGTGTATTTCGAAGTAAACATTGGCAGCACTAATTGTACCTATTGAAGGTGTTAGCACTTTTACAGAAGCAACTAAAATCAACTCAGGTAATTTTCATTTTGTTTTTGTAAATATTGTACAACTGCAACCATCAAGTAGCTAATGATACAGCAAAAACAAACAAACCTATAGAAAAAATTATATTTTGTAGTAAAATTGCATTGAAATAATAAAATGTTTTCTCCAATATTCAGTTTTTTTTGCCTTCTTCCATTCCTTTTTATTAACTCAACAGTTTAATATATTTGCTTGCATTTTAGTATCAGTGTAAACATGAAAAATACCTACAACAGACTTTTGCTCTCTACAAAGTCGTAATACTTTGTATTACCATGTAAAGACACCTTTAGTAAAATTAAAAGCTGTTGAAAGTGTTGTAAAAGTATTGTAAACAAGTGAGTACCAATCAAGGCGAATTCATAACAGGTGGCTGCACTAGCGATTTTAGCCACAGCTGTTTTATTTTCAGTTGCCTTGGTAGCAATACTAAAAATTGAAGAACATAAAAGCTTAAAAAGTATAACATAAAAAATATGTACATGTGTATCATTATTTTGACAAAAAAATAACCAAAATGAGAAATATATTCACATCTCCATATTAAAGAAAAAAGTAACCACTTTTGGTTAGAAATAACCAAAAACGGCAGCCCTGGTTGAGGATGAAATATTGCTCGAGTACTGAGTAATCAACAGAGCTGGCAAACTATCGATAGTTTTGTTTCCATTACACTATCGATAGCGTTACTATCGTTGAAAAAATATCGAGCCCTATTTTCGATTTTATCGTAAACGACGAAAATTAAAGCTTTCAGGAGATGGTTTTTTTAAATATTCAAATATGTTTTACATACGTAAATTGTCGGTTACTATAAAATTATACAGCATGTATCTTTAAATTTTATCGAGTCGTTTTGTCGATTTTATAGTAAGCGACATGTTATCGAAAATAGACTTTTATTGAAATTAAAATTTTATGGGCATACCTATAGCTTAGAATTATCAAAATGACAAAATTGTTGATAGCTTTTAAGATACTTGCTGTAAAATTTTATCGTAAGCGACAACTTACGTACAAAAACATATTTGAATATATTAAAAAAAAAGTCCTGAACAATTTAATTTTTGTCGCTTACGATTAAATCGAAAATAAGGCTCGATATTACCAAATTGGCAATAAACTCGATAAAATTTAACATATTGGTTTTCCTTTATTGAGAGTACATATCGCTAATTTAATTTTTAAATGTAATGTAACTGCAACAGTATGAACAGCTGGTCGATAATGTTATGTGAAAAGTAATGAAAATTTGTTATAGAGATTATATAGTTTATAGTTTTTTTTTTCCGGCGGCGGCTGAATGAGTTAAATCTATCGGCGGTGACGGCTTATCCGCTCACGCCGAGCTTTCACCGGCTCGCTAAAAGAGATACTTTTTCATTGGCTGCGCCGAAGAAAAGGTACAAGGAACAAAATCGTGTTTTCGAGAAAATCGATGAAGAATAAAGTTTTATAAAAATACACGATCGAATTTTATGTTTAATAACAAAAGTAATATACAGATATGTTTTTTATTGTTTTTAATAAAAATTTCTTAAATATTGCTGTTTTTTTAATTCCCTTGATTTTGAAGTTGCCCTCTTTTAAAAACGCCTTTTTGTGCCCCAATTGTTTTGACATTATGGCAGGTTCAACTATGTTTTGTGGGTTCAACGCGAATTCAGTACTGAACTGAACTCGCCTTGGTCAGGCTCAAGGCAAATCATGACGGGTAAAGTTAATACTACTACGAAGTACAAACAATAAAAACAATATGGTATTTTGTTGTTGTCTTGGGAGGCTCGTATGTCAAAAGCAGCTGATTGAACTGGCTAACACAGAGATCTAGGCCATGATGGCTGACAGGCGGCTGAGCCGAGCCGTCGATAATTTCAGTCAATTACGCCGTCGCCGAAAAGTTTGGCTGATGTTGCCGCCGATTCTCCATGTACAATATAATCTAATAATTATTTTATTTATTTAAGAAATTTATTATTTGACAAATTTTCATGTACTTATTTTAATTGAAATTTATTTGGTGGTTAAAAATTGTTTATATATTTCATTGGTTCTTTGCCAAATCATCAGTAGACTTCAACCACATATTTTGTACAGTCACAAACCTCTTATCTTATGTACAGACTTTCAACAACTATTTGAGAACTCACAAAAAATGAAGTCTACTGATGATTTGGCAAAACACTAATGAAATATATAGATAATGCTTAACAACCAGCGAATCCGGGGACACATGGGGATTGAGGAAAATGAAATGGCCGATACGCTGGCCAAAAGGGGAATTCAATTACCGGCTGAGGTAACGGTATATATCCGAAAACCAATTCAATACCTTAAAGAGATCTAATATGAGGAATGAAGCGGAGAAATGTTGGCGCACGACGAAAACTAGCAAAACTTCTAAAATCATGATCCCAAATTGACTAAGTTCCTTTTATCATTAACTAGAAGCAACTGTAAACTTCTAGTGGGAGTATTAACTGGGCACTGCTGGACGGCTTCGTACGCTGTCAAAATAGGACGAATACCCGACGGTACCTGCAGGAAATGTAAGGAACCCGGAGAAATGGAAACAATGGAACATCTACTGTGTCACTGCCCGGCTTTAAGCCGCACTAGATATAACTATCTTGGTGCTTACACTTTTCGTAGTCTTGAGCTTGTATCGAGAGTAGATATGTGTAGGTTGCTAAAATTTGTTAAATCTGTGTGGGAGTCATTCGATACAGGCACCACGAACTATGCTGCCGTACTAACAGGTTCTCTTTCATCTGTTGGTATCGCTAAGGATCAATCCCGGTCTATGCGAGGTCTTTGGACCAACCAGATAAACCTAGCCAGCGAATAAATTTCAATTTTATTAATTTTTCAATTCTTTTTTTCTTAAATTTGATTCTTATGTTATTTGATATCAGCTTCCGCCGATAATTTTCCCCAACAGCAGGCGCCGCTGGAAAAATTGTCTGGCGCATGTTCTATATATAAATCGTCGGTTGGTTTCTGGCTTGCGGCACAGTATATTCAAAATTCATTATGTCTGCCAGAAACCAACCGACGAAATGTCTACATATATACGAGCCAACAGTTATCCGAACTCGCCTTGAATTAGGCAAAAAAAGTAGATCAGCTGTGTTTTCAACTTTACCTGTTATGAATTTGCCGTGACATAGTGTGAAATGGCACTAAATTGCCGCGAATGGCCCAAATATGCTAAAGTTTGCATCACTGTGGTGCAGTGACCTGCTGCGCCGAGCAATTTTGTCGGCGGCGGCGGCTCATGAGAAATTCTTCGGCGGCGGCTGATATTCGGCTGGGTCGGCTTTACCATTTTTACAATTGTGTGAAAGTAAATTCATATTAAAAGTGTGAATTTATTAGTGAAAAAACCAAAAACCATCACGTAAAATATAAAAAAATCATCAATCAGCGGCTGATGCAAAGCCCTCGGCGGCTCGGCTCAGCCGGCTGTCAGCCGGTTGGCGCAGGTCTCTGCTGTGGTGTATAGCCAGTGCTACCAAACTATATATTCAAAATTACACCTCGTAGGAGCCAAAATTACCCGATTTCAAAGGAATTACACCCAATATTAAAATAAATGTTTGACACATTTCAAAAATCTTGTTTAAGGTCTACTTATGATTTGGTATCAGCCCCAGTGAAGTGCAACATATCGAGGGCGTGTATTAAAAATACGTCAACTCAAATTTTTTCAAAATGAGCTTCCAATGGAAAAAAACTCTGCTATAGAATATTCATCTGTAATATAAATTTCGAATCAAAAAAATTTTTTTTGTTGTTTTGTATAAATTTTTTTTATTCTGCTATCTAAAAGTATAATTTTTTTTGGTGAAAATAAATGCTAACTTTCATGTAAAAATAAGTAGTTCATTATAAATCTACCTCATATCTTATTGCTTATTATTATTATTTTTTTTTATAACTTCTTTAAATAATAAAATAGCATCAACGGTATCAGACGATAATTTACGATATTTTATTTTGTTTATTTATTATTTTATATATATATGTATTCGTGTGTGTTCTGGCTTTCACATCGTTTTCACATGTTTTCTTCTGAGTTCGGATGTTAAAACACATGCTACGCCTGTTTAAGTTGAAATGTAGAAAATACAAATTAATAGTATGTGTTCTAGCATCCGAATTTAGAAGAACACTATTTGGAACATACTATTAATTTGTATTTTCTAAATTTCAACTTAAGCAGGCGTAGCATGTGTTTTAACATCCGAACTCACAAGAAAACGCGTGAAAACGATGTGAAAGCCAGAACACACACGACTTATTATATAAAACAGACGAATTTCAAATTACCCGTAAATTACACCTGAGAGCAATTACCCACGCGCTACACTTGCACATAAAAATTACACCCGATTCGGGTAATTACCCGCAATTCGGCAACACTGTGTATAGCAGAGAATATGAACCAGAAGACCCACCAGTGAGTGATGAAAAATCGCGATAACAGCTAATTGGTGTGAATTTTTAATTTTTACTAAGTTGTTGCAAGTGAGAGAAAAAATTGTTTTCTACATGCATAAAAAGCAAAAGCTATATGTTGCATTTGCAAACATATGTTCTTAAAAAAGTAGAAAATAAAATTGTTCAAAAGTGAAAAATTTTAAGTAAAAATTAAATTTTTGTTGAAAATAGATGTGTTTTTGATATAAGTTGTGTAATTGATGGTCAGTGGGCTTCCTCAACTACTGATTGTAAATTGTTGCCCAAATAATATAACAAACTTTCGTTATTACAAAGTTTTTACAAAAAAAGTGGATAAGGGCATTGTGATAATTTCCCGAAATTTGGAAATATGGGTATGTAGCCACAAAGTTACTACCGATGATGGAGACTCATCTAAAGCAAACGGCTTTGTGCACTTCGGAAGATGTAGAAAATGAAACAATTGCTAAAGTTGTGCATGTTGTTTATACATAAATGGAGAAAGGATACGTTTGCAAGTTCCTTCCCCATAAGAAAATCGGCATTTGCTCAACGAAAATAAGTTTGGAAAGCTCATCTGGACTCACAATATGTGCATCACATGGGCGTTAAGCGACCCATGCAACAATTTGGCCAAGTATTCTAATATAATGCAACTGGAAGCTTCTATGTGTCTAACATGGGGCCCGGCCAACTTTTTTTGGATCCGCAAGTGCCTACGCAAATGCGTATATCACTTTCACTGTACTGTGCATGGACGCTTGTGATATAACTGGCCAGCAAAATATTCCAGTACCTTATATTAGTTTTGCCGGATCACCTTTAACAGCTGGTGCTACTCAAGAGCGTGCTACCAAATAAAAATGCACGCGTGCTTCCACCCCTAATGTACCCGGCCACATTTTTCTGATCTGTAAGTGCCTACATAAATGTGTAATACTCTACCCTGGTCTGCAAACTATTCCAGCACCTTATATTACTTTGGCCGCGCCACCTTTAACGCTGCTCAACAGCGTGCTACCAAAAAAGGTGTACGCAAACAGTTCAAAAGGTTCCAGCAAGTCAGCTTGTGTCGCAAATACATCAAAACGGTAAGTTTTTTTTGAATAATATTTCAGTATTTGAAATATTAATTCTTATCACCGTTTATTCCAGAAAATCGTTAGTCCTCTTTGTTACTATACTGGTCGAACGTTTATACCCAGACAAACATTTGCATCCATTTTTGTCTAGTAAGATCAATGGTATGTTGCTTGAAGTAATAGCTGGCCAAGAAACTATTGACAAAACATAATCAGCATGAGCTCCACGAAAATAAAGCTCGTCTGGACTCACAATATGTGCATCAGAAGTGCGGTATACGGTCCATGCAACAACTTGGCCAAGTAATCGAACATAATGCTGTTGGGAGTTTCTTTGTGCTTTACATGGGGCCCGGCCAATTTTTTTTGGATCCGCAAGTGTCTACACAAATACGTATAACACCACGCTGACCTGCACATGTGCAGATATGATATAACTGGCCAGCAAACTTTTCCAGCACCTTATATTGCTTTGGCCGGGCCACCTGTAAAATCTGGTGCTATGCATCAAAACGGTAAGTTTTATTTGAACAATAATTATTACATCCATTGAATAAATAAATAAATAATTCAGTATTTGAAATATTAATTGTCATCGTTTATTCCAGGTAATCGTTAGGCCTCTTTGTTGGTAAATGCAACAAGAACTGAAACAAATACTGGTCGAACATTTATACCCAATAATCAGACATATGCATCCAGTAGTAGTAGACGGCTCCCATAAATAGAGAAATTAGAAATTTAATAACATGATTACAAAATCATAAGGGTCAATTGAAATCAGAAGTACACGCTATAAATTTGAGAAACTTTTCCGAGGTCAAGGTATTTTTTACTTTAATATACATGAATGTACATTTATTAATTAACTTTTTTTCTTACAGATGCAAACATCATTAAAGAAAGTTACATCGCAAAAGTGAATTAGTTTATTTATTTTATCAGTTACTCAGTGGATCTATTCCAATTTTTAATAATGCTAGTACAGTGGAGGCTCGAAAAAGTTAAGTCATAGAAAAGTTAAGTATATGGAAAAGTAAAGCAGCATTTATTCACCATTGGTGACTCCAAAAAGTTAAGTAATTCTCAACATTTCTGAGACAATTTTTTTATATATAGTTTTTTTCTCTTTCTAAAATGATCTCAACTTTTGTATGTAAATCCTCAATACATATTTATATTTATAGTGAGTCATATACGCCTGTATACATGCAAAAATAAAACCGTTACCGTTATATATTTTTTTTTTTGTGAATTTTATATGCATAATGCAGTTGCTCTCATCAGTTGGTTGTAAAAGAAATTAGTCGTAGAATATATATGTACATATAATTCTAATTGACAATTAAAAAATAAATAAACAATGTACAAATACACATATAACCTCTTGAATTTTTCATACTACGGAAAAGTTAAGATTTCGGAAAAGTTCATCACCCCCAAAACAAACTACTTAACTTTTTTGAGCCTCCACTGTAATAAGCTTAATCGAGTTAGTTTTTAGAAAGAAAGCGGATATTTATAAAATAGTTATAATCATAAATAATGTCAAAAAGTTTAAATTAATTTTATATTGAAAATTTTTTATATTTTTTCTGAATCTTAGTACCTTATACCTATCCGAATTGCTTACTAATTTCTTAAGAGTGGAACAATCGTGGAATTGTGTTATTAAACATATCTTAGACTCAAAGTAATAACTTTTTTATAAAAATTAACGATTTTTTTAACTTTTGTATTGACTTGAAATAATATTCAGTACAGAAATAAGTTATTTTAATGGCGATTCAAATCAAAAAAGGTCTTCGTTTCTTGAGCGTATACTCACCTCAATTTGTAGTAATAAAATCTTAAAAAAAATAAGTTAATTGTTCAATTTTGGAATTGTTTTCTCATTTTTATTTTTAAATTTTTTTAGTAACTACATAAGTATATAATTTTTAATCATTGGAAACTGTTACAAAAAGAACTGCACTACACACACTGTAAACAAAAACAAAATTAGAATATTTACTAATGTAATTAACCAAATTTTTTTAAATATCTTGAAATTAAAATAATTTTACTTATGTCACCAAAGTCTAAAGTTGTTTTCCTTGGAAACATTCCAGTTTAGTCCTTAGGGGTCGAATGGATTTTGTAGCAGCGATATTTCGTTTAGTTTCTTCCAGGTTTTCTTGGCGTTCACATATCGCTCATTTACTTCAATAGTGGCATAACTCAAAAAATGGGTTTTTTGAGTTAATAATGCAGAAAGATTCGGCATTTCGTATTTTATCTTGTGTAAAAATTTCATACAAATAGCTTGTACCATCACCTCCTGAGAGAAGATTTTTTTTTCACATCTCCATTGAGTTGTATGCAAATTGAAAACTTAAAATGCGTTTCCTGCAAAACTGGGTTTTTCGAGTTGTGCCACTATTGAAGCAAATGAGCGATATGTAAATAAAATAAAAATTAAAAAAGAGCATTATTAAAATTGTATTTTTAGTTTTAAAAAAATTATCTTTTTTGGAAAAAGTAAAAGGGCTTTTTATTTATAGAACTAAGGTTATATATAAAACAAAAGTTGAATGTCTTTTATAAAGTATTCTGCAGCCCGTAAAAGTTCTTTTAATTTAATGAAAAATACTATTTTTTGTCTCAAGTACTTGTAAAGAAGGACACAAAATTAACACAATTGCGTGCCAATTGATTAGAAAACTTTTTTTCTAGCGACTTACAAACTGGTGTTATTGTACATTGGACAAGACCATCATCGTCCTTTCCAATGTACAAAATTCCACGTTGTCAATTCACTTTATAGGCACACATTAGTCTTATTTCTGTCAAGTACTTAAAAAAAAGAACGTAAAGCGAACATATTTGGATTCCAATTGATCCGAACACTTCACTTTTTTGCGGCTTTTTAACCTGTGTCATTGTACATTGGACAATAACATGATTGTCCTTTCCAATGTACAAGATTCCACACAAACATATTATATATGTAGTATGTGGTTTCAATGTTATGTATATTATGCTGCATACACGTACCGTGTCCTATACACCACTGTACATAGGGTTACATGACTACTGGCGGTACTGGTATTCTGGCTTTTGCTCCGGCTAGAGCTCGCCGTCTTGGTAGGGTTCTGGCCAGTCAGCGCAGGTTTAAACGGGCTACATAATAATAAAAAAAAAAATACCAGCTTTTGTTGTGTCAGATGTTGTACACAAAGTTTATAAAAAAAATTTGAGGCCCGAAGGAGGATGAAAGCAAAACTATTATCTCTACTCAAAATTTTTGCCAAACCCTTTTTATCACATTCACCATGGTACACACCATCTCAAGAGCCGCTGGGGGGTTAGGTGGTGTTAGTTAACCTCGGCTTTTCCCTCCCTCTGAAATCGTAGATCGCGCCTATGATAACCTCTAGCCCTTTTATGAGGTTATCCCTGATCTCCATGGTGGATACTTACCTCACCTTCCTACAGTCCCTTTCTTAAATTTTTATCCCGACATTATATAAACTTATATATATAATATATATATATATTCAACTTAATAACATTGATTTATTTAACAATTATTTTTAACAATAAAAAGTAATAAATATTTGAAAGTTCAATCAAAAGAAATTTATTATCATTAAAGATTACGCCTAGCCTTAAGTTATTTATATTTGCAAAAATGTTATGCCCATTAGTGGCAAGGAATTAAAAAAAAAAATCTGCTAAAATATGTTATATAAGTTAATTTCAATTCAAACAATTGTTGAGCAAAAAAAAAATTTTTTTTCTTTTTGATAGAATACAAAAAAAATGTTAAATAGCAAAATTATGATTAGGTAGTTGTTTCTCTACATGGATTAAAAATCAACCTCTTTCTTCGCTGGCCTTTGCCAGGCTATCCTGCCGTCCGTTCGTGGCGTGTCGATAGTCTTTGTCTGATTAGTCAATAGTTACACTTTCCGTCCGAAGTATATAAACATACATATATGAGTTTGTTGTAAGGTCGAAAGAGAAAAACATCTATAGTTACTGGGTAAATACCCGGATACTTTAATCCCCTCCTGATGACCTAGGATGAGCTCAACCCAATTCTCGAAGGTGTGAGTAAAACACTTTAGATATAAAAAAATTAATAAATAAATGTTTTTCCCTACCTACACGCGCTAATATATATATCCATATAACTTTTATATAGGTAACTGTCCGTTCCCGTCGTACGTGTAAGTCCGAAGTCAAATGGGCAGAATAGCTGTCGCCAGCAGAAATGGTGACGTGTTGCTCCTTTGCTTGTTGGTTGCTTGGATGGTTGTCTTGTTGGTTAGATGGCTGTTTGGTTGGGTGGATGGCTGTTTGGTTGGGTGGATGGCTGTTTTGTCCAGTTCCCCCGTTGGACGTGGTGTGTTGGAGGCTTTTTTTTTGTTTTTTTTGTTCTTTTAATTTAGTTACACGTTTGAAATTTGGTTGTCACTTTTTTTTGTTTGTTTTAATTTCAGTTTTTTTTTCAATATATTTAACATAACAAATTTCTTTTTCAACTGTTCGGCACCTTTAATTTCTTCCAAAAATTATAATCTCCTTTTCAATCTTAACAAAAAGGTATTCACCGGTATCTTTTTCGCCAACCACGTCTTTACCCTTTCACTATCAATTTCCTAATCCCGTTTCGTTTTTTTCAACTTCTATTTCGTGATTTCTGTGCTGCTAGCAGTTCTAAAAAAAACTCCTTGCAGTACCTCTTCCAGGAATTTCTTTTGGATGTGTACCTCTATCTTTTTTATAAACTGTCTTTGTTTATGTTTTTGTTACTTTTTATTTTCTTTTATATCTGTCAGAAAAAAAAATAAGCTAAACAGCTGCGGGCGGTAAGGTTGCCACTGCTGAGACTGCCTTACCGTCCTACAGGGTGTTCGTAACAAACCCAACCATTCCAGAGTCCATCAGTGGACCTGGAATGGGAGGGAAGAAAAAAATTTTTTTGTAATTCGGGGCTTTTTGGGTATTTATGTTTCTATTCTTTGGGATAGAAATAGTCTGGTACCTTAATTTTTTTCTATTCACCTCACAGTGGTGTGGTTACGACTATCAATTCTGTAATGCCGCTCTGAATTTTTCCTTTGGTATATACTTTAGTAGTGCCCGTTGAGTACACGAACTGTCGCACGCATTAGTCTTTATTACTAAATACTTTTTGTTCATATGTAGTTTGACAATTTGTGTACTTTTCTTATGAAGTGGTGTTCATTAGATTCTCATTAAGGCCGACTCAACGAAGGCTTCGGTTAAGTTTCATGGTTTTATTTATATAAGTGGCATACAAGAAATTATCGAAAAATTTAAATTTATGTAACAAGGATAAAAAAATTTAAAAAAAATAAAAAGGAATGAGTACTTCGTGGGACGAAATGAAAAAAGGTAAGTGAAAAAAAATAAGTTTGATTCGATTGAGGCATGTTTGTACCTATGTATTTACATACTCGGATTTGTATGTACATACACACGCACATACATGTTAGTTTAATTTTTATCCACTTAATTAGCGTTTTTCTATTTCTTTATTTTAGGTCTTCCATGAGAGACATAAAGGGCTAGGACCGTTGTAAGTCTGCCTGTTTTAGGAGAACAGTTAAGAAGAAGTAAATTTCCTCTTTGTTTTTGTATTGGTAGTAGAAAATTTTGTTTGTTTATTGCGGTTTGTTATAAATACAGTCTCCCGCCTGTTGATTACAAATAGTCGCCGCCGTTAAATTTTTCTCTTGACGTATCGCGTACTGATAATTTAGTAGGGCGTTCGGTCGTAGTGTGACTACTAAAATAAAACGAATTTCTGATTTGATTTTAAACGTACTCGTTTCCATCTCTAAATATAAAAAAACTAAAAGGCAATAAACGTCGCGGTATTTATAAGAGTATCTCCTATTGTATCAAATGAAATTGTGCGTTTCTCAAATCCTGATTTCGTTTGTACTTAAATCAAAATCGAGTAAAATCTATAGAACAGCTATTACATCGAATTTTTCTGTTGTTTTGTTACTCAAACTTTTTAGTTTTTAAAAAAAAATTTTTGCTGACGTGTTCTGCAAAAAAAAAAATATTTATTAGATAGGAACTAATAATTTCTCCTTCTATAGTGGAACTTTAAGATGCTTTGACTAAGATGGTGACGCAGTCGACACGGGTGAGCATGTGTGAATAAAAATTTTGAAATATTAATACTAATTACTTTTGGGCCTTTTTTTATAACTGGCTGATTCGTATAATACTACTTCAGTACGACTTCGGCAGGAGTCAGTTTGTCTTATCTCTAATTCCCGTGAAGCGGCTTTGATCCAGATAATTTTTGGTGAGTCTTAGAATCATAAGATATTTGTGTGTGTCTCTATTCACTTTTGTGTATCTAAACGTGTATGTCGGTTTTACCTTACAAAATTTTTGCTTGTTAAAAAAAACTGTTGCACTATTTTATAAGAGTGTGGGTTGATATGTATGTACATATCTATACCAATTCTATATATAATAGTGGGTGGACAAAACACTTTGTTTTTATCATAGCAGGAGTGGTTTCATTCAGAAAATATTGGGACTCAGACTACCAATGAATTTATGGCTTTTTGCCGTAAATCCTTCACGAGAGACACCCCCAAATCTATTTCCATTGTCTGCATCTTGTCCCCTTTTTTATACTTTAAATACCATACGGTATTCCGCGACTCTAAAAATTATCGTTTTTGCGTTTGTTTCCATATTCTATTGAACCTTACTCTGTACTAGTGAATTAAAGTGAATTAAATATCAATTAGTTGCTGCTAACATTCCTAGTCATTCCGCACCCTTGATTGTAACTTGTGCATTTTGCTTAACTCGCTGTAAGAACGGAGTCAGATGTATGTTATCGCCCTAGGTGACTAACAGTCTTTAGCTCTTAATAGCATAGTTCTTCAGAGTTATTATGAGACTGCACTATTGGGGTGATAGCGATTACAATAAGTAATCAGATTGAAAACGTTAGCTTAAGTTAAAAGCAAATTGCACATTTTCTTCATGGTGTGCTATGATTATATACATATGTTAGCAAACAAAAACATGTAAATGTATGTTTGCATATACCTATATACCTAGATGTATTTATACAACCTCGTATCTTTTCCGGGTCAATAGATGCTATTCTACTGGGCAAAACCAACAAAAAACTCGTTTCTTACTTTGGCGACTTGGAATCGTTGAGACTAAAACCACCAAAGATTGTAAAGCTATTGCTTTAAATCCTTGGCGTGGAATACCCCCAACGATTTTCCTTGCATATCCTCTATATCATACAGACTTTTACCTATGGGTCGTACAATTCTACATTTGAGGAATTTTCGTCCTAGTTTCGAGTTATAACCAGCTTTAAAGTCGCTTTGCTGGAAGTTACGTCTGTACACTTCCTGTCCTGGAATGAATCGGACTTGTCTAGATCTCGTATTGTAACTTTTGGCTCCTTTTTCATACGCTTTGTGTAGGCTTTCTCTAATATTTTCTCTAATATTTTCCATATATATGGATTTAGGCAACACATTGAGCTCGGGATCATTTAGCATCTCTAATTTCCTCGCAAGTTTATATACGCTTCCATGACCAATCATATTCGTTCCAAATAGCGCAAAATATGGTGTAACTCTGATTGAACTATGCCAAGAAGATCTCAATGAACATTCGACTTCTGACAAGTATTTGTCCCAATTCGCCTGGTCGTCTTTTATGTATGACCTAATCGCTGACAAAATAGATCGATTCACCCTTTCCGAGGCATTTGCCTGGGGGCAATACAACCCAGTTTTCATATGTTTCACGCCAAAGTGAGTCATAGTATTAGCAAACTCCTTGCTAACGAATTGCTTTCCATTGTCGGACACTATGGTTTCGGGCGTACCAAATTTATGAAAAACTTCGGTAATTAAATATTTTATTACTTGCATACTGCTGGCTTTGTTTAATGCTTTCAATAAAACGAATTTCGTTAGGTGATCCAAAACAATAAATATATAGCAGTTGCCTGCTTTAGACCTAGGATATGGTCCCAAAAAATCTATATATAAACGCTGGAATGGGCGTTCGGTTACAGTTTCATCCCCCATTGGTGGACGTAACGTAATATTCACCGACTTTGATTCCTTGCAAATCTGGCAATTACTTACGAAATTTCTTATTTTGGCATTCTGGTTCGGCCAATAGAAATATTCACGTACTCGTTTCAAGGTTTTAAAAACTCCTCCATGAGCGGCTTGCGGAGGCTCATGGGCTTTCCTAATAATGCTTTCCGTTAGCTCGGGTGGAACCCAAAGCTTCCAGGCAAAGTCCTCATGGAGATAAATTCCGTCGTAATGTGATGTGCGTTTATAAACCAGGTTATCTACAACTTTGACGTCTGGTAATCGGGCTGAGTTTTCTGTAACCTTGGTCATTAAGTCGATATATCCCTCGGTTTTAAATGCGTCCGAAGCTACATCAACAAAATTGCAAAAGTTAGCCGAAACCTCCTCCATATCATAACGAGATAAAGTGTCTGGTACTATATTTTTAGATCCCGGGCGATGCTCTATTGAAAAGACATAGGCTTGCAAATGAAGACTCCAGCGAGCAAGTCGGCCGCTCAGATCTTTATGAGACATTAGCCATTTAAGACTACTGTGGTCAGTAATCACCGTAAATGGCATTAACTCGATATAAGGCCTGAATTTTTTGATGGCAAGTACCACTGCCAAGCATTCTCTCTCAGTCACGGCATAGTTCCGTTGAGCATTTGTTAACTTGTGAGAAGAAAATGCTATTGGGTGCTCGCCTTCATCGTCATCCTTCTGAAACAGAACTGCGCCTATACCTATATCTGACGCATCGCACTGGACAAAGAAATGTTTATCAAAGTTTGGATGTGTGAGCACCGGACTAGTGGTAAGGGCTGTTTTCAAACAATCAAAAGCGGTTTTTGCTTCATCAGTAAACGTAAAAGATTTTCCTTTTTTCAGCGTATTGAAAATAGGGGCTGAAATTGTGGCATAGTTCGGTATGAATCGACGATACCAACCGGTAGCACCCATAAAGCTTCGCACCTGCTTTGCAGTTTTCGGATAAGAGTATTTTAAAATAGTACTCACTTTTTCGGGGTCGGGTTTAAGTTCTCCTTTTCCTACTATATAGCATAAGTATCGAAGCTCCTTAAAGCAAAACTTAGACTTAGACACGTTTATTGTCAAACCTGCCTGTTCCAACTGCACTGCCACCAGCTCTAGCAACTTCAGGTGCGTCGTGAAGTCTGGCGATACCACTAACAGATCATCCAAGTAGACAAAACTCTATCCCGAAGTGCTGCTGGGATCACCTTATCCATCAAACGACATAGGCTTTGAGCTGCGTTACACAACCCAAATGGCATGACCGTAAAATGGTAAAGTGGTCTGCCAGGCACCGTGAAGGCAGTTTTTTGTCTACTGGATGCCTCCAGAGGTATTTGCCAGAATGCATCCTTCAAATCGACGCTGGAAATATAATACGTATCTCCCAAACGGCTGAGGAGACCTTCAATGTGCGGGAACGGATAGGCATCCTTGACCGTAAGAGCATTGAGTTTACGAGCGTCCAAGCACAGCCTGTTCTTCTCGCCTTTGCGAACGAGAGTAACAGGATGGCTCCACGGACTTTCGCTCTGCTCAATGACCCCAAGATCGAGTATTCTATCCAACTCCGCGTACATTAACTTCTGCACTGCCGGAGAGACCGGATAATGTTTATCCTTTACGGGAGTTGCCTCACGGGTGTCAATGGAGTGGGTTTCCAGGTGCGTTTGGCCTAGTCCGCGCTTTGTGTAGCAAGGAAACCTAGACACGACCTCCTTTAACTGCTGCTGCTGTAAAGGCGATAGTGAATGAGTCTCCGCTTCATTAGTAACATCTTTCCCTTCCTCACATAAATATACTCCATTACTCGACAAACTACTGACGGAAGCGAATAAGCCAAAAGTACGCATAAAGTCTACGCCTAAAAATAGTGCTCTATTTAATGTTGGTACTAAGTAAAACGTGACTTCACTTGTGACCTTATTGAAAGTAACGTTTACTTTAACTAGTCCTAAAATCTTATGTGGGCTACCATCGGCGGTTTTAATATATGAGAAAAATCTATGTATGTGCATTCCTGTTCGATGTACTAATTCCATACAATTCTTGCTCAGGCATGTGACTGTAGCACCACTATCTAAAAGTCCTTCCACTTCTATATCGCCTATAAGGATTTTAGCGTACAACCGCGTATCTTCGCCTTCATATAAGGAGGCTGCCATTATTTCGTTTCTTATTTTCTTTCTGCGCCTATAACGCTCTCTGGCCTTTTTTATTCGTTTAGACACTTCTCCGAATATTCTTTCTCTTGCACGCTTGTATTCTAAAATACGTAAATGTACGAGTTTTATGCACCGTACTTTTTGCTCTATTGTTTCTATGGGTTTTCTATTCTTATTTTCTAAAATTACCAAATTTTTTTCAGGTTCAGTGGGTTCGTTTGTTTTACTTACTGGGTCTGTGTTTGGATCGAACAAGCCCTCCCAGTCATGGACTGGTTCGACGCCTGGTTTCCCTGGCATTTAGGGCATTGAGGTGTAACTACGTTGTCCTTTCCACACTTGTAACAAAAAATCCTACGCATAGGCGAAGGACAATCTGTATAACCGTGACCCACCCGCTTACAATTCCAGCATATATATCGATTACTGCTCGATAAAGCGTCGATGTCATCTGTACGTTCAGGTAGTTCTTCATGCTCTAGCTCATGAACTCGGGGTGCCACATATTGCCTCGCCTGATACTGCATTCTCTGGTTCGACACCAAGCTTTCGGCTCTTTTGGCCTGCTGGCAGAAATCATTAAGATTTGCTATCCTTACAGAGAACAGCAATTGAGACAGCGAGGGTTTTAAATTTCCTCTCATGATCTCGATTAGGTCTTGCTCCGAGTAAGGAGTTCGTTGCTGATTCCTTAAACTCAGTACAGAATTGAAAAAATCCTCAAATGATTCCTGTCCCCCTTGTCTACGATCCATAATCTTCTTCTGTATTTGGAACTCATTTTCATAGCGTCTGAATTGGTTCAAAAACGCTCCCACTAATTCATCCCAAGTTTGGAACGGGTTTAGCTTTTTCATATTCCAATACCACTCTAAGGCTTGGCCTTCGAGTAGTGTGTGGAAACTGCGTTTCACTTCTACAATTGAGAGGTGGTATTCCTGCCTTAGTGTTTCTAGTCTAAATGTGAAATCTTCAACATTCATTGTCTTTGATGTGCCATCAAACTTGAGGCCCCACTTAGACAAGTCTGCCTTCCCATATGCTGGGTAGTTACTTTCCCCAGCTCTATTAGCCGGAATATCAAAATTACCAGGTGATGGCTGTTGCAACCCTATCTGAGGATACTGAGGTGGTTGAAATGTTTGTGCTGGCGATCTGTGAGCGATATGACCATTATTAGGATTTACTTGGTTATTACTAAAATTAACCCGTGGACTATTTCCTGCTTGAAATAAGTGGGAAGTTCGCGTATTGAACTCCTCTTGGGCAGTATTAGGCGGGGGTAAGGTGTTAACCTGTCCGCCAAATATTGTGTTTAGTTGGGGAGAAATTGCCTGTTGTACCGCCTGACTGATTTCTTGCTGCATTGTCTGTCGTAAATGCTGTATTTGTCTGGACAACTCTTCCGCAATCAAACCTGAGATGTCAGCCCCTATACCAACATTTAACCTTGGTTGTGGTGGCTGAACTATGGGTCGGTTAATATGTAATTCATCCTGTCTAGTTCTCGCTGTTATATTACTATATTCAGGAGTGGTTGCTATACTGGCCGAATGATTCGCCTCTTGTCCAAAACTGTTGTTATTACCTTCTGCCATATCTAAAAATTGCTGCGCCGCCGGAGTAACTGTTTCGGTCGTATCGGTAGTGTTTCTACCTGAACCCGCTGCTATTGGAACAACAGGTTGCTCAATTATCTCCCCAGATGTTACTGGTATCTCTTCTCTCTGCATTATGGAATTCACGTCTATGCCTACTGCTGTTAATTGGTTTCGTACCGAACGCGTTAAAACCATAACCGTAGTATATTTCTATAAATTCAATATTTAAACACCCTTGCTGTTAATAAAAGCGAAAACAAACTCCCAAGGTGATATACATATATATATATATAGATATAAGCCAAGACTTGATTATATCTACAGATATAAGTATAGGTATATATAAAAATGTATAAAAATAAAATAAGAAAAAAAAAGAAATGTGTAGTAAAAAAAATTCACTAAAACTAACTATGTATATAAAAAAAATCAAAGAACAAGAAAAATAATAAAAGAAAAATATGTGAAATCCAAAAAATATAAAGAAAACAAAAAAAAATTATAAAAAAATCAAAAATTTAAAATAAAAAAATGCTTGGGCATATACTAGCCAATTATTGTACCAATAAGCTGTTATTAATGTAATGACAAAAAAAATCTAATTGTTTGATAATTAACAAGATTCATGTATATGAAAAGACTGTAGGTTATTCAGGTGAAGAAATAACCACCAATAAAGGCCCATAGTTGATCCGAAAAAATTAGGTTCAACTATTCATTTATCCCTTGAGAGGCATGCACCAAAGTATTATGATCAAAAAAAAAATTGGTTTGCGTTGGATGGAATGATTCAATTTCTGCCTTATTTTGCTGCTATCTTCCGGAGGCAACTGACTTGCGAAACTTTGCTTCAATAAGTTACAGGACTACTCTCTACTTGTAGCTACAAAATAACAGTATACTACCATATACCAAAGTTATTGGATTTCAGGCTGGAAATGAATTTAGGCTATCAAATCTTAATAAAAACTGTTGGATAATATCCATCTTGTCTGTGCGAAATGTAGCAAAAAAACTAAAGCGATATTCGTCCTTTAGTTTGACTCAATTCGAAGAAAAACGAACATATTATTTCCTTTTTCTTAATATCTCTCAAGCTTCAGTATCTCGTCGCAACGCGGAAAACACTGTGAAAATAAAATAATCTTCCGGGACTTACGTTATACTTTAGTCAAAGAGCAGATAAATAAGAATAAAGAAAACTATTGTGATGTGAATTATTACCATTGGACTGAATTTAAAATGTCAAGTGATCAATGAACAACTAAAGTCGCTACTCGTTGAGGACTCTTTTTATTACTCAACGGGACTTACTTCAATTGAACTCGATAAAAAAAACTAATGCCTAATATATTCCACCTTCGGGCCCCACGTTGGGCGTCATTTTATTATGTATGTAGTATGTGGTTTCAATGTTATGTATATTATGCTGCATACACGTACCGTGTCGTATACACCACTGTACATAGGGTTACATGACTACTGGCGGTACTGGTATTCTGGCTTTTGCTCCGGCTAGAGCTCGCCGTCTTGGTAGGGTTCTGGCCAGTCAGCGCAGGTTTAAACGGGCTACATAATAATAAAAATAAAAAAAAATACCAGCTTTTGTTGTGTCAGATGTTGTACACAAAGTTTATAAAAAAAATTTGAGGCCCGAAGGAGGATGAAAGCAAAACTATTATCTCTACTCAAAATTTTTGCCAAACCCTTTTTATCACATTCACCATGGTACACACCATCTCAAGAGCCGCTGGGGGGTTAGGTGGTGTTAGTTAACCTCGGCTTTTTCCCTCCCTCTGAAATCGTAGATCTCGCCTATGATAACCTCTAGCCCTTTTATGAGGTTATCCCTGATCTCCATGGTGGATACTTACCTCACCTTCCTACAGTCCCTTTCTTAAATTTTTATCCCGACATTATATAAACTTTTATATATATTCAACTTAATAACATTGATTTATTTAACAATTATTTTTAACAATAAAAAGTAATAAATATTTGAAAGTTCAATCAAAAGAAATTTATTATCATTAAAGATTACGCCTAGCCTTAAGTTATTTATATTTGCAAAAATGTTATGCCCATTACTGGCAAGGAATTCAAAAAAAAATCTGCTAAAATATGTTATATAAGTTAATTTCAATTCAAACAATTGTTGAGCAAAAAAAAAAATTTTTTTTCTTTTTGATAGAATACAAAAAAAATGTTAAATAGCAAAATTATGATTAGGTAGTTGTTTCTCTACATGGATTAAAAATCAACCTCTTTCTTCGCTGGCCTTTGCCAGGCTATCCTGCCGTCCGTTCGTGGCGTGTCGATAGTCTTTGTCTGATTAGTCAATAGTTACACTTTCCGTCCGAAGTATATAAACATACATATATGAGTTTGTTGTAAGGTCGAAAGAGAAAAACATCTATAGTTACTGGGTAAATACCCGGATGAGCTCAACCCAATTCTCGAAGGTGTGAGTAAAACACTTTAGATATAAAAAAAATTAATAAATAAATGTTTTTCCCTACCTACACGCGCTAATATATATATCCATATAACTTTTATATAGGTAACTGTCCGTTCCCGTCGTACGTGTAAGTCCGAAGTCAAATGGGCAGAATACCTGTCGCCACCAGAAATGGTGACGTGTTGCTCCTTTGCTTGTTGGTTGCTTGGATGGTTGTCTTGTTGGTTAGATGGCTGTTTGGTTGGGTGGATGGCTGTTTGGTTGGGTGGATGGATGGCTGTTTTGTCCAGTTCCCCCGTTGGACGTGGTGTGTTGGAGGCTTCCTTTTTTTTGTTCTTTTAATTTAGTTACACGTTTGAAATTTGGTTGTCATTTTTTTTTGTTTGTTTTAATTTCAGTTTTTTTTTTTCAATATATTTAACATAACAAATTTCTTTTTCAACTGTTCGGCACCTTTAATTTCTTCCAAAAATTATAATCTCCTTTTCAATCTTAACAAAAAGGTATTCACCGGTATCTTTTTCGCCAACCACGTCTTTACCCTTTCACTATCAATTTCCTAATCCCGTTTCGTTTTTTTCAACTTCTATTTCGTGATTTCTGTGCTGCTAGCAGTTCTAAAAAAAACTCCTTGCAGTACCTCTTCCAGGAATTTCTTTTGGATGTGTACCTCTATCTTTTTTATAAACTGTCTTTGTTTGTGTTTTTGTTACTTTTTATTTTCTTTTATATCTGTCAGAAAAAAAATAAGCTAAACAGCTGCGGGCGGTAAGGTTGCCACTGCTGAGACTGCCTTACCGTCCTACAGGGTGTTCGTAACAAACACTTCACTTATATGTACACATTAGGCATAGAAACTAGTTATTTGTGAATAAATTTTAAATCCAATTGTTCCAAGCACTTCTTTCTTAAACCGTTTGTTAACCAAAGTATTTGTACATTGGAAAAGAACATCATTGCTCTTTCCAATGTGCAAAATTCCACACAAACAACACACTTTACGTAGACACAAATCACTTGTTTTTGTTAAGAACTTGTGAAAACCAAAAAGAACTTGGAACACTTGGAATCCAAAAGATCTGGACACTACATTTTTATACGTCTTGTTAACCCTTACTATTGTGCATTGGACAGGAACATCATTGTCCCTTCCAATGTACAAGATTCCACACATACACTTCACTTTATCTGTCCACATTAACCATATAAGCTTGTTTGTGTAACGCACTTGTATAAAGCGAACAAAATTGGATTCCAATTGATCCAAACACTTCATTTCATGTCGGCAAGTTAACCAAAGTTT
This sequence comes from Tachina lurida, assembly GCA_944452675.1. Taxonomy (NCBI): domain Eukaryota; kingdom Metazoa; phylum Arthropoda; class Insecta; order Diptera; family Tachinidae; genus Tachina; species Tachina lurida. The sequence continues at coordinate 15,634,131 of OX101757.1, read as the reverse complement.
TTGTGCATTGGACAAGACAAACATGGTCTTTTCCAATGTACAAAATTTCACACTTTCCATTCACTTTGCATTGTCACATTAGTCCTGTAGTTTACATTACTTAGCTCTTTCTAAAAGTAATACAAAGCGAGCTTATTTTAGATCTTATTGATCGGAACACATCTTCTCTTTACTACATGTTAAGCAAAGCAATTGTACATTGGAAGGGACAAGAACACCATTGTCCCTTCCAATGTACACAATTCCACACTTAAATGTCACTTTAAAAAATTCACTTTCACAAAAGTTTTTATATAAATTACTTACTGAGTTGGCTCTGTCGGGAACAAATTCAGCTTCTATCCTGTAGGTCAACCCATAGTACATCTGCGGCTCCTGAAAATTAAGTATATATTGTTAAAATCTATTATAAATAAGTAAAAGAAACAATAAATATATACTTACATTTTTACTTTTGCTGTGTGATGCTCCCAGTAATCCATGTTTTTTTCACCATCACTTTTGTTTTGTTCACTTTTCTCACTGTTGGTAATATGTGGACAAGATAATCTACCAATTTTTGTCCACATATTACCAACTTTGGCAAGGATTTTGGCGCAAAATCATTTTTTATCCAATTTGCGCCAATTCCTGCCAAAAAAATTTTTATTTTGTAAATAACTAAATGACATTTTACTAAGATGGTGCGATAGAGAAACGCATAGAAATTAGTCATATTTGCTGTCTCTACCGCAAGAACTTAGTAAAGCGAATTCTCTTCAATTCGCCGGTGTCGCCTCTAGTTAGTACTCTATGGTGTATAGCACAAAACATACAGAAGTGACGCGAGACGGAAGATTTTTGTGTTTTTATACCTATCTCGCTTTCCCCGGAATTTTGGCGTTGATTTTGCTATGATTTTGCTTCTAGCGCAACAAAATTTTAGCTTGTTTTGTGATTATGCTTTGTGCTTTTATTCATGTGTTAATTGGTAAGTAAAAGGGTGAAAAATTTTTTAATTTTATGAATTTGTGTTTAATGTTGGATATATTTTCAGTTTATTTTCAGGAAACCATTCTTTGGCTCAATATTTAATGTAAGTATAATTCTCAGTTGGAAAATTACAAGAAATATATGTATTTATTAATATTTTGCTTTCAGAAATATGGCAAACTTTTTTCTGGGAAATTGTCAAACTTTTCGGCTTTCAATCCCGAAAATGCCAAGGACCTGAATCAGGAAACACTGTTCAGTCAACACTTCTTAGTGTGTGCATTGCAAGAACTGGGCTCTATGGTATTAGGATTAAACACAACACCTCAAAACCTTCTGGCTGATCAATCTCTGCATGCCATTGATACGACTTGTGCTGTATTGGTGCATCCAAGTGCAGCAGCCCAAGACTGTGCCAAGTCTAATAACACCACTTATCGATAGCTTTGTTGATGTCCTCGAACAAATGCAGTCTTCACCGGAGTCCAGGTTACAGTTGCGCTTTGCGACTCAAGTAGCATGTCGCTAAATCGTACCCAAGCCGGTTGGTTGTTAATTGGATCCATAATGACTCTGGGATCTCCCATTAGTGAAGGGACTATTACCCAAATTGCTGCTGTTGTGGCGCCACTCTTTTCCTCGTTCCAGCAAAGAATTGGAGTCAGAAAAGGCCCACGGCGCCTCATTTACATGGCAAGTTACGAATGCGAGCAGGGACCGGATTCCACAACGATGAATTTTGAAGTGTTCACCAATTCCAGTGTACACTTGTTGCTTTGTGTATCCTCAACGGTGAGAATGAATAATTTTGATAGTTATAGTGAACACTAGCGTCAAAATTTATCACTGGAAAAAGTGTGCTGAATTGTGAACACTGAAATTGGTGAACATTTCAAAACTCATCGTTGCGGAATCTGGCCCTAGGAGCCTAGGAACAAAATATTGTAACCACATGTTATTAAGTTAATTAAAGGTTTTGTTAAATTCGTTTCAAATAATCGATTTGTTTTTTTATTTTTGTAACAACTTCAAACTTAGTTAATATAAAATTGGGGTTGTTTTCCCTCTATTCCATTAAGTTACAGTTTGTAAGGCGGGCAATTGCTCCACATATATTAATGAGAGCGGCAGGTTCCTTCTCGTTGGCAATGTCCTGAGACAATGCCATCAAAATATACATATATGCTCTGCAATTGAAAAATATACATTTTAGTTATTGTGTGTAAATTTATTTAATAAAAAAAAAAAATAACACTTACTCGAATGATTTTCCCTCGGAACAAAAAACCAATTCACCCAATACGAAACCAGTATTTTGACGAGCAGAATGTATCCAAATAGTTTCCGGTGCAGTTTTTCAAAGCACCAAAACATTCGGCCAAAGCTCTATGTACAAAGGCCCTTTCGTGAATCCAGTTTCTCATCCTTAGTTTTTTGCTGCAAATATATTTAAAAACCGCAAGTGTTAATTATTATAAACTATAAATTTACATGAATTTTTGCTTACTTACCAACGTAGATGCGACAATTTACATGGAGAATTTTGCGGCCTCCATAACCTGACCCAATAATGGCAGCAAATTACATTCGTATTCACTTTCGGCGTCATTGCCGCCAGCAGGCTCATCAAAATTGCAATCATTCAATTTTCACCCGGCAGAGAATTGTGTTTCAAAATATAGGAGAAACTTTCAAGTGCAGCAAGCACAAGGGAAACCTTTTTATCGTCACGCACAATTTGATCCAATTTAGGAATTAGTATGGTAATGGCATTTCCAACACCTTGTACATATGTATATATGTGCTTGTATTCCATTCTGCTTGTACAAGGCAATGAATGTTTTGTGGCACTGATGAATGTCGACAAGGCATCGATATAAACTTTACAAATATCTTCCTGTGGATAATCAATCATTTTGTAGACAATATTGTAAGACTCCCCAATATATGGAACAAATGCAACTCCGGCACGTTGAGTGCATTCCTTAATGGCCAATACAGACTCCTAGTTCTCACCCAGATGAAGTTTTCTGCACTATATCCAGCAATATTGCCATTGAAAGATGCCGGAAACACTTACAGCCCTATGTATAAGCAAAAATTGGCATGAAGTTAGCATAAGTGGGAAAATTGAACATGATCTTAAAGAGTTTTGCTATGAAACTTCAAATTAAAAATCATGCTAGGACTTAGAGGTGGGTTAAAATTAGGTAATGCGACCATTTTTAATGTCAAATTGTATGGAGGAACTTGTTTACACCTGATTCAATTTGGTCCCTTATGCTAACTTCATGCTAATTTTTGCTTATACATAGGGCCGTTAATGAACACTCACTACCTTTTATTTCACTTTTTTTTTTGTTTAAAACACATAAAAATGATTAAATTTACATTTTATAAAACTTTTCTAATCATTTTTGCTTTTTCACATTCTTATAATTTTCGTTTTCAGTTTGTTTATTTTCATACTTTCTTAATAACAAATGCACTAAAAAAAAAAACCTGATCCTAGCTTTTTTGACCTGTCACTTTCTTCACTTCTGTGTATTCTGTGTTTGTATGTTTGACAACATAAACATAATGTTGTTTTTTTATTGCTGTGTTTTTTTGTAGAATTTTTTTTATCAAGGAAACTTAAGCTATGTACATACGGTTGTCAGATCTTACAATATTGTTAGATCTGGCAATGTGCTGACATTGTACTGACAATCAAAACTTGCAAGTGTATGGCAGATTGACAGTTCACACGGTTGTATCAAATTTGTCAGGAAATCTTACAATTTATTGCTAGATGAATGTATGACAATAAAATCAGCTGACAAAATCGTCAGCAAAAAAATTGTAAGTTCACACGGTTGTCATATGCAAAAATGGCCAGACATTATTATGCGTTGCCAGACTCAAAGCGCTTGTTAGAAATTGTTAAATATCAATTGAAAAATGACTGTCTTAGATGAAGTTTTATTTTTTAATTCACAAAATAACTGTTATAAAATAATTTTTTGATATCGATAACTGTTATTTACGGTCCCTGATATTTTTTGCATACGTATTGGTGGATTAATGTTTAAAAAAGTGAAACTGGTGCGAAATTAAAGTCACAATATCTTGAAAAGGTCGATCGATTATGACGACCATAAAATGGACATAATTTACAAAACACACTTCTCACACAGCTCGATTTTTTATAATAAAATTCAATGATTTGAAAGTGTTGTTCGCTTGTAAGTGTATTCATGGTGAAATGGCAAACCTTATGCTATGTTTAGACCATGGTCGGACGTTTTGCTAGGAACACAACTGGAACGAACGACGAATTTTTCGGTGCGAGTTTTCGTCATAAAAAATAAACCACATGTGTGCATATGGAAATGAACACAACACCGCCGTACAACGAAATTCGTCGTGTTTGACGAATTCTGAAATTTTTCTGAGATTCTAATTTGTACGCCGACCAACGACGAAAAAAACAATTTTCTCTCTCTCACTCTCTGTCTTTGTACACACAACAACCAACTTTATCAAATATAAGAGAGGAATTCACTGCGTAAATTCGTCATTGTTGTGCTTCAAACGACGAATTTACGCAGCCAACTCTTATCGACGAATTCGTCGACGTGGACGAAAAATATTTTATTATGAATAACGCATTTGGTAACATGCAATGCCTTTTATGCTATCAATGATTTAAGGAAAAAGGGAATAGTCATTAAAAAACATTATGATGCTTTTCAAAGCGATATTAATAAGTTTAGTGGTAGGGAAAGAGAAAAATTTTAAATGAAAATATAAACATTTATTTGGAAAAAAAATAAAAAAATGGTTGCTATCAGTGGACCATATCAAAATAAAGTTTGAAAAAGTTGTTTACAATTAACTGTTTGCTTAGGAAATGAATTATTTTCACTTTATATTTTACCTGTGTGGCTTTATGTTTGGTGGGTAGCTCGCAACCCCAATTTACCAATACATTCACAGCGCCCACCACTGGTTTAGATTACGAGTTGAATCACCTGCTTCGCTCTCTGAATCGTGTTTATGAATCTTGCTGTTTAGACTACGCTTTCGTGCTTCGTGTGCAGCGTGCCAATTTAGTGCTTTTCATACTAGATTTAGTGTTTTTAATTCATAACAGTGCGGAATTTTTTAACTTGTTGCTTTTTTAAAAAATGTACTAAATTGGTGCTTTTCACCTTTGATTTTAGTGCCTTTAGTGCATTTGGCGGCTGAATAAAAAAATCAAATAATAATTATTCACTTTTCACCCCCTTTTAGACCCGCAAAGTTTTCTTTGCAGAACGTTAATTCAACTGGGTGAAATACAAAGGAAGAAAAACTGTCTCTTTCACAGTGAGAAAAAAGAACATATTTCTAGAAATTACAGAGGATACCATACACGTTATAAAATAATTTAATTGCAATAATCTAATCTACTAACCACTGACGAAAGCAATGTATTGCTTTCTCGATAACGAAAACTTCCAAAAATGCTTCTGAAAAGTACTAACGTAAGGCTCTCTAACAAAGTGGACAAAAGTAAAAAAAAAATGTAAACCCGTAACTTTTGCATATTTTTTTTTTATGCATGATTTTTATTTATTGTATCTTCATATATGAACTAACAATAAGTATTCAAATCTTAAATCTAAAAAATATAATTAGGCCCGACCAATGTCGGACATAAGCTTAGTAGTAGTTATATATAATACATATATAAGTAGTGATAATCAAAAGGAAAAAAATAAAAGTATTTTCAAGAAGTCCCATCTGGAGTGCTGTGAATAAGAGCCATTGTGTCCCTCTTTTTTAGGCGGATGTGTCCAGTAAAGTTCAAAATATTACGGGCAAGCGGATTAGGATGTGACTCGAGTTTTGTTAAATATTTGCCAGCGTATTTTGCAATGTATATTTGAATTTTTGATGTACCATGGAGCCGATGTTATCATGCGTAAAATTTTATTTTGCCTGCGTTGAATTTTCTCTACATTTGAAGCTGAAGCAGTGCCCCATAGTTGAATTCCGTAGCACCATATTGGCTTTAAAAGCGACTTGTATATTAAAAGTTTACAGTCTAGGCTAAGTGTTGAATTTCGACCAATCAGCCAATGTACCTGAGTTAGTTTAAGTTTCATTTGAGTTAACTTAGAATCAATGTGGTGTTTCCATGTAAGTCGTCGATCAAGGTGTATACCAAGATATTTCACATGTGAATGTTGAGAAACAACTTGATTGTTAATCCGAATGGGGGAACAAGTATCTCTTCGTAAAGTAAATGTTACTTGAACACACTTTTGTTCATTTACCTTGATTCTCCATAAGTTTAACCAAAGCTCCATCTGGCTAATGTGTTCCTGGAGTTTGCGGGATGCCTCATCAGGGTTTTCATGCATACTAAGGCAGGCTGTATCGTCGGCAAATGTGGAAGTATGGATACTACTGCTCACAGGCATATCACAAGTATAAATTAAATATAAAACTGGTCCCAGTATACTCCCCTGTGGCACACCAGATGAAATTGTTTCAGGCCTACTTGTAAAGTCTCCTTCCGCAACAGTGAACTTACGGGAAATAATGTAACTTTCCAAAAGATTTAAAATGTTTATTGGTAAGTAAGTCTTCAATTTTAAAATAAGGCCTTCATGCCACACTTTATCAAATGCCTGGGAAACGTCAATAAACAGCGCAGAACAATACTTTTTTCCCTCAAAAGTTCTTCTTATAAATTGAACTAATCTGTGAGTTTGTTCAATGGTGCTATGCTGACTTCTAAAACCAAATTGATGGTCTGGTATGCACCCACTACTAATTAGAATTGCATATGAGTACACAAAAACTATACATTACTTCTGTGAAACGAATTAGTAAGACAAAGAAATAGAACGAAGTATCAGAAATTTGAGGATACATAAATGGAAAAATTTGCTCAGAACTGATCAATTTTGGGTTGAAGTTTATAATTATAGAAATTCAACTAATGATAATCCATTTCTAATACTGTCAATATTTGCTCTAGGACTATTAACATAACCATGGTCAAATGTTAAAGTAGAAATAACTTTTAGCAATAATAACTTTTTAAAAGTAAGTTAAAAATACCATACTGATTTTTTTACATCAAATTGTTTAATTCATATAAGGTACGGTCTAAAAAAGAAAACACTTATGTTGTTCAGAAAGTAACATACTGAACCACGTTCATGTAAATTTTTTTTATAAATACCATTGCCAACTAGCCCTTTTAATGCCCTAGAGGCGCTGGGGACCTTATTTTGTTAAAATTAAATACTTGAATAAATGAATATATATAAAAAAAATTCAGATGAAACGCCTAAAAATCTAATTGTTTTATTAAAACAGTTTTATGGCCAGAGAAAAAGGATGAAACGACATTTCCTGAAACGAGGATTATAGTTCTCGTTGATCACTCTTTTGAAAAATAAATAAATACTTGAATAAATGAATATATATAAAAAAAAATCAGATGAAACGCCTAAAATCTAATTGTTTTATTAAAACAGTTTTATGGCCAGAGGAAAAGGATGAGACGACATTTCCTGAAACGAGGATTATAATTCTCGTTGATCACTCTTTTGTTAAAATAATACACCATAATTGGAGAATCTTGCCAAATGAACTTCAACTATTTTCCTACTCATATAAGCAAAATCGAAATATGGCTATGAAATGTAGTAAATTTAAAATTGTAGTTAACTTAAATATCTAATTTTTACTCACTCATTACATATATAATTAGCCATGTGGGCTTTCTCTGTATTGAAAATAAATAAGCAAATTTAAAAAAATAAAAAATATATTTATATACATACAAATATACTTATTGCATTTAGTGCTTTTTGCTCTAAAAAAGTTGGCATCACTGTTCGTGTGGAATTTTTTATATTCACACATACATACATTTCATACGCACGTATGCATGTATATACAGTGCACTCGGGAAAACGTCAACACTAGTTTACGTCAACATCCCAAAACATCAACCCTTAATCTCCGTGAAGTTAACAAACTAAAGATATCAAACTAAATTAATTTCACTCATATTAAAGAGAACCAGACCCATATTCTCTCTTTTGCAGACTGTGCAGTTGAGAAAATGAGTTTTTTCTTGGTTTGAGCACTAAATTATAGTGATGCCAAGTCAAAAAATCTTAAATTATTAAATTTGTATGGCAATATCTGTAGAAAAACGCTCATTTATGATGAATACATGCTCTTCTTCTTTTTTCGTATATGGGAGAGGATTTTAAAGTTAACAAACTAATTTGGCAAACTTAAATTAGTACTGGCAATTATAATTTAAATATATCCAATAATTTATTAAATATAACAAAAAACAATGTTTTTTTAGCATCAAATATATTTATTTTTGAGGTTTTGAATAAAGCAAACCAAAAAGTTCTTAATATAGTATTTATACAAGCTTACGTTAACATTTCACTCCTCATATATATTTTAAAGTTAAGCAAAAATATCAATTTGTTCGGGGACCGGACCAATTGTGGCTTAAACTACGCCTTTATACCTTTAATTTGGCATATCATTTATATTCCATTTCAGTTTTTGGTTGAACAAAGTTTCAAAAATAAAATTTTATTTGGTACTTCCACTCAAACACTAGGCGTACACTATTACATGAATAGGGCCAAAATGTCAATTTGTTCGGGGACAGGACTAATTGTGGCTTAAACTACGCCTTTATACTTTTAATTTGGCATATCATTTATATTCCATTTCAGTTTTTTGTTGAACAAAGTTTCAAAAATAAAATTTTATTTGGTACTTGCACTCAAACTCTAGGCGTACACTATTACATGAATAGGGCCAAAATGTCAATTTGTTCGGGGACCGGACCAATTGTGGCTTAAACTGCGCTTTTATACCTTTAATTTGGCATATCATTTATATTCCATTTCAGTTTTTTGTTGAACAAAGTTTCAAAAATAAAATTTTATTTGGTACTTGCACTCAAACTCTAGGCGTACACTATTACATGAATAGGGCCAAAATGTCAATTTGTTCGGGGACCGGACCAATTATGGCTTAAATTTCGCCTTTATATCTTTAATTTGGCATATCATTTATATTCCATTTCAGTTTTTTGTTGAACAAAGTTTCAAAAATAAAATTTTATTTGGTACTTGCACTCAAACTCTAGGCGTACACTATTACATGAATAGGGCCAAAATGTCAATTTGTTCGGGGACTGGACCAATTATGGCTTAAACTTCGCCTTTATACCTTTAATTTGGCATATCATTTATATTCCATTTCAGTTTTTTGTTGAACAAAGTTTCAAAAATAAAATTTTATTTGGTACTTGCACTCAAACTCTAGGCGTACACTATTACATGAATAGGGCCAAAATGTCAATTTGTTCGGGGACCGGACCAATTATGGCTTAAACTTCAACTTTATACCTTTAATTTGGCATATCATTTATATTCCATTTCAGTTTTTTGTTGAACAAAGTTTCAAAAATAAAATTTTATTTGGTACTTGCACTCAAACTCTAGGCGTACACTATTACATGAATAGGGCCAAAATGTCAATTTGTTCGGGGACCGGACCAATTATGGCTTAAACTTCGCCTTTATACCTTTAATTTGGCATATCATTTATATTCCATTTCAGTTTTTTGTTGAACAAAGTTTCAAAAATAAAATTTTATTTGGTACTTCCACTCATAAATGCCCAATATATTCAGATTCTTCATCAAATTGATCTGGCAGCCACGACTGTGTGCAGAATAAAAGTACTGCCAAATTCTGTATATTATGGAAGTGTGGCAACTCTATTACTGCAAATGGCGTCATTTTAATAATAATAGTAAAAGTATGCTTTTGTATTGTAATAATGTGGTAAAAACAAATAGAATTGTTATGGCAAGGTGCAAAAACTTTAAATAAAGAGCAGAATATACACTAGCTGCTAAAATCTTATATGTAAGCGTACTATTTTACTTATTTTTGGAAGCATAAGCTAACAATATTTTCTTTTAGAGACACATGTCGAAAAACAAGTTGCAAATTCCAAAGGAAAAGTTTGCTCTATCTATCTCCGCCTCTACCGATAATAACGTTTGTATTTGGGATGTTTTGTCAGGTGAATGTGAACATAAAAGTTCAATTTGATCCACGTAACGATAAAAGATTTCTATGCGTTATGCTGCTGTTCTTGTGAAAATTGGTAATAATCGTGGAATACGTGTGTATGACTCAAAAGAAGTCGTATCATTGGGTAAAGATGGTGAGCCGGAACCCATACAAAAACTACAGGATTTAGTTAATAAAACAACTTGGAAAAAGTGTTGCTTTTCTGGTGACGGTGAATATACTTATATGCGCTGGTAGTGCCCGTCAGCATGTACTGTATATATGGGAAAAATCCATTGGAAATTTAGTGAAAATACTTTACGGTACTAAAGGTGAACTACTATAAGATGTAGTATGGCATCCAGTACCCCCAATTATAGCTAGTATAGTAATGCTGACGCTAAGCATGATGAAGAAAGTGAAGATAAACAATCATCAGACGGCAAAAAACAGCAGGAAGACCAAAAAAGTAATATTTAATATCTATGTACCTCTCATAAGCGGACACTCATCGTCGTAGCATTTTTTTCCGGTTATTAGAGGTGTTCGCTTATGAGAGTGGTAATTATTCTTTTATTTTCATTTTGGGTTTAAAAATCTTGTCCGGTTATTAGAGGTGTCCGGTTATGAGAGGTGTCCGTTATGAGAGGTTTCACTGTATATGCATTTGGCCAAAAACAAACTTGTAGTCACGATTTCAATTATGTTTTTAATATTAAAATTCATAGCGGTGTCATTTAAAAATTTATATGATTCTAAATTGTTAAAAACTCCTTAATTAATTTCATACTGTGAAAGGGCAAACAATTTTGCCTTTATTTTTACAAAAGTAAACGCCATCAATAAAGTTTTTATATTAATACAAATCATTTGCATAAACATTCCATTGAAAATTGCGTAAAAGCTAAGTTTCGGGTACATGTTACAATTGTATTCAGATTTGAGGTTGATTTTTTTAAATTATTAATTAAATGCAAAACATCGTAGCTTTCTTTGGGATTGTATGTGTATTTTGTTGTTGCATTTTAAAGAAAAGCTACGATATTTTGCATTTACAATTCGCGGCAATTTGAATGCCGATTTGAAATCACTTTGTTATTTTTTCAATCACTTTATTTATTATAATACTCGTATATCATATGAATCTGTCGTGAGCCAAAACCCGCTCATGCACACTTCTCTACCCTTTACTAATCCCAGATTTTTCTCCATAGGTTTTTGTACTTACCCCTTTAAAATAATTTTCCAATAATATGTATCGAATTGAATAAAAAACATATGTATCTGTTACTTTTATTATTAAAAAAAAAATTCTATCGTGTATTTTATAAAACTAATGAACTAAACATTCATCATCGATTTTCTCGAAAACACATTTTTGTCCAATACATTAAAACAGAAACAAACCAACGATATGTATATATACATATATACATATCGCACCCTAAATACAAAAGGGGCACAACTCAAAATTATAAAAGTGCTTTTGCTTTTTTATAAAACTGGTAATTGAAGAAATTTATAACGACCCCAACAATTTCTTTTGCAATACAGTCTTCTTGAAGAATATAAAATCGCATTATGGTTCTTTTTATGTGACATACTTGCGTCATTTGTACAGTATCAACAGTTGTTTGCAACTATACAACATCTGAAATTTTTTGAGTTGTGCCCCTTTTGTATTTAGAGTGCGATATGTATATAAGTAAATTTTTATGAATACGCCAGTTATTTATGTTATTTCTATGAATACGCCAGTATAATTTTGATTTTATTACATTATTATTTTTAATAAATAAAACCCTAAAACAAATTTGTAAAAATAAAAAATAAATAAAAACTAAAGAGTACTCAGTTTCCTACAGGGTAATTTGTTTTGTTACATGCAAATATTAGGATTTTGATTTGGATTCGTAAAGCAGCTCTGGGCGAGTCAACATCACGCGTCGTTGGCAATTATTTCTTAAATGCAACCAGGCCACTGTTGTTTATTGGCCTTCGAGAGTTTTGCGTCTCACCGCATGTGATTAATGGTTGGCGTCGGTTAACGGTATCACCGCGATATCCCGTTGGTTTCCATTAACCACATGCAAAAACAAAAACAATTATAAAAACAATCACCACAAAGGAGTGGATCTTGGAAACTCCTACTTCCTATACGAAGGTATAGGTCGTTCGCAGCAACCGAAGGAAGCTCCTACACAACAACAAAAAATTATCACCACAAAGGTGACACCATGGACTAAGTGTCCGAAGTCACCTTTTTTGAAATACTACATAGTATGTCAGCACAACAGGAAGAAGAAGAAGAAGAAGGATTTTGATTTGATACATACAGCTATTGTCAAAATAGTAGCACCACAAAAGGGGTAAAGTTCATGTGAAAAATTCAATTAATTCGTCGAAACGAATATAAGTAAACTGATTATCTTATGTTGTATTCTATATATTTTCATTCTTGTTTTAAAAATTAAAAATATTTTGAAATCAAAAAAGAATATTTTATGTTTGAAAAAGACAACAACCTTGATATAAAGTTGAAAATACTGAAATTAAAAGATTATGTTTTTGTGTTAAGAATGAAATATTCTTGAAGTAATAATGAAGCATTTTTATTCTAAAACTTATTATTTTTATATTAAAAATGAAGCGTTTGAATTAATAATGGAGAATTATTAAATTAAGAATGAAAGATCTTAAATTAATAATAGAGAATTTTTGAATTAAGAAGGAGACGACTTAAATTAATAATGCAGAATTTTTTGATTAAGAATGAAACGTCCTAAATAAATAATAGAACATTTTTGAATTAACGATGGTTCGTTTTTAAACTAAAAATGTTACAGTTTTACTTTGATGATGCTTCATACTTACAATATACTATGGAATCAAAAAGTATAAAAAGTAAAATATATGAATTTTTTTTTATTAATTTTCATTTATTTTACATTTGTATATAATATAATATAATAATTCTTGATATAATAAGCAGAAGCACACTTTTTTGTTTTAAAACTGCTGCGTTATGAAAATAAGAATGTTATGCATTAATGTTATAAGAAACATTATTATTTTAACAATTATTTTTAAAAAAGATAACGCAAATTTCTTGTTTTAAGAATGCTTTTTTTGGTTCAGTGTACCATTCATTTTAATAAATTCTTGATATTTAATATTAACTAAATTTGCCTGTAGAAGGCGTACAAAATGAACCATTCAAGTGGTGCTATTATTTTGACAACAGCTGCATGCATGTATGCATGCATGTACAATGTACATCAGTGATGGGAAATGAGATTTGCATTTCGGTATCAAAAACAAATTTTTTTAGTACTTTTTTGATCCCGAGAGTACCAAAAATTATAATATTGCTTATTTACATTTTAACTATTTTCTGGGAAATTGGCAATCTTTTCTGATTTCAATCCCGAAAATGCCAAGGACTCGAATCAGGAAACACTGTTCAGTCAACACTTCTTAGTGTGTGCGTTGCAAGAACTGGGCTCTATGGTATTAGGATTAGGCACAACAGCTCAACACCTGGCTGATCAATGTAAAGTTTTTTGGTCAATTGTCCGGAACTAGTGACGGAAAATATAACAAAGTGTCAATTGACACCGATAGAAAGTGCAAAAGAAATTATTGTAACCACACGTTATTAAGTAAATTAAAGATTATATTAAATTCATTTTAAATAATAGATGTTTTTTTATTTTTGTCCCAACTTAAAATTTTGATAATATACAATTGTGTTTGTATTCCCTCTATTACAAAATTTCAACACTTAGCGCATTTTAAAATTATTAAACTTGACAAAATCTACTTAATTAACAAGTTAGTTAATATCAATGATTATTTAATTTTTTATTGAAAATAACAATAACTAAAGCAAATTTGAGGGGTTTATTAATTTTTCATTTGTGTTATGTCAAATATACATCTATAGTACATAAATAAAACAAATGTGTTTAAATAATAGTACATATAGTAAGGATAGGAATTGCTCATAATAACTACAAGTAAAACTTTTATTTATGGATTCTAATTAGCCACTGGGCTGAGTTTGTCGGGATAATTTGCACGAAGACTTTGAAGCATTTAAAGATTAAAGCGTTTTTATCAAAATGTTCATGTAATGGCAAGTGTTGTAGCAAAACTGGTAATACTTGTTCCATTAAGTTACAGTTTGTAAGGCGGGCAATTACTCCACATATATTATCGAGAGCGGCAGGTTAGTTTTCGTTGGCAATGTCCTGAGATAATGCCATCAAAATACACATATATGCTCTGCAATTGAAAAATATACATTTTATTTTTTTAGTTATTGTGTAAATTTATTTAATAAAAAAATTAACACTTACTCGAATGATTTTCCCTCGGAATAAAAAACCAATTCACCCAATACGAAAACAGCATTGTATCACAGGGTATACCAGAGGTGACACGAGACGGAAGATAATTTGCGTTTTCGGATCTTTCGCTCACTCTGTCACTGCGTCTTCTTTAACCTTCTTTCGTGGTGGAATTTTGTAGCTTAATTTCAATTTATACTTTGTAACCTCATTCGCTTGACGATTTTTGTAAATAAATCATAAAAATTAATATTTTTTTAATGAAAATGCTTCAAATGAAATCTGCAATCATCTTAAAACAATTTGTAATTGCCTTTTTAATAGTTATAAGCTATTTCGCACTTTGTTTCTTAATTCAACACAACAAATTCTTTCATCTAATTTTGCAAAATTGTTTACTTGTTGAAATGTTTTTCGTTTAACACTTTGTGGTCTTATTCGCTGAGTGATTTTTGTAAATAAAAGGTAAAAATTAAAATTTTTCAATGAAAATGCTTAAAGTTAAATCAGGAATAATTTGCAAACAAATTTTAATAACTTTTTAATACAAATAATCTTTTTCACATTCGGTTTTTTTAAGTAAATGCAACAAATTCTTCAATTTAATTTTGTAAATGTGTATGTACGTATGTATGTATGTACACGTGTATATTTCACAAAGCACACATTTTCCCTTGTTTGTTTTGATTTTTTTGGTAACATTTTAATAATAAATATACTGCAGTTGTCCCTTTCTCGCAGAATCTGCGCGACAAATGATTTTAGCTTTTTTCATAAGTCACTTTCTTCAACTCTGGTCTACTTTGTGATTGTATCGAAATAGTTTCCGGTGTGGTTTTTCAAAGCACCAAAATGAAAACAGGATTTTGACGAGCATAATGTATCGAAATAAATAAATAGTTTCCGGCGCAGTTTTCCAAAGCACCAAAACATTCGACCAAAGCTCTATATACAAAGGGCTTTTCTGAATCCAGTTCCTCGTCCTTCTTACCTTATTGCTGCAAATATATTTCAAAACCGCAAGTGCTAATTATTATAATATATACATTTACATGAATTTTTCCTTACTTACCAACTTAGATGCGATAATTTGGTATACACATCCAAAATACATGGAGAGTTTTGCGGGCTCCATACCCTGAGCCAATAGTGGCAGCAAATTACCAGAACTTTCGTCGTCAGTGCCGCCAGCAGGCTCATCAAAATTGCCAGCAACCTTTCCCACCAGAACATCGTTAATGCATGTATAAATGCTATTTTCACTTTCAATTGCAGCAAGCACAAGGAAAACCTTTTCATAGTCACGCACAATTCGACCCAATTTAGGAATTAGTATGGTTAGGGCATTTCCAACACCTTGTACATATGTGATTGTGTCATTCTGCTTGTACAAGGAAATGAATGTTTTGTGGCACTGATGAATGTCGACAAGGCATAGAAGAAAACTTTACAAATATCTTCCTGGGGATGATCAATCATTTTATAGACAGTCTTGTAAGACTCCCCAAGATATGGAATAAAAGTAACTCCAGCACGTTGAGCGAATTCCTTAAGGGCCAACACAGACTCCTCATTCTCATCCAGATGAAGTTTTCTCCACTATAACCAGCAATATTACATTAAAATATACCGGCAAGTCCTAATAAACACTCACAACCTTTTATTTAATTTTTTTTGCTTAAAACACAAACATTATTAAATTTACATTTTAATTTTAATTTAATGTCTTCACTTCTATGGTATTCTGCGTAAAGGGTGGGTATAAGCAAAAGTAATGCCAAGTTTTTAACTAATCTGCACAAAAAGGTGTTGCCACATGAAAATAAGGAATTTTAATACAGCAGTGCTGCCAGAAAGTTTATGATTTTTCATCTATTTTATAGCGATTTTTTTCTGACGAATAAGATACCTTCTTTATATTTCTGTGTTCGTTTGTACAAAAAAACTAAAAATATGTTACATATCTTACCCTCACTTTACCTAACCCTAAAATATTTTTCCATATAAGGTTTGACTTTTGTTATGATAAAATTATATAAGGTGTAGACGTAGGGTAAAGTGTTCATACTGCAATATGCAATACTCAGAGTGATTCTATGTAATATCTAAACCGAATATTTTGGTACTTTTGATTATTTTCAAGATGCTATAACTTAGAAACAAAAAAAACTACTTTAATAAAGTACATAGTTTTCCACACAACCCAAGAGGTACCATGTGAATGTGCGTTGCCAATTATTTTTTATGGCTGGCATCCCCAGTGGGCCTACATACAATAAAATAATTTTAATATGTATAATATCTTTGTATTAAATGTAAATTATGTACTAATTAATTGTATATCACAGTTTTCCAGCAATATCCATTTTACATTGCTAATATCTTTTGTGAAATAATTTTACAGATGTTCGTATTTTCTATCCAATGTTTTTGTTTGCATCTATCACAAATATAATAATGACAGTCCTTACATATGGTTACTATGCTGATCTTTGTCGACTTTAAATGTCCACACTGCACACAAAATCTAGTTTTAGATTTAGATT
This sequence comes from Tachina lurida, assembly GCA_944452675.1. NCBI lineage: Eukaryota > Metazoa > Arthropoda > Insecta > Diptera > Tachinidae > Tachina > Tachina lurida. The sequence continues at coordinate 15,617,151 of OX101757.1, read as the reverse complement.
TTTTTCACAATTTTGTATTATTTTTTAATAAGCCTGTATTGCTTAAATATAAAGCTTCCAATGAAAAATCCTTTTTTTCCATTTTCAGAACTCATATACGTCATATTTCTTGTTTCCAATAAAATATTATTTTCTACTTTTTCTGGCACATCTAATAGCGATTTCTTTTCTGACAAATATGTTGCATACATGTTACATGTTTTACATTTCTGTGTTCGTTTGTACAAAAAATACAACTGTGAAAAAAATTTTAAATTTCTTTTCTGAATATGTTGCATGAAAAACATTCATGACCTTGTTTTTCTAAGACCTTTTTTAAATCTTTTATTACTGTTTTCAAATAAAATTTGAGCTCGTCAATGTCTTTACGAAATTCTTTCAAAGAATCGCTTGAGGACTTGTTGTTAAAATCGTCATCAATTTCATTTAAATTTTCTGAGTTCTGTTTATTTTGCTCAATCGAATTTTCCAAAACATTTGGCACTGATTCATTCATTGCAGATATGTATTCTTCTCCAATTGAAAAATAATTTTCTCTGCAGTCTCTGCTGAAACTTTGACCACAGTCAAATATAATTTCATTTTCTGAAGCTATATTGCTAATATTGCATATAATATTTTCCTTCGCTGCAGAAATACAAAAATCAGATTTTTTAACCTTGCCTGATTTCAACAAGTTTTTCGCCATACTACAGATTCTTCTTTTATTTTTTAAATTGTTTGCAATCTTTCTATATTTACTCCGATTATTCATAGCATTTAAGGAGTTAATAATTATTTGAAACAATTCATCATTTTTCGAAGAAACAATCTGCAACTCCTCTAAAAAGGAGCAGTTCACTAGTATGGACTTTAAATCATAAAAATATAACTTACTATTATCTCCCATGGTCGCTCTCACCAAATTTAAAAGAAAATATTTACATTAAATAAACTCTAAGACAAGTTTGTATTTTTTAAATTTTTAGTTTAAATAAACATTTATTATTAACTGAAACTATGGACCATCTTCTGTACACAAGACGTTATTTTACGTAGAATACAGAGCATGGTCTTACGTTAGACTACATACTTATACTATAAAAGTCAATAAACTTTCAAATAAACATTTATTTTATTTATTTTTTACTACAATTATATATCGTCGGTTGGTTTCTGGTTTGCGGCATAGTCAATTCAAAATACATTATGTCTGCAGCAAACCAGAAACCAACCAACTATATGTACATAATTTATGTTTAGAAACTTACGTCGCAGGATTTCGGGAAAAAATTCTTAGTATGTAATTCTTCCAACCTGTAAAGAAATAAATGTTTTAATTATTAAGATAAAATATATACATAACCATTTGTAAATTTTCACTCATGTATGTTTCACTTACTTTATCAGCCGCACTTAAAAAATGTTGTCCACTGTAATCAACCTGTAGATAATTTTCTTTAATAAAATCACTTTTAACACACTTTACTCATTACAACTTACCTAAATTATAATTCCATGTGCAGAACCCTTCTCCATGTGATAATTATTTGCCTGAAAATGAAATAATAAATTCAGTAAAGTGCGACTTTGACTCGCGCACGAAGGGTTCCGTACGTTGGGCTTTGAGCATTTTTTTTAATACAGTGTTTGTTACGTTTTTTCAGCTGAAATAATTTTTTTTATTGTTTTTCGCTTTTTTCTCGTTTTGGCGATTTTTTTTTAATTTTGGCGATTTTTTTCATTTTGGTTATTTTTTAGCGATTTTTTTCATTTTGGCGATTTTTTTTTCATTTTGGCAATATTTTTAATTTTGGCGATTTTTTTAATTTTGGCGATTTTTTCATTTAGGCGATTTTTTTTTCATTTTGACGATTTTTTTTTCATTTTGACGATTTTTCCGGTTTTCCGCGATTTATTTTCGATTTAGAATTTTTTTTTTAATTTGGTGCTTTTTTTTGGTTTTGGCGATTTTTTTTTGATTTTGGCGATTTTTTTTTCGGTTTGGCGATTTTATAATTTTGAGATTTTTTTGTTTTACCGTTTTTGAAAATTTCAAGAAGTTTGCTCTTACGGTTTCCAAGATACAGCAAGTTATCAAAATTACATAGTCAAAATTACATTAACTGATGGTACACCCTCTAATTAAAATTTTTTAAATTTTAGTGTTAATTGTTGTAGTCTGTATAAAAATACACTAACTTTACAAATTTCAAGTGCATATACATACAATTGTATGTATATTACATGGGATTTTAACATTTTTCGTTGCTCGTTTTGGCACACCCTTTAATTTCCAACTCTCATGTATTTGTTGTTGTAGCGGCCAAGGGTCTACACACTCTGTCCAAATTTCAGGTCCGTAGCTCTTACGGTTCTCGAGAAAATACCCTGTGACGGACAGACGGACGGACGGACAGACGGACAGACGGACAGACGGACAGCGTAGCGAAAACAATAGGGTTCCTTTTTCACCTTTGGTGTACGGAACCCTAAAAATGGTATTAATAATATATAAATATATTTCCACAGTTTTTTTTTCTCATATGGAGATAGTAATGTCAAGTTTATTTTATTTTGTAGCATAAGTAATGTTGCCATGATTTCAGAGAAAATATATCGACGTTTGGTTTCTGGTTTGCTGCAGACTTAATGTATTTTGAATATACTGTGCCACAAACCAGAAACCAACTGACGATATAGTGGCCCACTCCAGTTTAATATCATAGTACGGCAGCTTATTTCAGCAAAAATGTAATGCCAAGTTCATTTTATCATAATGTTGCCATAATTTCAAAGAAAATATATAGCGGCCCACCTAGTTTAATATCACAATATGGCAGCACATTTCTGCAAAAAGTTTTATAAAATGAGAGCCACTCAATTCCCTGCTCTCTTGTGTACATTTCTCTCTCTTTACATTGAGTGAAAATTTTAGTTTGTTATCTCTAGTTTGTTAACTTCTCGCACGCCAACCCTTAATTTTTTACATTGTCTACTCTGAAACGTCAACCAAACAACCAAACCACAAAGCTATAAAACGTCAACTTTAAATTTTTTTTTTTTTTTTTTCATATACATCTTTATTTATTGTATCTTCAAAAATGAACTAACAATAAGTAATCAAATCTTAAATCTAAATATAATTATTAGGCCCGACCAATATGGGACATAAGCTTAGTGATAGTTATAAATAATACATAAGTAGTGATAATCAAAAAGAAGTATTTTTAAGCAGTCCCATCTGGAGTGTTGGGTATAAGAGCCCTTGTGTCCCTCTTTTTTAAGCGGATGTGTCCAGTAAAGCTCAAAATATTACGGGCAAGCGGATTAGGATGTGACTCGAGTTTAGTTAAATATTTGTCTGCGTATTTTGCAATTTCTTCACTCACTAGTGGCATATTTAAATCACGATGAATATTTGAGTTTTTAACGTACCATGGAGCAGATGTTATCAAACGTAAAATTTTGTTTTGCCTTCGTTGGATTCTCTCGACATTTGAAGCTGAAGCAGTGCCCCACAGCTGAATTCCATAGCACCATATTGGCTTCAAAAGCGACTTGTATATCAAGAGTTTGCAGTCTAGGCTGAGTGTTGAATTTCTGCCAATTAACCAATATATTTGAGTCAATTTAAGTTTCATTTGGGTTAACTTAGAGTCAATATGATATTTCCATGTAAGCCTTCGATCAAGGTGTATGCCAAGGTATTTGACTTGAGAATGTTGAGGAATATTTTGATTGTTGATTCGAATGGGGGAACAGGTATCTTTTCTTAGGGTAAACGTTATATGAACACACTTTTGTTCATTGACTCTAATTCTCCATAAGTTCAACCATATTTCAAGCTGGGTAATGTGTGCTTGGAGATTGCGGGATGCCTCATCAGGATTTTTGTGAATACTCAAACAGGCTGTATCATCGGCAAATGTAGAAGTGTGGATGTTATTGCTCACAGGCATATCACAAGTATATATTAGATACAAGACTGGCCCCAGAATACTACCCTGTGGCACACCAGAAGATATAGATTCGGGTACACTCATGAAGTCTCCTTCCACAACAGTAAACTTTCTATCGAGAATATAACTTTCCAAAAGCTTTTGTATATTTATTGGTAGGTATGTCTTCAATTTTAAAACTAGGCCTTTGTGCCATACTTTGTCAAATGCCTGAGAAACATCAATAAAAAGGGCAGAACAATACTTCTTTTCTTCAAAAGTCCTCCTTATAATTTGAACCAATCTATGCGTTTGCTCAATAGTGCTATGCTGACTTCTAAAGCCAAATTGATGGTCCGGGATGCACCCAGTATCAGCTAAAATTGTGGACAATTTAGTCATGAGCAGCTTTTCGAAAAGCTTTGAAATTGTTGAAAGTAAGCTTATAGGCCTATATGACTCAGCCTTGGTAAGATCTTTGCCTGGCTTTGGAATCATTTTAATCTTGGCAAGTTTCCAGTTATGTGGAAAATACTGCATTCGTAAAATGGCATTAAAAATAAATAGCAAAATTCTTATTGCAATATGAGGCAAGTTCATCAGCATCTTGTTACTAATGCCATCAATACCTGGAGCTTTCTTAGGGTCGAGTTCAGCAACTATTTTTTGTAGTTCATGCATCTTAAACCTTAAGGGACGAGGGGGTAGAGAGACTACACTCGGTAAATCGGCAGCACCCGTACATGAATTGGGAGTGAATACAGATTTTAAATGCTCAGAAAATAAGTTACCTTTCTCACTATCGCTTCTTGCCCAGCCTCCAGTCGAAGTACGCAATGGTGATTTGAGATCAACGGGTCTTTTAAGATTTCTAGTAGCGCGCCGTACTTTTCCAGTAATGCAGTCTTTTCCGACGATAGCAGCTCTTTGAGTCGTTTAGTACATTCTTTAAGTCTGATTTTATTTAGGGGTGATCGGTGTTGTTGCCATTCTCTTCTAGCTCTCCTTTTTTCACATACGAGACGTTCAATATCCGTAGAATAAATTCTATTAAAGCCAGTCTGCGGATAGGAAGTAGTGGCATGTTCAGCAGCCTGTTTAATATATTCGGTAAGATTGGCAATATTAAATTCAATATCATCAGGTGATCTTAGCTGAATGTTTTCTACGCAGTGACTACTAATATATTTTTTGAATCCTAGCCAGTTGACCCTATTAATCGTTTTCGCATATGAGTTAGTTAAATCACTCCTTAGTGGGTTGAAAATTGTAACTATTGTGGGAGAGTGATCGGAGGACAGATCTACAGAGCCCTCTACGTGAATTAAGTCCCTATGGATATTTTTCGTGACGCCAAAATCTATAACATCTGGAATTTTTCTTACGTCAGTAGGCCAGTAAGTAGGCTCCCCACTCGAAATGACATCTAAGCCCATTTTTGAAATTGTATTAAACAACGCTCTACCTCTAGGTGTAACAAGACGCGAGCCCCAGTACGTATGTTTTGCATTGTAGTCACCAGCTGCCACGAAACAAGATCCAAGCGATTTGTAGAACTTCTCATACTGATCTTCGGTAACTGAAAATCTGGGAGGTGAGTAAATTGATGATATCACGAAATTCGAACAAAAATTTTCTACGAAAATATTCGTAGCTTGCATATATTCTTCACTAACGTTCTCAAGGATATAGTGCTTGAGTCTTGACTTAATTAGAATTGCTGATCCACCGCATGCTCTCCCTCTCGGGTCCTTTGAATCATATAGAGTGTAACCATTTATCTTAAAGCAGCTTCTCGAAGTCAAGTGAGTCTCAGAGACCATCATTATATCAATATTTTTTTCCGTGAGGAAGTGCTCAAGTTCATTTTTATGTTGGCGAATGCCGTTTGCGTTCCAGAAACATAATTTTAACGTGTTCATGGTTTGTTGACTAATGCTTGAAGCAGAGTATTCTGCATTCTCAGCATTTCTTGCATCATGCTAGTCATATTTGTTGTAAAGTTGTTTATAGTTAGCACCAGATTCTCAATAGTAGCTTCAAGACGACTAAAGTTAAAGCTAGAGTTTGCATTCGTTGAATTACTTGGCGGTGGAACATTTTGTGTGGGAATAGAACTAGTCTTAGCAGCATCGGCATACGATACACGTGAAGTTACTAGTTGGCTAGTTTGAGGAAGAGTGGCGGAGTAAGCATTTGCTGATTGAACTGGAGCTAATTTAGATTTTTGACCCATAGCCTGTTTAACGAAAGAATATACACGGCATCCTCTGTAATTAGCGGTGTGATTTTCTCCACAATTACTGCATTTTTTTTCAGCTTGTACTTTTGGCTTGGTACAGTTAGCAGTACCATGCAATTCACCGCAGATAACACAAACTGTAGGTAATTTGCAGTAGGTTTTTGTGTGGCCATATTCTTGGCAATTATGGCACTGTACGGGACCTGAACGCTTACGTGGCTCTTCAACTGTGATTTTTCGGTGTAAAAGGTATTTTAGACTATAAATTGGGTGCGTCTCATTTTTCTTTAACTGTATATCATTCGGCTCCAGTTCAAATAAATAAATCAAAATTTTGAATTAAGCAACAGTTAAAATACACAGTTTTGATCACACACACACATTTATTTTATGAAATTAGTTCAGAATATGGGTATTCCCCTTATGTATGTAGAATAGAAAAGAAATTGCATCGCTATGTGTTGTCTTTTTTATGTTCAGTTGCTTTTTTGTTCTCGTAAGTATCACATTACCAAAATGTGTTCAAAACAACCGAAAGTGCTTAAATTACAAGAAAAGGCAAATATTTTGGATTTATTAGAAAAGAATGCAAGTGCGGTAGCTTTAGCAAAGCAATATGGTATCTCAAAATCAACAATTAGCAAGATAAAAATGAAAAAAAATAAAACTTGGACTGTGTTAATAACACACTTTCCGGTCCAGGAAAAAGAAAGACATTAAGAGCATCAGAGAAATGGAAAAGCGCCTGTATCAATGCTTTGTTAAGCAGAGAGAAAGGCATTATCCGGTAAATGCATTAGCACTCAAACAAAAGGCTAAAGAAATTCATCTAAAAGTAAAAGAAAAAGAATGTTTTTTTAACGCAAGTGATGGATGGTTGCAAGGCTTTAAAAAAAGATTTGGAGTTCGCCTGCTTAAAATAACTGGAGTAAAGCTATCTTCGCAGCCTTTGCTGGTCGAACCATTTAAAATCAAACTAAAACAAAAAATAATTTCTTAATCAGGCTTGAGTTCAGTAATTTCAATTCATATGAATGAAATATTTTTATTAATTAATGTGAGTATCTAAAGAATAGAAGAAAAATTAAACTAGACACTATTAGCTGGGGGAAATACCGATATTTTTTTGTGCAGCCACGCACTTCATCAGCACCCATGTCTATCTACTGGGGTAGAGATTATTATTAACATCAGCTATTAAACTTAAATTTCTATGAAATGGAATATGAGAATTGATTGTGTATACAATTATTGATTTGCCTTTGGCAAACACATTTGTAAGTATCACTATTCATTTTCTGTTTTTCCATTTTCTATTTAGGTTAGCACGAAGTTATATCACTCTACCTATGTATGTTTAACTATTCTTACTTATCTTTTACGATCATCACATTAATTATTTTTACTTATTCGATGCACCATCGGTACATACATATAAGTATTATTGTAGTGGCTTTATGTTACTTTGTTTTTGCTTTCTACAGTTGACTTAGCTTTCCAGCATTCTGAAGCAGTTCTGGCCAAGTGAACAGTGATCGCCAAGTGAACATATTTTTGTCACGTGCCCATGATGAATTAAATGAGACATTATTAGATTTAATTGAACTATAGTGAATTTTTAATCAGAAATAATTTCTTAATCAGGCTTGAGTTCAGTAATTTCAATTCTTATGAATGAAATATTTTTATTAATTAATGTGAGTATCTAAAGAATAGAAGAAAAATTAAACTAGACACTATTAGCTGGGGGAAATACCGATATTTTTCTTTGCAGCCACGCACTTCATCAGCACCCATGTCTATCTACTGGGGTAGAGATTATTATTAACATCAGCTATTAAACTTAAATTTCTATGAAATGGAATATGAGAATTGATTGTGTATACAATTATTGATTTGCCTTTGGCAAACACATTTGTAAGTATCACTATTCATTTTCTGTTTTTCCATTTTCTATTTAGGTTAGCACGAAGTTATATCACTCTACCTATGTATGTTTAACTATTCTTACTTATCTTTTACGATCATCACATTAATTATTTTTACTTATTCGATGCACCATCGGTACATACATATAAGTATTATTGTAGTGGCTTTATGTTACTTTGTTTTTGCTTTCTACAGTTGACTTAGCTTTCCAGCATTCTGAAGCAGTTCTGGCCAAGTGAACAGTGATCGCCAAGTGAACATATTTTTGTCACGTGCCCATGATGAATTAAATGAGACATTATTAGATTTAATTGAACTATAGTGAATTTTTAATCAGAAATAATTTCTTAATCAGGCTTGAGTTCAGTATTTTCAATTCTTATGAATGAAATATTTTTATTAATTAATGTGAGTATCTAAAGAATAGAAGAAAAATTAAACTAGACACTATTAGCTGGGGGAAAGACCGATATCTTTCTGTGCAGCCACGCACTTCATCAGCACCCATGTCTATCTACTGGGGTAGAGATTATTATTAACATCAGCTATTAAACTTAAATTTCTATGAAATGGAATATGAGAATTGATTGTGTATACAATTATTGATTTGCCTTTGGCAAACACATTTTTAAGTATCACTATTCATTTTCTGTTTTTCCATTTTCTATTTAGGTTAGCACGAAGTTATATCACTCTACCTATGTATGTTTAACTATTCTTACTTATCTTTTACGATCATCACATTAATTATTTTTACTTATTCGATGCACCATCGGTACATACATATAAGTATTATTGTAGTGGCTTTATGTTACTTTGTTTTTGCTTTCTACAGTTGACTTAGCCTGATTGGGATATGTAAATCTATGAAAATTCATAGCAACTATAGATATTGACACGAAAGTCCGACATGTAGTGGTGTTCCAATTAAAACTCTATACTATTAGAATTTACGAATTCACTCTTGAATTTTTCACAAAGTATATACTGTAACGTTCCGTCACAAATGCCTCTATACTTTTCCTCAATACTGTCTATTTTAGTTTACAAATATTTAGTCACAAGTCACTATATTTTTTTCCAACACTGTATATTGGTTTTATTTAATTTAAATTATTTTTTTTGTTTGTTATTGAAAGCTTACCAACAGAAATAATACCAACAACTACACAACTGTTTGTATAAGTACACAACAAATACAACAACCACGCTCATGCAGTCAACTAGCGATCGTACAAAATATTACACACATACTTTCATAAGCACACGTACGCTATAACAAGAAAACAGAAGAAACAACAACCACGCTCATGCAGACTAAATAACATCGTACTAACAGAAGTAAAACAACAACAACCACGTACATGCTTTTGTAAGCATACACGCTGGGTAAAAGAATAAAACACATGCAGGCTTTGTACAAATTGTAAATTAAAACGAACAAACTAGGCAAATGTGAAAACACTTCTCAACAGCTTGAAATAATAATTATTATAAGACAACAAGGTTAGGCAACAAGCAGGGAGGACGAGCTGGACGTCTGCTTAAGGTAAGCAGGGGCATTACCTGTATATTACTGCGAACACAAAGGCTTGTTCTTATATTTTTTTTATATATTCAAGATCCCCCGAATTCATCATGAATTATTTCTTTTGCTTTGCCGTGTTTTCAAGATCTACCGAATTCATCTTGAAAACTCGTTTTATATTCAAGATCCCCCGAATACATCTTGAATTTAATTATAGTTTATTATTTTTTTTATTTCAAGATCTACCGAATACATCTTGAAATAATTTATTTTTCTTATATATTCAAGATCACCCGAATACATCTTGAATTTAATTATAGTTTACTATTTTTTTTTCAAGATCTACCGAATACATCTTGAAATAATTTATTTTTCTTCCATATTCAAGATCACCCGAATACATCTTGAATTTAATTATAGTTTATTATTATTTTTTTTTATTTCTACCGAATACACCTTGAAATAATTTATTTTTTAGATTCCCCGATTTCATCTTGAATTATTTCTTCTGCTTTGCCGTGTTTTCAAGGTTTACAGAACTCATCTTGAAAACTCGTTTTACATTCAAGATCCCCCGAATACATCTTGAATTTAAGTTTATTTTATACTGGTTTCAAGATCCACCGAAATTATCTTGAAGCCCATTTTTTATTAATTACGAGAGTCACCGAATTCCTCTCGCCCGCCTTATTAAACGGCCCCACAAGGCCCACCGAATACTCCCGTTGGTATTGCTTATAGTTGTCACCGTCTATGTAATTCACTGACAATATACCCTGTAGTTTTAAGATATCCTAGTAGCATAAGTTTCGTTGAATAAAGCTTTGTATATTTTCTTAACACCGAAGAAAATAAATCTTTTATTTCAAAGTTAGTGGACCTTTGATATTCGAACCTGGACAGACTAAGTCATACCCCAGCTGGAAAAGAAAACCACGTTACAATGGCGCCCGAGCAGGGACTCGATTCGCAAAACGCATCCGGTGGTAAAGCCTCCACCAACGTCACCGAGTCGAGTCAAATACAAAGCAACGAAACGACACTACAAACGGATTCTCTTAATTGGGTTTACATGCTAAGAAAGGAAAAATTAGCAGAGGTATGTCAGCAGAATGGTGTTCCAATTACCGAAAGGGCGACAGTTAACCAATTACGACGAGAGCTGAGCGATCTGATCCGACGAAAACGACAGCACGCCTCATCAGAAAACCTTCTCCGTGCTTTGGAGGAGGAGGTCCTGTGCGACGAGCAACAATCAATCACTGGACAACAAATCACGCTCCCCGTCCCGCCTGCAAGACCGCAAGAAGTCCCACCAAATACCGCCAGTGACGCAGAAGTAATGGCCACCATCCGAAGATGGAACCTCACGTACGATGGTGGAGAAAACTTAATGGAATTCATAGGGCGTTTGGAAGAATTAGCTGAGTTCTATTCCTTCCAGCGCAGCCGCTTACTCTTCTCCTTGTTAGAAATTTTAAAGGGCAGGGCGCTCCAATGGTACCGGATCAAGAGGGAAGAATTTTCCACCTGGGAGCAGTTCAAGGAGCATGCAACGCGTTTCTTTCTACCCAGGAGATATCTTACCCAGCTAGAAGAGACGATCTACCATCGGAAGCAAGGTCCCAGGGAAAGAGCTAAGGACTATATTATGTCCTTACAGCTACTTATTCGACAACACCCAGACCTTAAGAACCATGACCATACTGAGCGAATTTACGAGGGCCTACGGTGCGAATACAAGCTTTATGTACGCCGGAACGATTTTTCCACCTTAGACGAATTGATGGAGCTCGCCGACGAGTATGAGCTCATCAAGAGGGAAGAAGTAAGGCAAAGCAGGCCACCCCAGAATCACTACATAAATTCGTCCACACCCACTGATGCGTACCAGAGTAGGACGCACTGTTGGCGCTGCAAACAACCTGGTCATACCCGCAGGAATTGTGCAGAAAGGGGCCGGCTATTTTGTTCACGATGTGGGCAAGACGACATAATGTCCATCGATTGCCCCTGTCAACCCACACATCCACGAGGAGATGAGCGCTATTACCTCACGGTAACACTCTTTAACACCCCTGTACGAGCACTCGTAGACACAGGGTCAACATTAACCTATGTAAGTCAAGAAATCCGACAGCTGCTCGATTCCCATAAAGTCAAACCGCGGTCGTACCATCGCACAATACAATTGGCGGACAGCTCGATTGTCAACAGCGTTCAAGTATACCCGCTCATCATCAAGGTATATGGGTCAACTACCCGACTGCTGGCCTCAGCATTAGATAGCTTAGCGGAACCAATCATTCTCGGGATGGACTTCCTACGGAGAAGGAACGCAGTATTGCTAATTGAAGGCCGACCCATAAAAACCTATAGCAGTAGACCACGCACGCAGGATACGGCGCACGCCATCACCACAAGAGATTTCCTTACTGAGGCACAGGAGGAAGAGCTCGAATCTATTTTAACAGAGGCCAAACTCTCCTTTGAGGCAATAAAGGACCCATGTAATGTAAGCGAGCACGTCATCAGGATGAAACACGATCGACCAATTAAACAACGTTACTACCCACGCAACCCTGCGATGCAGGAAATCATCAATCGGGAAGTAGACGAACTTCTAGAAGTGGGTCGTATCGAGCCATCACGCAGCCCATATAGCTCACCAATTGTGCTCGTTCAGAAGAAACAGGGTATTTGGAGAATGTGTATAGACTACCGGCAGATAAACGCCGCAGCCGAGCCCGATGCATACCCACTGCCCCAAATTAACGCCATTTTAGACCAGTTACGTGAAGCAACGTTTATCTCCACAATAGACCTGAAGAATGGATATTGGCAAGTACCAGTAGCCCCATCGTCAAGGCAATATACCGCATTCACCGTCCCAGGGCGAGGGCTGTTTCAATGGAAGGTCATGCCTTTCGGCTTGCACTCGGCCCCCGCAACTTTCCAGCGCATTCTAGATACGATCATTGGCCCGGATCTACACCCCAGAGTCTTCGCATATTTAGATGACATTATTGTCCTGGGGCGTTCCTTTTCAGAACACGTAACTATGTTAAAAACCGTATTTTCTCGTCTTTTAGTCGCCAATCTACAAATCAATTTCGAAAAGTGCGAATTCGTCAGGACTAGTCTAAAATACCTGGGGCATGTAGTATGCTCCGAGGGTATTCATACCGAACCCGATAAGATTGAGGCACTTCAAAAATTAGAGGCCCCTAACACTATTCGTGAGTTACGACGGGTACTAGGAATTGCTTCCTGGTACCGGCGTTTCATCCCCGACTTCTCACGCATAGCCGAACCAATGACACGCCTCCTCAAAAAGAAGCAACCATGGACCTGGGGACCGGACCAAGAACAAGCGTTTTCCACCCTGAAGGCTAAACTCACCGAAGCCCCCGTTTTGAGTTGCCCCCACTTCGAAAGGCCATTTTTCCTCCAGACTGACGCTAGCAAGGAGGGTCTTGGCGCCGTGCTGTTTCAGCGACATGAGTCTCAAGAAAGAGTAATAGCATACGCCAGCCGCACTCTTACAGAACTAGAACGTAAATACTCGGCCACGGAGCAGGAATGTCTGGCAGTTCTGTGGGGAATACGAAAGATGAGACCATACTTAGAGGGATACCGATTCACGGTCATTACCGATCATCAATCGTTAAAATGGTTACATACCATTTCCAACCCATCAGGACGGCTAGCACGTTGGGCTCTGGAACTCCAGCAGTTCAACTTTGAGGTCGAATATCGTCGGGGAAAACTTAACGTAGTAGCCGACGCACTTTCGCGAAGCCCCTTGCCGCTCATAGCAGCAGATACCCTGGCCGTACTCACGACAAACGAACAAACCTGGTATGAGAAAATCAGGGGCAAACTACGCAACCCCTCGATGCAACTACCAGACTACCAGCTAATCGACGATCGATTATTCCGTCACATTGTCACAAACTCTGCGACGTCTCACTCACCCGAATGGAAATTATGTATACCTCCAGAGCACGTCCACCGTGTGCTAACCGAAATTCATGATGCTCCTACCGCCGGTCACCTCGGGATGTTCAAGACTGTGCGGAGTACTCAAGAAATCTACTACTGGCCAAGAATGGTAACCGATATACGTAAATATGTCGGATCTTGTACAACATGCAACCGTTTCAAAGTAGAACAACGCCGCAAAAATGGCCTAATGACTACTACACCTTGTAACCGCCCATGGGAGGTAATCTGCATCGATTCCGTCGGCCCGCTCCCCCGTTCCTCATCAGCGCGAAGATGGCTGTTAGTGTTATATGACAAATTTAGTAAATGGGTGGAACTAGTGGCTCTTAGGGCAGCTACCGCCTCCTCCATTGTCATCGCGCTCCGGGAACGGGTAATATATCGATATGGATGCCCTAGGATAGTCATATCTGACAACGGGTCACAATTCGTAGGAACGGCAGTAAGTTCCTTTCTAAGAAAGCATGGAATTGAACATCAACTCACTGCTCCTTATACACCGCAAGAGAATCCCACGGAACGCATCAATAGAGTCATTAAGACTTTGATTGCCCAAAATACAGAAGGAAACCACCGCAGATGGGACGTTACATTAGCGGAAATAGCATTTGCCATCAATACGGCCATACAAGAATCTACTGGCCTGGCTCCCGCCAATATCCTGTTCGGCCGTAACTTACCACCACCGAATCAAATATATATGAAGGGGAAGACACCCCCTGAAGGTACTCAATCGCCACCAGGGCCCCGCGAATGGCAAAACATCATAAAAATTGTGGAAAAATCTACCACAAGGCAAAAGAAATATTACGATCTGCGCCGTCGAGAGTGGCATCCGGAAATTGGAGCCAAAGTGTATAAAAGAGAGCATGTGCTCTCCTCCGCAACTGATCATTTCGCAGGCAAACTCGCCCCCAAATACTCCGGCCCATACGTCGTACAAAAGAAAGTCTCGCCTAACGTTTATGTCATAACCTCAACATCAGGCAAGATACACACCGTTCACGTACAAGACTTAAAGGCCTACCACGACCGACCGACCAACGCATAACCTTACTAACGCAGTTTTTATTACAAAAAAAAAAATAATAATAATAATAATAAAAAAAAAAATGTTTTTCTTTCTTTTCGTTCCACTTTCAGCACTAAATAGAACTATATAATGGAACGCCGACCCACCCGACCAATCGCCCCAGGTAAAATACGGGACTACCTAAGGCAGACTGCCATGCCGAAGCATATCCAGCCGTACCTACCACCACCAGAAGCCAGGCAAAGAATTAAGGGAGCGGAAAACGTCACCACCGCTCTACCAAAAAAAGATGCCACCGTGCACCCCATACACACGATCACCCAGATCTCATCCACGCCTGTGAAGGCATCCTACCAGCCACCAACCACTCCGCCCCAGCACATGGAAGAGGAAGACTTCCAGAATGACGTCCTCAACATATCCCATGAAGACGATCTATTCCAGGGCATTATAATTAAACCTCCACTCACCCAACGTAAGGTGCACAGTTGGACAATTTACCCCCCAGGAAGACCAAAGGTCGAAGTACGGATCAAAAATGGCGTTGCCCGACTTCGGAGCCAGGGGCAAGAAAAAGCGTTTCCCCTCAACCCGGCTTAAAGCATTTATCTGATTTTTCTCGAATTATTTAAGACGAATTTATTAATTTAAGGGAATCCTTACCTGAAGTTTTACTCAGTTACCTGATTTTTTTTTGAAATGAAATGATTTTTTTTTGAAATGTATATTTAATTTTAAGTGAATTATTAACCTAAAATATTATAAATATTTTTTTTGAAATATTTAATTCTAAGTGAATTATTGACTGATTGAATTATTGAATTATTTCTTTGAAATGTATATTTAAGTTCGCGTATTATTACTTCAAGTGAATTATTGACCTAAAATATTATAAATATTTTTTTGTATTAATGAAAAAAAAGAGAAAAAAAAATAATAACTATCAACTGAGCCCAAGCTCCTAAAGCTCGGTAAAATTTTACCTTCGGGTAAGTGCAGATCACAAGATCTTAACTCAGTTAAAACCCACTTTTGGATTTTTTTTCTTTAAAGTAGGAGGGGACTGTAACGTTCCGTCACAAATGCCTCTATACTTTTCCTCAATACTGTCTATTTTAGTTTACAAATATTTAGTCACAAGTCACTATATTTTTTTCCAACACTGTATATTGGTTTTATTTAATTTACATTTTTTTTTGTTTGTTACTGAAAGCTTACCAACAGAAATAATACCAACAACTACACAACTGTTTGTATAAGTACACAACAAATACAACAACCACGCTCATGCAGTCAACTAGCGATCGTACAAAATATTACACACATACTTTCATAAGCACACGTACGCTATAACAAGAAAACAGAAGAAACAACAACCACGCTCATGCAGAATAAATAACATCGTACTAACAGAAGTAAAACAACAACAACCACGTACATGCTTTTGTAAGCATACACCATGATACAATTATACAGGTAACCGCGAAGCGCCAGCTGTTTTGCTTGTTTCGTGGTGCCATCTGCCAAATGTTGTTTATGTTTTTCAAATACACACACACGCTGTTTATCTTTCATTTCAATCACTTGCTCTATGACAGTTGGCACCAAAAACTAGCAACAAAAAGCCCTGTTGTTTTATTTGTTGTAAAGCTGTTGTCGATTTGCGGTTACCTGTATAATTGTATCATGGCATACACGCTGGGTAAAAGAATAAAACACATGCAGGCTTTGTACAAATTGTAAATTAAAACGAACAAACTAGGCAAATGTGAAAACACTTCTCAACAGCTTGAAATAATAATTATTATAAGACAACAAGGTTAGGCACCAAGTAGAGAGGACGAGCTGGACGTCTGCTTAAGGTAAGCAGGGGCACTACCTGTATATTACTGCGAACAGACATCTACACAAAGGCTTGTTCTTATATTTTTTTTATATATATTCAAGATCCCCCGAATTCATCTTGAATTATTTCTTGAATTTAATTATAGTTTATTATTTTTTTTTATTTCAAGATCTACCGAATACATCTTGAAATAATTTATTTTTCTTATATATTCAAGATCACCCGAATACATCTTGAATTTAATTATAGTTAATTATTATTTTTTTTATTTCTACCGAATACACCTTGAAATAATTTATTTTTTATATTCAAGATTCCCCGATTTCATCTTGAATTATTTCTTCTACTTTGCCGTGTTTTCAAGGTTTACCGAACTCATCTTGAAAACTCGTTTTACATTGAAGATCCCCCGAATACATCTTGAATTTAAGTTTATTTTATACTGGTTACAAGATCCACCGAAATTATCTTGAAGCCCATTTTTTATTAATTACGAGAGTCACCGAATTCCTCTCGCCCGCCTTATTAAACGGCCCCACAAGGCCCACCGAATACTCCCGTTGGTATTGCTTATAGCTGTCACCGTCTATGTAATTCACTGACAATATACCCTGTAGTTTTAAGATATCCTAGTAGCATAAGTTTCGTTGAATAAAGCTTTGTATATTTTCTTAACACCGAAGAAAATAAATCTTTTATTTCAAAGTTAGTGGACCTTTGAGATTCGAACCTGGACAGACTAAGTCATACCCCAGCTGGAAAAGAAAACCACGTTACAATCTCTACCCCAGTAGATAGACATGGGTGCTGATGAAGTGCGTGGCTGCACAGAAAAATATCGGTATTTCCCCAGCTAATAGTGTCTAGTTTAATTTTTCTTCTATTCTTTAGATACTCACATTAATTAATAAAAATATTTCATTCATAAGAATTGAAATTACTGAACTCAAGCCTGATTAAGAAATTATTTCTGATTAAAAGTTCACTATAGTTCAATTAAATCTAATAATGTCTCATTTAATTCATCATGGGCACGTGACAAAAATATGTTCACTTGGCGATCACTGTTCACTTGGCCAGAACTGCTTCAGAATGCTGGAAAGCTAAGTCAACTGTAGAAAGCAAAAACAAAGTAACATAAAGCCACTACAATAATACTTATATGTATGTACCGATGGTGCATCGAATAAGTAAAAATAATTAATGTGATGATCGTAAAAGATAAGTAAGAATAGTTAAACATACATAGGTAGAGTGATATAACTTCGTGCTAACCTAAATAGAAAATGGAAAAACAGAAAATGAATAGTGATACTTAAAAATGTGTTTGCCAAAGGCAAATCAATAATTGTATACACAATCAATTCTCATATTCCATTTCATAGAAATTTAAGTTTAATAGCTGATGTTAATAATAATCTCTACCCCAGTAGATAGACATGGGTGCTGATGAAGTGCGTGGCTGCACAGAAAGATATCGGTATTTCCCCCAGCTAATAGTGTCTAGTTTAATTTTTCTTCTCTTCTTTAGATACTCACATTAATTAATAAAAATATTTCATTCATAAGAATTGAAATTACTGAACTCAAGCCTGATTAAGAAATTATTTCTGATTAAAAATTCACTATAGTTCAATTAAATCTAATAATGTCTCATTTAATTCATCATGGGCACGTGACAAAAATATGTTCACTTGGCGATCACTGTTCACTTGGCCAGAACTGCTTCAGAATGCTGGAAAGCTAAGTCAACTGTAGAAAGCAAAAACAAAGTAACATAAAGCCACTACAATAATACTTATATGTATGTACCTATGGTGCATCGAATAAGTAAAAATAATTAATGTGATGATCGTAAAAGATAAGTAAGAATAGTTAAACATACATAGGTAGAGTGATATAACTTCGTGCTAACCTAAATAGAAAATGGAAAAACAGAAAATGAATAGTGATACTTACAAATGTGTTTGCCAAAGGCAAATCAATAATTGTATACACAATCAATTCTCATATTCCATTTCATAGAAATTTAAGTTTAATAGCTGATGTTAATAATAATCTCTACCCCAGTAGACAGACATGGGTGCTGATGAAGTGCGTGGCTGCACAGAAAAATATCGGTATTTCCCCCAGCTAATAGTGTCTAGTTTAATTTTTCTTCTCTTCTTTAGATACTCACATTAATTAATAAAAATATTTCATTCATAAGAATTGAAATTACTGAACTCAAGCCTGATTAAGAAATTATTTCTGATTAAAAATTCACTATAGTTCAATTAAATCTAATAATGTCTCATTTAATTCATCATGGGCACGTGACAAAAATATGTTCACTTGGCGATCACTGTTCACTTGGCCAGAACTGCTTCAGAATGCTGGAAAGCTAAGTCAACTGTAGAAAGCAAAAACAAAGTAACATAAAGCCACTACAATAATACTTATATGTATGTACCTATGGTGCATCGAATAAGTAAAAATAATTAATGTGATGATCGTAAAAGATAAGTAAGAATAGTTAAACATACATAGGTAGAGTGATATAACTTCGTGCTAACCTAAATAGAAAATGGAAAAACAGAAAATGAATAGTGATACTTACAAATGTGTTTGCCAAAGGCAAATCAATAATTGTATACACAATCAATTCTCATATTCCATTTCATAGAAATTTAAGTTTAATAGCTGATGTTAATAATAATCTCTACCCCAGTAGACAGACATGGGTGCTGATGAAGTGCGTGGCTGCACAGAAAAATATCGGTATTTCCCCCAGCTAATAGTGTCTAGTTTAATTTTTCTTCTCTTCTTTAGATACTCACATTAATTAATAAAAATATTTCATTCATAAGAATTGAAATTACTGAGCTCAAGCCTGATTAAGAAATTATTTCTGATTAAAAATTCACTATAGTTCAATTAAATCTAATAATGTCTCATTTAATTCATCATGGGCACGTGACAAAAATATGTTCACTTGGCGATCACTGTTCACTTGGCCAGAACTGCTTCAGAATGCTGGAAAGCTAAGTCAACTGTAGAAAGCAAAAACAAAGTAACATAAAGCCACTATAATAATACTTATATGTATGTACCGATGGTGCATCGAATAAGTAAAAATAATTAATTTGATGATCGTAAAAGATAAGTAAGAATAGTTAAACATACATAGGTAGAGTGATATAACTTCGTGCTAACCTAAATAGAAAATGGAAAAACAGAAAATGAATAGTGATACTTACAAATGTGTTTGCCAAAGGCAAATCAATAATTGTATACACAATCAATTCTCATATTCCATTTCATAGAAATTTAAGTTTAATAGCTGATGTTAATAATAATCTCTACCCCAGTAGATAGACATGGGTGCTGATGAAGTGCGTGGCTGCACAAAAAAATATCGGTATTTCCCCCAGCTAATAGTGTCTAGTTTAATTTTTCTTCTATTCTTTAGATACTCACATTAATTAATAAAAATATTTCATTCATAAGAATTGAAATTACTGAACTCAAGCCTGATTAAGAAATTATTTCTGATTAAAAATTCACTATAGTTCAATTAAATCTAATAATGTCTCATAAAACAAAAAATATTTAACATAAAACCAAAAATTTAAGAAATGGGTCTATGCCATGAGCAATTGTACAATTCTGATGAATCTGGATTACTCTGGAAAATTTTGCCAGAAAAGTCTTACGTATCAAGTGGCGAAAGGACTCCTCCGGGCGTAAAAACAGCAAAAACAACGCATTACTTTTTTATGTTGTGCTAATGCTTCCGGAAATCATAAGCTTAAATTTTTGGTGATTGGGAAGGCAAAAAATTCACGCATTTTCAAAAATTTTAACTGCCCAACTGAGTACAAGAGTTCCAAGTCCTCATGGATGACATCAGCTATTTTCTACGATTGGTTTCACAAATCCTTTGTGCCACAGGTTAATATCTGTTCTGCTGCAGAATAAATATCGCTTTTAATAGCTAAGATTTTCTAATTTTAGGTAACAGATTTTATTTAAAAAAAACTTGCCAGTTAAAGGTAACATATTTGCTAATCATTTAAAATACGTATTTACCCCAAACACATGTACTGGTGTTGCTGATTTGCCAAGTGTAGTTGCTCTACCCCCGCGACCCATAAAGTTTAAGATGCGTGATGTACAAAAACTAATTGCTGAACTTAATCCGAAGAAAGCTCCAGGTATGGACGGAACTAGTAACAAGATGCTGACGAACTTGCCTCATATTGCAATAAGAATCCTGCTATTTATTTTTAATGCCATTTTGCGAATGCAGTATTTTCCACATAACTGGAAACTTGCCAAGATTAAAATGATTCCGAAGCCGGGCAAAGATCTTACCAAGGCTGAGTCATATAGGCCTATAAGCTTACTATCAACAGACTCAAAACTTTTCGAAAAGCTGCTCATGACTAAATTGTCCACAATTTTAGCTGATAATGGGTGCATCCCGGACCATCAATTTGGCTTTAGAAGTCAGCATAGCACTATTGAGCAAACGCATAGATTGGTTCAAATTATAAGGAGGACTTTTGAAGAAAAGAAGTATTTTTCTGCCCTTTTTATTGATGTTTCTCAGGCATTTGACAAAGTATGGCACGAAGGCCTATTTTTAAAATTGAAGACATATTTGCCAATAAATATAGAAACACTTTTGGAAAGTTATATTGTTGATAGGAAGTTTACTGTTGTAGAAGGAGACTTCATAAGTGTGCCCGAATCTATATCTTCTGGTGTGCCACAGGGTAGTATTCTGGGGCCAGTCTTGTATTTAATATATACTTGTGATATGCCTGTGAGCAATAACATCCACACTTCTACATTTGCCGATGATACAGCCTGTATGAGTATGCACAAAAACCCTGATGAAGCATCCCGCAATCTCCAAGCTCACATTACCCAGCTTGAAAGATGGTTGAACTTATGGAGAATTAAAGTAAATGAACAAAAGTGTGTTTGAGCTAAATTTAGCTTATTTATTTCAGATTTAGCTTTAAAATTTTCATTTAGCTCTTAGCTTATTTTTTAGCTTTTTTTAAAAACTCATTTAGCTTTTTTAGCCTTTTTTTCTACAGATTATAGGAGCTCGTAGCACAAGTAAAAAATTTTGTTCTAGGATTTTATTGAAATTTTATTTATTAGAGTAAAAAAGGTAAACAATTAAGAGGAAATAAAGTCAGACTTGGCAATAAAACTTCCAATTCAGAAATAAATTTACTGATAATATTCTAACAATAAAAATTGACTTGGTCATTTACAAAATTTATTGAATTAAAACGCTGGCAAAATAAGTTTTTAGAAAATTGCACTACGGTAACATTGATTTAGTAAAATCGTAGGGTATTTTAAATCTGTTGTGATGAAAGCGATACAATTTTTTATTAAGAACGAATTTTACAGATTGAAACTAGATATTGTCTGAAAGATATTGCATTAAAATAAAATTAACAATTAATTGCCTGTACTTGATGTTTTTATGAGGATTGAATATTATGTTGCATATCTGCAACATTGCGCCGTAAAGGGATAAACACCTAATAAAAATTATAATTTTTTAACATTGTAAAATAGTTTACAAAAAATACAAAATGTAAATTATACGACAATTTTATAACAGAAATGGAAAGTTGAAAAATAGTAGATAATGGCAGAATGGTAAGAATTACAATGGAAAAAGTTAAAATCATATTAAAAACACTTTTTGAGTTTTTTTGGTATAAAATTATTTGACTTGAGTTGAACGTTCATTCAGCGGTATCAATTAACTTAAAACAAAAACTTGAAATAGCCTTAAATCTGGATAACACTATGTACCGATTTTCGTCGGGCCATCTCAATAAAGTCATAAGTAATAAGTCAAAATGGCATTATTACTCAATTAATTCTGGAATAAGTCTATATGGGCTTATTACCAATGCATTGTGGCGCAATTGTGTCCTTGTATTTCAATTAGTCGATAAATTTGGAGCAAATTTAGCTCTTTACTTATGACTTTATTTCATTGATCTGACGAAAGTCGGTACATTGTGCCGATAGTGTGATCCATGCTTTACCTTAAATAGCATTAATTCACTTAAAAAAACTTTCGTATTTTAGTATAAATGTTTTTACATTTATAAAAACTTTTTAAAATTATTTTGGGGAAGTTTTTGTTTTGTTCTTCATTAAATCTAAAATATAATAATTAATAAATAATTTCATTAAACAAATATTCAATATGTATAATAAAAAAATATGTTTGTCAAATATTTAATGTTAGTTTAGCAATAAGAAACTATTGAAAAGTGATCAAAGAAGTAGAAAAAAGTTTAGCTTTATTTTCTGGCTTAAAATTTAACTTTTTAGCTTATTTTAGCTTTTTTTCAAACGTGATTTAGCTTAATGTTATTTTAAAATCTGGTCACACTGGTGTTCATATAACGTTTACCCTAAGAAAAGATACCTGTTCCCCCATTCGAATCAATAATCAAAATATCCCTCAACATTCTCAAATGAAATACCTTGGCATACACCTTTATCGAAGGCTTACATGGCAACATCATATTGACGCTAAACTAATTCAAATGAAACTTAAGTTAACTCAAATACATTGGTTGATTGGCAGAAATTCAACACTCAGTCTAGACTGCAAACTTTTGATATACAAGTCGCTTTTGAAGCCAATATGGTGCTACGGAATTCAGCTATGGGGCACTGCTTCAGCTTCAAATGTGGATAGAATCCAACGACGGCAAAATAAAATTTTACGCTTAATAACAGCGGCTCCATGGTACATCAAAAATTCAAATATACATCGAGATTTAAATATGCCACTAGTGACTGAAGAAACCGCAAAATACGCAGGTAAATATTTAACAAAACTCGAGTCACATCCTAATCCGCTTGCTCGTAATATCTTGAACTTTACTGGACACATCCGCTTAAAAAAGAGGGACACAAGGGCCCTAATACTCAGCACCCGAAATGATACTTCTTGAAAATAATTATTGTGCTTAATACGAAATTTATGTATTATTAATTACTATGACTAAGTTTATGTCCGATACTGGTCGGGCCTAATAATTATATTTAGATTTAAGATTTGAATACTTATTGTTAGTTCATATTTGAAGATACAATAAATAAATATATGTGTGTATAAAAAAAAAAAAAAGTTAAAGCGCTCCTTCTGATAGACTATGCTCCGTCTCACCCAAGTGAATTAGAGCTTAAAACAGAAGATGGAAACATGTTGTAGTTAAATACATATATCCAGTGAATACTGTACATAATAGACTTGGGTCGAACTCGTTCACTAGTTCATTTTTGCCACAAACCAATGATCAAACCCAAAAATTACATGGGTTTGATCATTGGTTTGTGGCAAAACTGAACTAGTGAACGAGTTCGACCCAAGTCTAGTACATAATATATGAGCTACAACTTAAAGCTTAATGTGTCACTTTGACACCTTCAACATGTTATTACTTGTATTTGAATTACATTACATGAATTGTCAATAAACATTTTCTCTTCCGTTTTAACTATTAATGAAGTAAGACGTCTTTTCTTTTATACAGTTTTTTCTATCTACCAACATCAGGTTATGGGCCGCATGTTTTTAAAAAAAAATCGGTATTGAAGTAATAAACAGCCTTACGTGAACTCAGCTTGTTCAATAGTTTTTCTCGGGATATCATTTTTTTTAAAGCAAATTTTATCTCGAAATGGGTCAAGATAAAATTGAAAAATTGAAAGGGCTAGAAAACTATGATACATGGAGATTTGCTGCAAAGTCCTATCTTGTGCTAAAGGGTTACTGGCCGTGCATTGAAGGTTCGGAGGAGGACTCCACAAAAAATTTGCACGCAATTTCTGCTCTTGGACTGTTAATTGAACCATCTAACTACTCGTATGTCCAAAATTTTACATTGGCTAAAGATGCATGGAATGCATTGGAAGCTGCATTTGAGGATAATGGCGTTTTGCGTCGCATGGACTTGCTAAAATATCTTATGCGCTTGGAGTTGACAGATTGCTCTTCAATGGAAGACTATGTTAATAAGATGGCATGTACTCAACAAAAACTGGAAAAGTCGGGCACTAAGATTCCAGATGATATTGTGGCTCAGATAATGCTTAGTGGTTTACCAGATGAATATCGTCCGATGGTAATGGCGCTCGCAAATAGTGGACAGGCATTAACAACTGACCTGGTTCGTACGAATCTCCTCCAAGAAATTAAGCACGAAGGCTTGAATGGTGACGGAATGGCATTGACATCTAAAAAGGCGAAGAAGAAACCGAGCTCGAAGGTTAGAAATAAGTCTTCAATTGTTTGCTTTGAATGTGGTGAAAAAGGGCATTATGCCAACAAATGTCCATCAAAGACTAAGGGAAAAGAAGGGCTCGAACAACCTATTGCTGGCCTCAACAGGATTAATTGCTAACTCTCAGTGTGCATCAGATTGGCTAATTGATTCGGGGGCTACGTCTCATATTACAACGGATTCTGGATGCCTCTACGAGCAGCGTGAGCCAAAGTTTAACCACATTGTTGTCGGAAATAACGCACGGATGGATGTGGAAAGTGCTGGGGATATTCGTGTAAAATTACAAGCAAATACAAACACACAGTATGATCTGACTATGAAGGATGTTCTTTGTATACCAAACATCTGTGCAAATTTAATGTCGGTAAGTCAAATGGCCAAACATGGAAAAACTATTGTATTCAACAACCAAAATTGTCGTATATTTGATGAAAACTCCAACCTGCTTGCAATTGCACCACTTATTGACGATTTGTATCGACTAAGCTGCGAAACTGATCAAATTAGCAATGCTGCCAAATTGGCAATGTCGGCAACTGCTTTATCGACGTCAGCTGATCATATGTTATTGCATCGACGTATGGGACACCCATGTGACAATAATATGAAACGTATTAAATCTTCTATTGTTGGTTTAATTTACCAAGTGGAAAACTGGACAAATGCACTATCTGCTTGCAAGGCAAACAAACACGAGCTTCGTTTAAAGAAAGTGGAGAGCGAGCTACGGAAATTCTTCAACTAGTGCACACGGATGTTTGTGGCCCAATATCAACAAAATCGCTCGGAGGAGCCAGGTATTTACTGACATTTGTTGACGATTTCAGTCGTAAAGTTTTCGTATACCCACTTAAACGTAAACATGAGGCTTACGAAAGTTTTTTGCATTTTAAGAATTCAGTAGAAAATCAGCAAAAACTAACTATAAAGATACTGAGATCTGACAACGGGAAGGAATTTTGCAACAAAAACTTTAAAGCAATCACTGCCAGACATGGTATTTAGCATCAATTAACTGCCCCATATACTCCAGAGCAAAACGGCGTTGCTGAACGCATGAACCGGACTATCATTGAAAAGATACGTTGCATGCTATTTGATGCGAAGCTTGGTAAGCAATACTGGGCAGAAGCAGCAACAACAGCGGCATTTTTAATTAATCGGACTCCGTGCAGAAATATGACCGATACTACTCCAGAAGAAATCTGGTCTAAGGTGAAACCAGATTTGTCAGCACTACGTGTTTTTGGATGCAAGGCAATGGTACATATTCCAAAGGAGAATCGCAGGAAGCTGCACTGCAAATCAGTGGAATGCATTTTTCTAGGTTACAGCGAACAATCGAAGGCGTATAAATTGTACAACCCTAGGACTAGACAAACTGTCGTGAGTCGTGATGTGACTTTCTTCGAAAACATCAACAAAACTGCAAATGAAACCCCTGATGCCACAACCTTCCCTTCGCAAATACCACAAAAACCAAACCGGCAAGATGAGAAGTTGATTTGTAGTAGTGATGACTCCAGCAGTGATGATTCCAGCGACGACGATGATGGCGACTTCGATGATAGATCGTCTGCACACAGTGAGGGTTACAATCACTTCAAAGGTCAGGGCTATACAAGAAAATTGGACAAAACGCAGTGCGAAGATAACACTCCCCGTGATCAACAAAATGATGTGACGAATGAATCGAATGTCGAATTCAGTGAGGGTAATGACAACGTTCTTGATGGGAATTCTCCAAACGATTCCTGCGACCACGAGGATCTGGAAGTCAAAATTAGCGAAATTTCAACGGTATGTATATCTGATGACGAAGAAAATCCAAGACGTGAAGCAGATGTGACACCCCTTGGCTTACTGGCAGCAACATCGGACGTAAGTGAGCCAAAATCTGTTGGGGAAGCATTGAATGGCGCTAACAGTAGTGACTGGACCAACGCCATGCTAGACAAATATAATGCTTTGATGGAAAATGGTACGTGGGTATTGACAGATTTACCTCCAGGGAGAAAAGCGATTGTGTGCAAATGGGTGTTCAAGGTAAAGCGAAATGCAGAGGGTGATATTGATCGTTTTAAGGCACGACTTGTCGTGAAGGGTTATTCACAAATGAAGGGCATAGATTACGATGAAACGTACTCACCCGTTGTACGATATTCCTCTGTCCGTTTTCTACTCGCAATGGCGGTGAAACTTGACCTGGTGGTGCACCAAATGGACGCTGTTACAGCTTTTTTGCAAGGTGAGTTGCAAGAAGAACTTTATATTAGCCAACCACAATGTTTTGATGACAAAACTGGCAGAGTATGTCGGCTCCGTAAATCATTATACGGATTGAAACAGTCGAGCAGAGTATGGAATCTAAAGTTAAATTATGTACTAACTCAACAGCTTGGTTTTAAAAGATCAGCGGTTGATCGGTGCATCTACTACAAACATTCGGCGCAGAATGTACTTATCTTGACAGTGTACGTAGATGATATTTTAATATTTGGAAGCAACAGCACGATGATTACCAAACTAAAGAAAGAATTATCTAGTAAATTCAAGATGAAAGACATGGGCGTTGCAACCTCCGTGCTTGGCATGCACATTGTAAGAAATAATGAAAAGTCTATTTCCATAGATCAAAAGCAGTACTTGATGTCAATCCTGGAACGATTAAACATGAGCGACAGTAATCCAGTGAACACTCCACTCGGTCCGAATCAGCGGTTATCAAAAGACATGTGTGATGCGGAGCGACAGGAAATGGGTTCAGTTCCATATCAGCAAGCGATTGGCTGCATTATGTATGCTGCACAAATTAGCAGACCAGACATCGCATATGCGGTAAGCGTACTTAGTCGTTACAATACAAACCACGGAAAATCACATTGGTCTGCAGTTAAAAGAGTTCTTCGGTACCTGAAGGGCACCATTGATTTAAAGCTTACGTATCGAAAGGACACCAAAGGGCAAGTTGTTGGCTATTGTGATGCAGATTGGGCTGGCGACCAAGACGAGCGACGTTCAACAACTGGGTACGTTTTTCAATTGCAGGGTGCAGCAATTTCATGGGCTACGCGAAGACAACCGACGATTGCACTTTCATCGGCAGAAGCGGAATTCATGTCCATGGTGGCGGCCGTACAAGAGGCACTATGGCTCAAGCGATTTGAATGCGAAATTTTCCCAATGGCTCCAAAATCGATGGAACTTTATTGTGACAACCAAGGAGCGATTCAATTGGCTAAGAATACTAACTCCCAGGCACGAACCAAATACATAGATGTGAAGAATTACTTTATACGGGAGAAGCTGGCTGAAGGCACCATCAAATTAAGCTACCGAAGTACAGATGAAATGGTTGCTGACATCATGACGAAACCCGTAAACCATTCGAAGCTATCCCATTTTATATCGCATTATGGTTTAAACTAATTATCTCTTTAAAATAACTTTTTTTTGAATTTCATATATATATGGATTATTTTTTGATATGTAAACATATAATAATTTTATTTTTGTCATTATAATGTTGCAGCTCTAGTGAGGGTGTTGTAGTTAAATACATATATCCAGTGAATACTGTACATAATATATAAGAGCTACAACTTAAAGCTTAATGTGTCACTTTGACACCTTCAACATGTTATTACTTGTATTTGAATTACATTACATGAATTGTCAATGAACATTTTCTCTTCCGTTTTAACTATTAATGAAGTAAGACGTCTTTTCTTTTATACGGGTTTTTCTATCCACCAACATCAAAACATAATTGCAATGTTTTTTCCTCCGAATGTAACCCCACTTATCTAACCAATGGATCAAAACGCAATTAAAATAACGAAGCTGTATTATAGAAACAGTCTTCTTGCCATGGTAGCAGCAAAAAAATCAGATCTTGTAGATTCGATGAAAGCTGTTATATTAAGAGATTGTGTTATGCTTTTAGAAGCCGCATGAAATAAAGTTAGCAAAGATACAATGACAAAATGCTGGCAAACTGTTTTGCGTTTCACGGAAAATAAGACAGATCTGGAGGAAGATATTGAAAGAAAAAATAAACTCGGAACTGCAACAACAAATGGAGCTCGCAGCTTATCTGCTTTATGAAATAAACCCTCAGGTTTGTCGCTTTTTAAAATTATTTTAACGACACGACCAGTAACTTTATACATTTTTTTAAGATAGACTGTAAAGTACCATCCATTCAGAAGTGAAATGAAGATGTTCTACTGGGTAATGTTTCTAATTCGTGTGGAATCAAGGAGTTAGAAGTGACCGATGATGATGACAACGATTTAGATACGAGTACAAATGTACAGACAATAAAACCAAACGAAGCTGTCGAAATATTTAACCGCGCTTTGGATTGGGCTCAATGCGAGAATGATGAGCAAAATGACCTAAATGTGTTAAGACGTTTACGAGAGAAAGCTCTCCTCCAAGTATTGGAAAGGAAAAAACAACAGAAAAAAATAACCGATTTTTTTAGGATGCACAAGTATGTATGTGAAATGTAATCTCTTTTAAAATGTGTTTCTTTAGTTTTAGTTAGACTGAAGGCCTTTTTTGTTCTTTTTTTGTATTTGTTTATGTTTCGTTTTAGTTTATAGTCAATAAAAACGTTTTAAAGCACACTATCAATGTGTTTTTTATTAAAAGTTTCTACATTCATAAACGTGAACAATTTGTTAAACGTCAACACTCGTAGTTTTAATTAGTTGACGTTTTCCCGAGCAAACTGTACATACATACACATAAGCATACATACTTACATACAGTTACTCTCCGAAATATTTTGCCTACATTCTTTAAGCAAAAAAGTTAAATAAATTTATTAAAAATAAAAAATTTAGGCAACCTGTTAAATTTATTTCTTTTCTAACTGAGAAAGCAAAGCCTATAGAATGGAAAATACCTTTTGCCTTTTCTTGTATCAACTACGCAATTTCAACATCACAAAAATATTTTGCTTCTTTTAGCGTTCTCGTTATTTCTTAAATATTTGTGTTCTTACATGTGTTTTTTTTTTTGCTATTCGCTTGCAATAGTAATTGTTATGCTTGTTTTGTCATAATTGGTTCCCATCTTTTTTTATTGAGTGCAAAACGTGAAGTTTTTGTTTAAAAAAAATGCCTAAAGTAAAGGAATTAAATTTATCTGCGAATAAGATCATTCTATATCTGTATAATAGAACAAATCAATACAATATATTTGTGATATGTTTAGTCGATGTAGACAAACAAGAGAAAATACTTTCAAAGGTGCAAAAAAGCGCAGATATATTGAAAATATTCCACGAACAAGTCGGGCAAAGTTGTTAACGGTGAGAAACGCAAGAAAAACTATTATAGATACTGAGCGTAATTTCTTCGATATTTGCGTTTATATTTTTCACTCTTGCTCTTGTGATATATGGCTCTTTCTGTTCACTAGGTTTTGTTGTTTCAATTCGTTTATCCTTATTCATTACCTAGTCTATGTACTTATTTATCGCCGTTACAGTTTCTTTTGTATTAATGATTTTTTCTTTTAAGATTCTTATAACATACGGTATCATTACTTTTTTTTTCAACTTGTAAACCGTTAGTTAGGTTAATTTAAGTAATATATATTTTTTCACTAGAATTTTAAATAACCAACTACTGCGTGGTATTTCAATTTAAATGGTGGGCCACTTTTTCTTTGAATACCTTCCGCTTTTATTAACACACTTCAATGATGAAGCAGATATTTTTCATTTTTTAGTTTTCCAAAACCAATTTTTTTATTTTAATTCAGACACGGTTGAGCCTCCAAATGAAAATGTAGTAAAGTTAAAGGTTTTAATTAAACAAATATAACTTTTATTCGTTTTTAAATTCAATTATTTAATATTCGTTGAATAATTTTAAACAATTAGTTTTATTGTTTGAATTATTGTGTTAAATTAAAGTATTGGAAATTCACTTTGATTAAGATAAGTTATATAGTTTTAAGTATTTAAATTAAGGAAATTTAAGTATTTCTATTTTAAGAATTTTAATTAAGGCAATTGGAAAACTTTTTTAACTTCTTTAGTTTAGGATATGTCAACTACTTTTAACTATTTAATTTAATTATTATTTTTCGAACTGTATTTGTTTCTATATTCTTATGAATTGAATAGGCTAAAGTTCGTAACGCTTTTTAAGCCAAATTACATGTGATAATTATTAATGAACAAATAACATCAAAGTTAGTTGTAAATATTCTGACAACAACACATAGTTGAACGGAACAGCCAGCCGTTTTCGAAGGCCACTAAACCTTCCTCATCAGCGTTCTTCTGTGTTTTGGTCCACTGTGTGTGGTGTCAGTTGATGTAGATGTCTGCCTTATATACGTAACTTTATTGCAAATGGAATATGTGAATTGGTTTGATTCATTGCATTTCAATTTGCTAATGTGTTTCGTAATGTATACGCAAGTTACCATCTATATATATATACCATCTTCTATATATATTACCATCTTCTATATATATTACAACAGTCTTACCATTGTCGTTTTGTTCCTTACTAACTATACACATGTTTGTTAATTTGCTTATTTTTGTTCTACTTAAGACACACTTTTTTGGTTTGTTACTATTAAGTATATTTTTATTTTTAATTTTTGCCACAAGCCAATGACTATTAATTAGTTAATTTAATTATTATTTTTCGAACTGTATTTGTTTCTATATTCTTATGAATTGAATAGGCTAAAGTTCGTAACGCTTTTTAAGCCAAATTACATGTGATAATTATTAATGAACAAATAACATCAAAGTTAGTTGTAAATATTCTGACAACAACACATAGTTGAACGGAACAGCCAGCCGTTTTCGAAGGCCACTAAACCTTCCTCATCAGCGTTCTTCTGTGTTTTGGTCCACTGTGTGTGGTGTCAGTTGATGTAGATGTCTGCCTTATATACGTAACTTTATTGCAAATGGAATATGTGAATTGGTTTGATTCATTGCATTTCAATTTGCTAATGTGTTTCGTAATGTATACGCAAGTTACCATCTATATATATATACCATCTTCTATATATATTACCATCTTCTATATATATTACAACAGTCTTACCATTGTCGTTTTGTTCCTTACTAACTATACACATGTTTGTTAATTTGCTTATTTTTGTTCTACTTAAGACAAACTTTTTTGGTTTGTTACTATTAAGTATATTTTTATTTTTAATTTTTGCCACAAGCCAATGACTATTAATTAGTTAATTTAATTATTATTTTTCGAACTGTATTTGTTTCTATATTCTTATGAATTGAATAGGCTAAAGTTCGTAACGCTTTTTAAGCCAAATTACATGTGATAATTATTAATGAACAAATAACATCAAAGTTAGTTGTAAATATTCTGACAACAACACATAGTTGAACGGAACAGCCAGCCGTTTTCGAAGGCCACTAAACCTTCCTCATCAGCGTTCTTCTGTGTTTTGGTCCACTGTGTGTGGTGTCAGTTGATGTAGATGTCTGCCTTATAATAAAGTTACGTATATAAGGCAGACATCTACATCAACTGACACCACACACAGTGGACCAAAACACAGAAGAACGCTGATGAGGAAGGTTTAGTGGCCTTCGAAAACGGCTGGCTGTTCCGTTCAACTATGTGTTGTTGTCAGAATATTTACAACTAACTTTGATGTTATTTGTTCATTAATAATTATCACATGTAATTTGGCTTAAAAAGCGTTACGAACTTTAGCCTATTCAATTCATAAGAATACTTTTAACTATTTCAAACAAGGCAACTTTAATTAAACAACTTTTAAAAAATGAGCGCAGGACAACTTGTCAACTTCAATGATCCTCTTACGACTGACTCGCTTCTTTTTACTTCAACTTACAGCCATCCCTAAACACGGGCGGCAAGCGTTTTTTAGCTGTCAAAAGTTATCATGTCCATACATTTTGTATGGAGCATACCGAAATAACGCGGCGGCAGCGCGACGGCAACGCTTTGCTATTGGAAAATCCGATTTTGACAACGCGTTTTGCAATGAAGTTAGTTGCAAAAGAGAACAATTGTAAACAAAAAACAAAAGTGTTTGTGTGTACGAAAAATTTAAATGGCACAATTAAATAAGAAAACTGTGGCCAATAAATAAAAAAAGAATGAAATTTAAATAAATAAAAGTGAAAATGGGGAGCAAAAGGATTCGTTCAATCATTGAAGGACAAATACTTGCTCCGGCGTACGTCCTGTGTTTTACTTGGGGTTGGTGTGTATGAAAAGTTAAAATGCCACAATTAAATAAGAAAACTGTGGCCAATATATAAAAAAAACATGAATTTATATAAAAAAAAGTGAAAATGGTTAGCAAATGGATTCGTTTAATCATTGAAGGACAAATACTTACTCCGGCGTACGTCCTATGTCTTACTTGGGGTTGGTGTTGATGGCTGCCAGGCATGCATCTTATTATGATAATACGATATCTATTGCAGGGGTAATGAACCTGTATTTTATTTATTTAATGAAAATAATAATTGGTTTTTAATCATTCAGTGCGTTTGAAACATGGTATTTTACACATCTATGTCCACTGTGGTTATACATTACATGATCCAAGTGTTCAATTTCGGAAAAATAATGAAATTGATTTATGGAGAGATGTAGTTATTATTCAACCTTATCGGGAATGAAAGTTTGCGTGGAATGTGTTCCCTTTCCCTAAAATTGTCCACCATTTCTTGTTCCTGGGGAATATTTGAGGTGAACAAAATGTTCGCCTTTTATTCCCGATAAGAGTGATTATTTATGTATAGACGTTTTGCTTTTTTTTATGTAGCTAATTAGAAAGAACATATTTTATTTTGCAAATAAGTTTATGCATTTTATTTTTATATTTTGTCTATAAACTTTAATTATAAGCATGTGAAAAAAGTGTATTATTTATATTATTACTTAATATATATGTATGTACATACATACTTTATTATTGCGTTCTCAAAATGTTTATTTGAAAAATGTAAAACTAGTAAAGGGTGTAAAATTGCAGTTACATAAATTTTCGCTTGCGATAAGATTGTGTGATATTTATAAATTAGTGACTTAAAATTTAAATATTTTAGATATTTCAAGCAGCCCTTTTAACAAACTTTTGTAAGCATTCATTCCGAATGTTATTGTTGCTGCTTGATTTAGCAAGAATGGGAAATAGTAGTTATTGCTGAACTTTCTAATCTCTAAAAATGTAAGAGTCTAAAAACATTTGATAAGCGGCTGTAAATTATTTAAAAGCGTAATAAAAATATATATATAATTTGCTGATGGATAGGTCGGCAGAATAATTACGTATTGTGCAGTTTTGTGTACCACAAAGAAAATCTTCCGCAGCTTATCATAGGAAAAGCATGTTTCTAGTGAGGTTATAATATCTCGAAATTTGAGTGTGCATTATTGTACAACTCGAAACCGTGCCGGGGAAGGCAATTGAAAAAGCTACATACTAAGAAAATACTATAGTTGAGCAAGAGGTAGATAACTAAAAAAAATCCATGTAAATCTTATTGTTTTTTTTTTTTGCTTAAACGGAGCTCAGTAAAACACACCGTAATTGAATCCTAATAAAATGGGAAACCGATGTGCTTATTGAATAATTCAAGTTCCATTTATTGAATTGGTATATCATCTCTTCAATGAGGCGCTTACCTAGCAAACAGTTTTGGCCACGAAATTTTAAAATGAGTTTTAAGCGTAACAGCGGTTAGGTGATGGTGATGTCTTATTTTCCGACGTATAAAGTTAGACCATTCCCAAAAATTAAAAAAAAAAATATCCTTAAAATAAAAATTAATTGACATTTCGATTGGAATAGTACACTTTTATGAATGTTTCAATGCGGTAGCATTCCATGACATACTTGGAGGTTGGACAAAAAAGACAGGAAAATTAATTTAATTCCAATCCTTGCTTTACCGACAAACGCAGCTTTCTTAAACGCCATCGCAAACCTCTTTGCAAGATTCCGCAGGAGTGTTTTCGGAAAATGGATCCTGATTGATTAGATACTTTTGAAAACCCAGTTTTTCTGAGAAAGATTTTATTCAATACGATTGATAGGGCATATAAATACAAATAAATTATGGTCAGAGTTTTTGTTGGATATGATGTACATATATTCTGAAATAATCATCTCCATTTATTTTTGCAGAGTTTATTGCTTTTGTTTTGCACAATACTGTATATGATTTGGTGGAATTCGCCACAATTCACTGTATTTGATGGTCAAGGTTGGTGAGGGTGAGTGATACTCTTGCTGCTGCAGCTGATAATGGTGTAATTGTTGTTCTGGCTATATGGTTGGTTTTGTTTTTCATTGCCATGCTCATTGGGCTCGTCATCATCACGCATAACTTGAGTTTCGTCGCTTTCAAGATTCTCGATCCAAGTAGCTTGCAACAGGTCTTCTGCATCATTGTTGGCCGTATACATAGGGAGCTCCGAGCAAGCCCGTAAGCTAATGAAATGGTTTTTCTTACAAAAAAATGCAAATAAATTAAATGTAAAACATATTTAATAAATTTTCACCTTATTAGTTACCAAAATCACAACCAAATGAGGCAACAAATTACACTGAGAAAATTAAAAGCTTTAAAATCAAAGTAAAAACGTCTTTGTAAAATTGTAACGAAAATATCTTTGTTAGAAGGAAAAAATCCTTGCATCAATGATTTATTCTTTAAACAAGCAAATGGTGCGTCTTCAACACAAACGACTAAAATTCTTTGAAGCTTAATCAAAGAAATTATCTTTTCCGTAAAGATAAAATATTTGCTACAACGATTAATTTCTTTGCTAATAAGGGATTGAAAAACGTATTTAAAATTAAAGACTTTTCTTTGTTTTTTTAAAGCTAAGCATCCTTGCTACAAAGACAAAGTCTGTAACTTTAAAGAATTTTATCTTCAATGCATAAGTGAACATTTTTGCTTGTTCACACATGTTTGCTTGCAACGGTAAACAAGAGCGGTTAAAAAAAATAAAGATACAGTCTGTATCTTTAAAGAATTTAGTCTTCAAAGTTAAATTTGTTTACGTTTATGTAAAAAATAAAAAGAATTGTTTTCGTGGTTGTCATTAATTGTAAGTCAGTCGATAGGAACGCTCAATTGTGCATGTGCGCCTTGTCTTTTCTTCTTTTTTTCGTCAAGTGATTTAATATGTAATTTTAATATAAATTGAAGTGTTTTGTTTTTCATATTAAAAATATTGAATTATTCAGATACCCACGTCAGGAGTTAATATTAAACTCATCGTGTGAAAAAGTTGTTAGATTTTTATTAGTTAAGTAAAGTTACGCTGTATATGAACTATTTTTTTATTTTTATTACATTAAACTGAAATAAAAAAGTTTTATAAAAATGCTGTGTTTGGTTTCACTAAATATTTTATTTTGCAGAAAAATTTTAATTTTTTAAAACATTTCTATAGCAGATTTCAAAGAAAATTGCCTTTGTTCCTACACATCAGTCTTTAGTATTTCAAAGAATTATTTCGTTGAATTTAATTGCATTTCTTTGTAATAATGTTAAAATTACGTCTTTGTTACAATGGAAATTGTACTTAAAATCAAAAATTCAAGTCTTAAGACTAACGAATGAAAGTCTTTGTGACAAAATACTTTTTCCTTAGTTTAAGGACTTTTTTAAGTGTTTCCAAAGACGTAAATCCTTGCCACAAGATTTTAAGTCTTCGATTTTAAGTATGTATTTCATGGGAATCTAAAGAACTTTGCGCCTTTCCGGTAAAGTTGTTTTGTCTTTGGGCACAATCTGACCAATAAAAGTTTTTGCAACAAAGTGTATTTTCTTTGATTTTACGATTTAATTTTCTCAGTGTACAACATGAAAATATACCCCTTTTAGACATGGTAAGTTTACTTTGCAAAGTCTTTATTCAGCTATGTGAAAGACAGAGATAGGACTACTATCCCTTTTTGTCTTTCTCCCAACTGAATTAAGACTTGTTAAAGTAAACTTACCATGTCTAAACGGGGTAATTGTTACAAAAATGGCATACGAAAAAGTATTAAAGAGTATTTGATGAGTGTGTGAGCGATATATAAAGAAAACTCAATTATATTCCGTCTGTATATCCTGTGCGAAAAATATACTAAAGCAAAATAAATAATAAAAAAAATTTGTGCGATTCGTATTAGAAAATGGAGGTAAGAAAATATTTCTAATATGATTATACAAACTCGTATGTATGTAGATTTGTTATTTTATATATAAATCTTCTTTAATTTAGAACATAAATGAACAAATTATAGAACTGGTCCATCAAAACCCATGCCTGTACGACAAAAGGGAAGCCAAATACAAAGAGATTAAACATAAGGAAAAGATATGGGAGGATATTGCAAAGCAAACAAATTCGTCAGGTATTAAATGACAAAATTTGTTTTTTTTAGAAATAATTTTGCATCTTTTTGAATTTATTTAGTTAAAGAATGCAAAGTAAAATGGAAAAGTTTGCGGGATAGGTATAGGAAGCAAAGAATGGCCGACGATCTTCCTTCAGGTTCTTCGCAAAAGCTTGGAGCTCCGTGGAAGCACATGCAAAATTTAAGTTTTTTTTTTGGCGGAATCTATAGAGCCAGCAAGGTAAAGAATGATTGATACTTCTAAATGTTAAAATATAACTCAAATATTATTTTGTTCATTTCAGTACAATTGGTAATATGTCTGAAGACTGTGATACAAGTGTGGAGTTCCTTTTTGATGATAGCAGTAGCCACACAGGGAGCTTGTGTACACAGCCAACCCGAAAAAAAACGACGATTTATTTACAGACGTGCTAATGGCCATGAAAAAAAATATGAGGAGCCACAAAAACCATAAAATAAAGAAAAATATAACGCCTTTTTTGAAATGCTCAAAGAAAAGTTGGATAAGTTAGATGAAAGTGAGGTTGATAATGTTCAAATTGAAATTTTAAAATTAGTAAATCAAAAAATTGTTTACAAAAAGTAAAATTATGTTGAAATTATACTGTTAATATTCTTATTTTTTAATTTATTAAATTGTCTTTTATATAAAATTTTTGGTTTTTTTAAAAAGAATTTAGGTAATGGCAAAGTTCGGTTCTTAAGCTAAGAGCTGTCTTGCTTGATGTGTTGGCTGTGTGCAAATCATGTCTGCTGACACAGTCCAGGTTGCACCTTTCGCTTTCATCTGTAGCGGTTGCATTGATTTTATCAAATATTAAAAAATTATGAAGTACTACTGTTGCTAATACGATCTGAAAAACAAAAAATCATTTTGTTGTTGATATTTTTGGCCAAGTCAATTTTTGTGAAGAAGATATCTTTATTAAAATAAGCTAATGAGGCCTATCGTACTTTATGTTAATAAAAACGCATAGTTATTATTACATATTTTCCCAACGTTTCGTGAATTTTTTGTTCACTTTCTCAAGGGATTCGTCTATTTTATTAAAAAAGAAAACAACAATTTTTTAACACCATTTAATAATAATTAACAAAACATTTTTTAAATTTTACTTACAAAATATGTTGATTATTATATTTTCATTATGTAAAATATATATATGTATATATATATGGTTAACGAATTTGTTTTACAACACACACAAACTAAATAACTAATATCACAGCTAATACTTCTATGTTATTGCTAATTTATAATTTGCGCTTAAATTATCAGTGTCTTCTTTTATATTCATTGTTTTGTTGATTTTTTGATGTATCCTTAAACTTTCTGTTATGTATCTCTTTCTTGTATTATTCACTTTGTCCAGTATTTTTATATCGGGCTGATGTTTAGTTTTTATTATGTGTTGTGACAGGGCGGTACTTTCTTTGTTTCTGTTTATGTCAGTCTTATGTTCATTATCTCTTATCTCTAAATTTCTCTTCGTAGTACCAATATAAATAAGATCGCAGCTGTTGTTGTCGTTCCCTTTACATGGGATTTCGTAAACAACGTTGTTTTGTTGTAATTTGTGTATAGGTGTTTTAGTGTTGGAAAATATTGTACTAATTGTTTTGTTGGATTTATAAGCAAAGCTTATGTCATTTTTGTTTATTGCAGCTTTTATGTTTCTATTGTCCGTAAGGCCAGGAACAAATTGTACACTGTAAAAATATTTATCTTCTCTATCAGTGTTGCCGTGTTTATTATTATTTGATTATTTGTATTCTATGATGAGGGATTTTATTAGTGATAAAGGAAAGCTGTTGTTAGTTAATATTTTTGTTATTTTCTGTATATTTTGTGTGTGAAATTTTTTGTCACTTATGTCTAGCACCCTATGAATAAAGTTTTTGGCCGTATTTATGATTTGCGATTTCGGTTGCGTTGAGTTAAAATTAATGATTCTACCTGAAGATGTGTCCTTAGCATACCAATCGAGCACGATTTTATCATCTCCTCTATATAGTTTCGTGTCAAGGTAAGTTATTTTTCTGTCTTCTTCTATTTCAATAGTAAATTGTATTTTCGGGTGGTAACTGTTTAGTGTATTTAATATTTCATCCTTGTCTTTAATGTTAATTATGGCTAAAATGTCATCTACGTATTTGACATGAATGTTTTTGTTGGTCAATTCAGACAGTGCTACGTCAAGTAAGTTATCCAATACAATGTCTGCAATAGTTGGAGAAAGTGGGTTTCCCATTGGCATACCAAAAATTTGGTTGTAAACTGTGTTCTCGTGGATGAAGTAATTATTATCGCGTAAACAGAATTTCAAAGTATCTAGGAATTTAGAGCGAGGGATTTTTGTATTATTTTGTAGTACAGACCATTTATCCATTATATTATTAATAGCGGTGTGAATAGGTATGTTCGTAAATAAAGATATGACATCAAAACTTACGAGAGAGTCATTCCGATCTAGTTGTATGCCCTCCAGTTGTGTTTTTAAATCTAGGGAGTTTTTTACGTTATATTTGTTGGATATTATATTTTTGAGAACATTTCCTAGATATTTGCTCAAATGATAGCAAGGAACTTGAAAAGATGACACTATAGGTCGCAATGGTATACCTTCTTTATGAATTTTAGGCAATCCATAGATTCTAGGTGCAGTAGCCACTGAACAAGTAAGTGTGTGCTTAAGACTGTGTTCTATGAATTCTTTTTTGCATAACTCCGAGATGATATTGTTATTTGTTTTTATGAGTTTGTTTGTGGGATCAGTTCTCATTATGCGGTAAGTATTTTTGTCCTCTAGTAAGCTCCTCATTTTATTGTCATATTCTTGTTTGTATATAACCACAGTTTTATTGCCTTTATCCGATTGGGTGATAACGTTTTTGTGCCTTTTAAAATTTTTTTTTGTTTTTTCAAATACAGCTAATATGAGATTCTCTTTTTGAGTGTTTTTTTATATTTCTTTTAAACTGTGATACTCTATTTGCTAATGTTGTTCCATATACTTGTCTTTCTCCAATATTGTTATTATCTATTTTCTGAAAACACTGTTCAATATCCGCTATTATTTGGAGGGGTGAAAAATTTTTCCTGTTTATGGGCAAAGCAAACTTTTTTCCCAAAGATAGTAACCATTTACACTCCCAAGGGATTTCTATCTCCGTTTTGTTTTCAAACCAGTGTTCATTAAAAAATAGGCCATGTTTTACAAAAAGTTTTTCTTTAAGTGTATCTGGTTTTTTTATCTGTTTTTTCTTTGTAGTTTCTGTAATATGTTTAGCTCTATCGGCTTGGTATCTGGTAGAAGTATCAAAATCGTCAATTGTTATGAACTGTTGTAACCCTGTTTTTAACTGGTGAAGTTTTCTTCTGATGGCTTTCAAATCTGCATTTGCTTGGGAAATTTCTAGATTCAAAATCTTTTTGTGAAAATTATATTCAATTTTACTCAATTGTCCCTTTAATGCCCGACATTCAAAAAGTTTGTTAACAAGAATGGTTGTGTTTTTTGTGTGATTAGGTATTATACCATACCTCCTACACGATAGCAGAAACTTTATTCTTTGTTGTTTTTCAACACCGTTTAATCTTATTGAGCATAATCACACACAAACATGAGAGGATTTTTTCAACATATAACACTTAAATATGATGGCGAAACATGCAGAACATTAAAAGAATATTGCAATGGAATAAAAAGATTGGTTCAAAAACAACAAAGAATAAAGTTTCTGCTATCGTGTAGGAGGTATGGTATAATACCTAATCACACAAAAAACACAACCATTCTTGTTAACAAACTTTTTGAATGTCGGGCATTAAAGGGACAATTTTTTTTTTTTTTCATATACATATTTATTTATTGTATCTTCAAAAACGAACTAACAATAAGTAATCAAATCTTAAATCTAAATATAATTATTAGGCCCGACCAATATCGGACATAAGCTTAGTGATAGTTATAAATAATACATAAGTAGTGATAATCAAAAAGAAGTATTTTTAAGCAGTCCCATCTGGAGTGTTGGGTATAAGAGCCCTTGTGTCCCTCTTTTTTAAGCGGATGTGTCCAGTAAAGCTCAAAATATTACGGGCAAGCGGATTAGGATGTGACTCGAGTTAAGTTAAATATTTGCCTGCGTATTTTGCAATTTCTTCACTCACTAGTGGCATATTTAAATCACGATGAATATTTGAATTTTTAACGTACCATGGAGCAGATGTTATCAAACGTAAAATTTTGTTTTGCCTTCGTTGGATTCTCTCGACATTTGAAGCTGAAGCAGTGCCCCACAGCTGAATTCCATAGCACCATATTGGCTTCAAAAGCGACTTGTATATCAAGAGTTTGCAGTCTAGGCTGAGTGTTGAATTTCTGCCAGTTAACCAATATATTTGAGTCAATTTAAGTTTCATTTGGGTTAACTTAGAGTCAATATGATATTTCCATGTAAGCCTTCGATCAAGGTGTATGCCAAGGTGTTTGACTTGAGAATGTTGAGGAATATTTTGATTGTTGATTCGAATGGGGGAACAGGTATCTTTTCTTAGGGTAAACGTTATATGAACACACTTTTGTTCATTGACTTTAATTCTCCATAAGTTCAACCATATTTCAAGCTGGGTAATGTGTGCTTGGAGATTGCGGGATGCCTCATCAGGATTTTTGTGAATACTCAAACAGGCTGTATCATCGGCAAATGTAGAAGTGTGGATGTTATTGCTCACAGGCATATCACAAGTATATATTAGATACAAGACTGGCCCCAGAATACTACCCTGTGGCACACCAGAAGATATAGATTCGGGTACACTCATGAAGTCTCCTTCCACAACAGTAAACTTTCTATCGAGAATATAACTTTCCAAAAGCTTTTGTATATTTATTGGTAGGTATGTCTTCAATTTTAAAACTAGGCCTTTGTGCCATACTTTGTCAAATGCCTGAGAAACATCAATAAAAAGGGCAGAACAATACTTCTTTTCTTCAAAAGTCCTCCTTATAATTTGAACTAATCTATGCGTTTGCTCAATAGTGCTATGCTGACTTCTAAAGCCAAATTGATGGTCCGGAATGCACCCAGTATCAGCTAAAATTGTGGACAATTTAGTCATGAGCAGCTTTTCGAAAAGCTTTGAAATTGTTGAAAGTAAGCTTATAGGCCTATATGACTCAGCCTTGGTAAGATCTTTGCCTGGCTTTGGAATCATTTTAATCTTGGCAAGTTTCCAGTTATGTGGAAAATACTGCATTCGTAAAATGGCATTAAAAATAAATAGCAAAATTCTTATTGCAATATGAGGCAAGTTCATCAGCATCTTGTTACTAATGCCATCAATACCTGGAGCTTTCTTAGGGTCGAGTTCAGCAACTATTTTTTGTAGTTCATGCATCTTAAACCTTAAGGGACGAGGGGGTAGAGAGACTACACTCGGTAAATCGGCAGCACCCGTACATGAATTGGGAGTGAATACAGATTTTAAATGCTCAGAAAATAAGTTACCTTTCTCACTATCGCTTCTTGCCCAGCCTCCAGTCGAAGTACGCAATGGTGATTTGAGATCAACGGGTCTTTTAAGATTTCTAGTAGCCCGCCATAAAGAGTAATTAGATGTTGACGTTACATCAAGACCTTCTAAGTACTTTTCCAGTAATGCAGTCTTTTCCGACGATAGCAGCTCTTTGAGTCGTTTAGTACATTCTTTAAGTCTGATTTTATTTAGGGGTGATCGGTGTTGTTGCCATTCTCTTCTAGCTCTCCTTTTTTCACATAAGAGACGTTCAATATCCGTAGAATAAATTCTATTAAAGCCAGTCTGCGGATAGGAAGTAGTGGCATGTTCAGCAGCCGGTTTAATATATTCGGTAAGATTGGCAATATTAAATTCAATAGCATCAGGTGATCTTAGCTGAATGTTTTCTACGCAGTGACTACTAATATATTTTTTGAATCCTAGCCAGTTGACCCTATTAATCGTTTTCGCATATGAGTTAGTTAAATCACTCCTTAGTGGGTTGAAAATTGTAACTATTGTGGGAGAGTGATCGGAGGACAGATCTATAGAGCCCTCTACGTGAATTAAGTCCCTATGGATATTTTTCGTGACGCCAAAATCTATAACATCTGGAATTTTTCTTACGTCAGTAGGCCAGTAAGTAGGCTCCCCACTCGAAATGACATCTAAGCCCATTTTTGAAATTGTATTAAACAACGCTCTACCTCAAGGTGTAACAAGACGCGAGCCCCAGTACGTATGTTTTGCATTGTAGTCACCAGCTGCCACGAAACAAGATCCAAGCGATTTGTAGAACTTCTCATACTGATCTTCGGTAACTGAAAATCTGGGAGGTGAGTAAATTGATGATATCACGAAATTCGAACAAAAATTTTCTACGAAAATATTCGTAGCTTGCATATATTCTTCACTAACGTTCCCAAGGATAAAGTGCTTGAGTCTTGACTTAATTAGAATTGCTGATCCACCGCATAAAAGGGACAATTGAGTAAAATTGAATATAATTTTCACAAAAAGATTTTGAATCTAGAAATTTCCCAAGCAAATGCAGATTTGAAAGCCATCAGAATCAGTGTTCATTACACTGGTTTGAAAACAAAACGGAGATAGAAATCCCTTGGGAGTGTAAATGGTTACTATCTTTGGGAAAAAATTTTGCTTTGCCCATAAACAGGAAAAATTTTTCACCCCTCCAAATAAAAGCGGATATTGAACAGTGTTTTCAGAAAATAGATAATAACAATATTGGAGAAAGACAAGTATATGGAACAACATTAGCAAATAGAGTATCACAGTTTAAAAGAAATATAAAAAAACACTCAAAAAGAGAATCTCATATTAGCTGTATTTGAAAAAACAAAAAAAAATTTTAAAAGGCACAAAAACGTTATTATCACCCAATCGGATAAAGGCAATAAAACTGTG
Organism: Tachina lurida; assembly: GCA_944452675.1. Taxonomy (NCBI): domain Eukaryota; kingdom Metazoa; phylum Arthropoda; class Insecta; order Diptera; family Tachinidae; genus Tachina; species Tachina lurida. The sequence goes on along the minus strand of OX101757.1, from coordinate 15,572,943 downwards.
GTTATATACAAACAAGAATATGACAATAAAATGAGGAGCTTACTAGAGGACAAAAATACTTACCGCATAATGAGAACTGATCCCACAAACAAACTCATAAAAACAAATAACAATATCATCTCGGAGTTATGCAAAAAAGAATTCATAGAACACAGTCTTAAGCACACACTTACTTGTTCAACGGCTACTGCACCTAGAATCTATGGATTGCCTAAAATTCATAAAGAAGGTATACCATTGCGACCTATAGTGTCATCTTTTCAAGTTCCTTGCTATCATTTGAGCAAATATCTAGGAAATATTCTCAAAAATATAATATCCAACAAATATAACGTAAAAAACTCCCTAGATTTAAAAACACAACTGGAGGGCATACAACTAGATCGGAATGACTCTCTCGTAAGTTTTGATGTCATATCTTTATTTACGAACATACCTATTCACACCGCTATTAATAATATAATGGATAAATGGTCTGTACTACAAAATAATACAAAAATCCCTCGCTCTAAATTCCTAGATACTTTGAAATTCTGTTTACGCGATAATAATTACTTCATCCACGAGAACACAGTTTACAACCAAATTTTCGGTATGCCAATGGGAAACCCACTTTCTCCAACTATTGCAGACATTGTATTGGATAACTTACTTGACGTAGCACTGTCTGAATTGACCAACAAAAACATTCATGTCAAATACGTAGATGACATTTTAGCCATAATTAACATTAAAGACAAGGATGAAATATTAAATACACTAAACAGTTACCACCCGAAAATACAATTTACTATTGAAATAGAAGAAGACAGAAAAATAACTTACCTTGACACGAAACTATATAGAGGAGATGATAAAATCGTGCTCGATTGGTATGCTAAGGACACATCTTCAGGTAGAATCATTAATTTTAACTCAACGCAACCGAAATCGCAAATCATAAATACGGCCAAAAACTTTATTCATAGGGTGCTAGACATAAGTGACAAAAAATTTCACACACAAAATATACAGAAAATAACAAAAATATTAACTAACAACAGCTTTCCTTTATCACTAATAAAATCCCTCATCATAGAATACAAATCATCAAATAATAATAAACACGGCAACACTGATAGAGAAGATAAATATTTTTACAGTGTACAATTTGTTCCTGGCCTTACGGACAATAGAAACATAAAAGCTGCAATAAACAAAAATGACATAAGCTTTGCTTATAAATCCAACAAAACAATTAGTACAATATTTTCCAACACTAAAACACCTATACACAAATTACAACAAAACAACGTTGTTTACGAAATCCCATGTAAAGGGAACGACAACAACAGCTGCGATCTTATTTATATTGGTACTACGAAGAGAAATTTAGAGATAAGAGATAATGAACATAAGACTGACATAAACAGAAACAAAGAAAGTACCGCCCTGTCACAACACATAATAAAAACTAAACATCAGCCCGATATAAAAATACTGGATAAAGTGAATAATACAAGAAAGAGATACATAACAGAAAGTTTAAGGATACATCAAAAAATCAACAAAACAATGAATATAAAAGAAGACACTGATAATTTAAGCGCAAATTATAAATTAGCAATAACATAGAAGTATTAGCTGTGATATTAGTTATTTAGTTTGTGTGTGTTGTAAAACAAATTCGTTAACCATATATATATACATATATATATTTTACATAATGAAAATATAATAATCAACATATTTTGTAAGTAAAATTTAAAAAATGTTTTGTTAATTATTATTAAATGGTGTTAAAAAATTGTTGTTTTCTTTTTTAATAAAATAGACGAATCCCTTGAGAAAGTGAACAAAAAATTCACGAAACGTTGGGAAAATATGTAATAATAACTATGCGTTTTTATTAACATAAAGTACGATAGGCCTCATTAGCTTATTTTAATAAAAAATCATTTTGGTTTTATATATATTAATAATTATTAAACATATACATATATGTATGTATGTTTATACTTTTTTTGCATTTTCCGGTGATAAAGAAATGCTCGTCATTAAAATTCTCCAACGGGAAGTAAGTATTCCTGAAAAATTTAATGCAAACAATTCATTTTCATGTACATGTGTATGTAAATTAATAAATAACTTTTTCTTACCAAAAGCAATCTCAATACGTATTCTAGCCCTACTTATTCTTTTATTGAAAACCTCCTTGCTTTCATCAGTAATTTTTGAAAAGGGCTTCATAATATTTTCCCTTAATGGAAATGCTGCATCAGCTACAAAATAATATGGGAATTGAACATTTAATCCTGGCAAGGTTTTTGCTGCAGGTGTATTCAATGTCTTCTCTAATATCATTTTCCCAAATTGTGAGTTTCTAAAAACTCCACCATCACTCTGGCTTCCATATGCACCCACGTCTACTAAAGTAAACGTATAGTTACTGTCACAAGCAGCTAGTAAAACCTTAAAAAACAAGAATTTCTAATTCATTTTGTACTAAATGAATTTCAAATAATTACTTACGATGCTGTTGAATTTTTTTGTAGTTAAAAAATTGTGAACCGGAATTAGGTGGACATGTTATTCTTACATGCTTTCCATCTATTGCGCCTAAGCAATGTGGTAGGTTCGTGGTTTCATAAAAATCATCCGCAATTTTGACCCATTCTTCCGTATTAGGTGGACTTACATAGGTACTTCCTAACACTCGCCACAAAACCTCGCACGTCTCTATAATAATGCATCTTGCTGTTTCCAGGCCTACACGAAACTTCATGGAAAGAATATGAAGAGCACTACCATGAGCTAAATAACTGTTTATCACAAAATATAAGTTTCCAAATCCAACAATAATTAAGTTGATTGTACTTACTTCAATGTTATGTACAACCTTTGCTCCGGTTTAATGGGCTTCCTGTGCGAATACTTTTTAAGCCAAGGTTCAACTAAATTCAACAGAACTTTGAACTGTTCATGATTTAATCTGGTGGATTTAAAAAATAGCTCCGGGTTTTTTTTTCAATTAAAATATTAACACCCGTTGAATAAAACCCGTGCGCACCCCGACTTTTAAAAACCTCTCGATTTCCTTGCCTTCTGTTTGCCTTCATTCTTAACACAAGCAAGTTTTCCAAATCTTCTAGTTCTTCTAAATAACTCATTTTAAACTTTAATTATTTTATTTCAATTTAAATAACAAAATTTATGTACAAAACTTCAATAGCAAAATCACAAATGTCGTCCGTCCAGCTGTAAAAATATTCAGGGTTGTTTTATTTATTTGTTTGATAACCCTGTTTTTATCGTTTTGACATAACGTTGCCGCTTTTGTTTAGGTATGGCATTTAAGCGTTAAAGCTCGGCGAAAAAAACGTTCCGCTTTCCGCCCGTGTTTAGGGATGGCTGTTAACCACACCAACCTGTGTTGTATTTCTTAACCCTCTTAGCACCTTTACATGTATTCTATGTATACATATCCATCGGAATACTCCACTTTTTGTTCTTCATATGAAATATTAGCTTCTTCGAAAATCGGTGTCATCACATTTAAATATATATGGCCCCGATACATTTTCTTCTACAATGTATTCTACATTTACTTATTCATCAGAATTTAGCACTTCTTGTGGCGAAAAATCATTCTCAAATATACTTGCACAAAAATAAACAAAATTAATATTTTAAAGAATACGGCTATTAGTAATACTTACATAAATTCCTCAAAAGCCGATGCATCGCGATGGAGCTGGCGCTGAATTTTCATCCATATTCAACTCTGTACGTTTAATTATAATGTTAAAACTTTTTAATATTTCTTTTCAAATTAAAAATTAAATAAAACACAGAAGCGCCTGTCTGTGTTTATTAGCGTCATACACATACTTCGAAACAGCCTTATAGTTTTTGTATTTTTCTTTATGTTTCGTTCTTTGAGTAGAATATGCATCATAACAGCTACGAATAATAATATTAATACTTTTACGTGGGAAACGTGCCTCATATCCCAAAAATTGTCGATTGCCGTAAAAGAGACTTTAAAAGTTTCAACAATAGTAGAAATGACGCAAATTTGCACCTCTATATCTCCAGATATATTCAAGATATCGGAAAACTGATAACGAATTTGGAAAGAGGACACTTTATTCATATATAATCAATTAATAACTCAATTTTTTTTTTATGTTCCATACATGAAAGCAGAAACCAACCGACGATAAGGCAAGTTACATACGTTTAACCACAGAATATGAACAAGAAGACCCACCAGTGAGTGATGAAAAATCGCGATAACAGCTAATTGGTGTGAATTTTTAATTTTTACTAAGTTGTTGCAAGTGAGAGAAAAAATTGTTTTCTACATGCATAAAAAGCAAAAGCTATATGTTGCATTTGCAAACATATGTTCTTAAAAAGTAGAAAATAAAATTGTTCAAAAGTGAAAAATTTTAAGTAAAAATTAAATTTTTGTTGAAAATAGATGTGTTTTTGATATAATAAGTTGTGTAATTGATGGTCAGTGGGCTTCCTCAACTATTGATTGTAAATTGTTGCCCAAATAATGTAACAAACTTTCGTAATTACAAAGTTTTTACAAAAAAAGTGGATAAGGGCATTGTGATAATTTCCCGAAATTTGGAAATATGGGTATGTAGCCACAAAGTTACTACCGATGATGGAGACTCATCTAAAGCAAACGGCTTTGTGCACTTCGGAAGATGTAGAAAATGAAACAATTGCTAAAGTTGTGCATGTTGTTTATACATATATGGAGAAAGGATACGTTTGCAAGTTCCTTCCCCATAAGAAAATCGGCATTTGCTCAACGAAAATAAGTTTGGAAAGCTCATCTGGAATCACAATATGTGCATCACATGGGCGTTAAGCGACCCATGCAACAATTTGTCCAAGTATTCTAATATAATGCAGCTAAACGCTTCTGTGTGTCTAACATGGTCCCGGCCAACTTTTTTTAGATCCGCAAGTGCCTACGCAAATGCTTATAGCACTTTCAATATGCTGTGCGTGGACGCTTGTGATATAACTGACAGCAAAATATTCCAGTTCCTTATATTACTTTGGCCGGACCACCTTTAACAGCTGGTGCTACTCAAGAGCGTGCTACAAATGCACGCGTGCTTCCACGCCTAATGTACCCGGCCACATTTTTCTGATCTGTAAGTGCCTACATAAATGTGAAATACTCTACCCTGGGCTGCAAACTATTCCAGCACCTTATATTACTTTGCCCGGGCCACCTCTAACGCTACTCAAAAGCGTGCTACCAAAAAAGGTGTACGCAAACAGTTCGGAAGGTTCCAGCAAGTCAGCTTGTGTCGCAAATACATCAAAACGGTAAGTTTTATTTGAATAATATTTCAGTATTTGAAACATTAATTGTTCTCACCGTTTATTCCAGAAAATCGTTAGTCCTCTTTGTTACTATACTGGTCGAACGTTTATACCCAGACAGACATTTGCATCCATTTTTGGCTAGTAAGATCAATGGTATTTTGCTTGAAGTAATAGGTGGCCAAGAAACTATTGACAAAACACAATCAGCATGAGCTACACGAAAATAAAGCCCGTCTGGACTCACAATATGTGCATCAGAAGTGCGGTATACGGTCCATGCAACAACTTGGCCAAGTAATCGAACATAATGCTGTTGGGAGTTTCTTTGTGCTTTACATGGGGCCCGGCCAATTTTTTTTTTGGATCCGCAAGTGTATACACAAATACGTATAACACCACGCTGCTTTGGCAAAGTCACCTGAAAAATCTGGTGCTATGCATCAAAACGGTAAGTTTTATTTGAACAATAATTATTACATCCATTGAATAAATAAATAAATAAATAAATAAATAATTCAGTATTTGAAATATTAATTGTCATCGTTTATTCCAGATAATCGTTTGGCCTCTTTGTTGGTATATTCAACAAGATCAGAAACAAATACTGGTCGAACATGTATACCAAATAATCAGACATATGCATCCAGTACTAGTAGACGGCTCCCATAAATAAAGAAATTAGAAATTTAATAACATGATTACAAAATAATAAGGGTCAATTGAAATCAGAAGTACACGCTTAAATTTGGGAAACTTTTTCGACGTCAAGGTATTTTTTAATTTAATATACATGAATGTACATTTATTAATTAACTTTTTTCTTACAGATGCACACATCATTAAGGAAAGTTACATCGCAAAAGTGAATTGGATTAGTTCATTTTATCAGTTACACAGTGGATCTATTTCAATTTTTAATAATGCTAATAATAAGCTTAATCGAGTTAGTTTTTAGAAAGAAAGCGGATATTTATAAAATAGTTATAATCATAAATAATGTCAAAAAGTTTAAATTAATTTTATATTGAAAATTTTTTATATTTTTTCTGAATCTTAGTACCTTATACCTATCCGAATTGCTTACTAATTTCTTAAGAGTGGAACAATCGTGGAATTGTGTTATTAAACATATCTTAGACTCAAAGTAATAACTTTTTTATAAAAATTAACGATTTTTTTAACTTTTGTATTGACTTGAAATAATATTCAGTACAGAAATAAGTTATTTTAATGGCAATTCAAATCAAAAAAGGTATTCGTTTCTTGAGCGTATACTCACCTCAATTTGTAGTAATAAAATCTTGAAAATATAAGTTATACTATGTTAAATTTTGGAATTGTTTTATTTTTATTTTAAAATTTTTTAGTAACTACATAAATATATAATTTTTAATCATTTGAAATTGTTACAAAAAGAACTGCATTACACACATTGTAAACAAAAACAAAATTAGAATATTAACTAATGTAACTAACTAAATTTTTTTAAATATCTTGAAATAAAAATAATTTTACTTATGCCACCAAAGTCTGAAGTTGTTTTCCATGGAAACATTCCAGTTTAGTTCTTAGGGGTCGAATGGTTTTTGTAGCAGCGATATTTCGTTTAGTTTCTTCCAGGTTTTCTTGCCGTTCACATATGTAAATAAAATAAAAATTAAAAAATAGCATTATTAAAATTGTATTTTTAGTTTTAAAAAAATTGTATTATTTGGAAAAAGTTAAAGGGCTTTTTATTTATAGAACTAAGGTTATATATCTATAAAACAAAAGTTGAATGTCTTTTATAAAGTATTCTGTAGCCCGTAAAAGTTCTTTTAATATAATGAAAAATACTTTCTTTTTTGTATCAAGTACTTGTAAAGAAGAACACAAAATTAACACAATTGCGTTCCAATTGATTGGAAAACTTCTTTTCCTAGCGACTTACAAACTGGTGTTATTGTACATTGGACAAGACTATCATCGTCCTTTCCAATGTACAAAATTCCACGTTGTCAATTCACTTTATAGGCACATATTAGTCTTATTTCTGTCAAGTACTTAAAAAAAAGAACATAAAGCGAACATATTTGGATTCCAATTGATCCGAACACTTCACTTTTTTGCGGCTTGTTAACCTGTGTCATTGTACATTGGACAATAACATGATTGTCTTTTCCAATGTACAAGATTCTACACAAACACTTCACTTATATGTACACATTAGTAATAAAAACTAGTTATTTGTGAACAAATTTTGAATCCAATTGTTCCAAGCACTTCTTTCTTAAACAGTTAGTTAACCAAAGTATTTGTACATTGAAAAAGAACATCATTGCTACTTCCAATGTGCAAAATTCCACACAAACAACGCACTTTACGTAGACACAAATCACTTATTTTTGTTAAGAACTTGTGAAAAACAAAAAGAACTTGGAACACTTGGAATCCAATAGATCTGGACACTACACTTTTATACGTCTTGTTAACTCTTGCTATTGTGCATTGGACAGGAACATCATTGTCCCTTCCAATGTACAAGATTCCACACATACACTTCACTTTATCTGTCCACATTAGCCATATAAACTTGTTGGCGTAAGGCACTTGCAACAAGCGAACAAAATTAGATTACAATCGATCCAAACACTTCATTTCATGTCGGCATATTAACGAAAGTTTTTCTGCATTGGACAAGACAAACATCGTCTTTTCCAATGTACAAAGTTTCACACTTTCAATTCACTTTACATGTACACATTTGTCGTGTAGTTTATATTACTTAGCTCCTTCTAAAAGTAATACAAAGCGAGCGTATTTTGGATCTTATTGATCGGAACACATTTTCTCTTCACTACATGTTAATCAAAGCACTTATTCATTGGAAGGGACAAGAACACCATTGTCCTTTCCAATGTACACAGCCCCACACTCAAATTTCACTTTGAAAAATTCACTTTTCACTGACGTTTTTATATAAATTACTTACTTAGTTGGCTCTGTCGGGAACAAATTCAGCTTCTATCCTGTGGGTCAACCCATAGTGCATCTGTGGCTACTGGAAATTAAGTATATATTGTTAGAATCTATTATAAATAAGTAAAAGAAACAATAAATATATACTTACATTTTTACTTTTGCTGTGTGATGCTCCCAGTAATCCATGTTTTTTTCACCATCACTTTTCTTTTGTTCACTTTTCTCACTGTTGGTAATATGTGGACAAGATAATCTACCAATTTTTGTCCACATATTACCAACTTTGGCAAGGATTTTGGCGCAAAATCATTTTTTATATAATTTGCGCCAATTCCTGCCAAGAAAATTTATATTTTGTAAATAACTAAATGACATTTTACTAAGATGGTGCGATAGAGAAGGGCATAGAAATTAGTCATATTTGCTGTCTCTACCGCAAGAACTTAGTAAAGCGAATTCTCTTCAATTCGCCGGTGTCGCTTCTAGTTAGTACTCTATGGCTACTAGTCAAATTATTAGTCAATTGACTACTAGCCTTCTTGTAGGGTTGTTTACACCACAGAATATGAACCAGAAGACCCACCAGTGAGTTATGAAAAATCGCGATAACAGCTGATTGGTGAGAATTCTTAATTTGTACTAAGTTGTTGCAAGTGAGAGAAAAAATTGTTTTCTACATGCATAAAAAGCAAAAGCTATATATTGCATTTGCAAACATATGTTCTTAAAAAAGTAGGAAATAAAATTGTTCAAAAGTGAAAAATTTTAAGTAAAAATTAAATTTTTTTTGAAAATAGATGTGTTTTTGATATAATAAGCTGTGTAATTGATGGTCAGTGGGCTTCCTCAACTACTGACTGTAAATTGTTGCCCAAATAATGTAACAAATTTTCGTAATTACAAAGTTTTTACAAAAAAGTGGATAAGGGCATTGTGATACTTTCCCGAAATTTGGAAATATGGGTATGTAGCCACAAAGTTAGTACCGATGATGGAGACTCATCTAAAGCAAACGTCTTTGTACAATTCGGAAGATGTAGCAAATAAAACAATTGCTAAGTTTGTGCATGTTGTTTATACATATATGGAGAAAGGATACGTTTGCAAGTTCCTTCCCCATAAGAAAATCGGCATTTGCTCAACGAAAATACGTTTGGAAAGCTCATCTGGACTCACAATATGTGCATCACATGGGCGTTAAGCGACCCATGCAACAATTTGGCCAAGTATTCCAATATAATGCAACTGGAAGCTTCTGTGTGTCTAACATGGGGCCCGGCCAACTTTTTTGGATCCGCAAGTGCCTACGCAAATGCGTATATCACTTTCACTGTGCTGTGCGTGGACGCTTGTGATATAACTGGCCAGCTAAATATTCCAGTACCTTATATTACTTTGGCCGGACCACCTTTAACAGCTGGTGCTACTCAAGAGCGTGCTACCAAATAAAAACGCACGCGTGCTTCCACCCCTAATGTACCCGGCCACATTTTTCTGATCTGTAAGTACCTACATAAATGTGTAATACTCTACCCTGGTCTGAAAACTATTCCAGCACCTTATATTACTTTGGCCGGGCCACCTTTAACGCTGCTCAACAGCGTGCTACCAAAAAAGGTGTACGCAAACAGTTCAAAAGGTTCCAGCAAGTCAGCTTTTGTCGCAAAAATACATCAAAACGGTAAGTTTTATTTGAATAATATTTCAGTATTTGAAACATTAATTGTTCTCACCGTTTATTCCAGAAAATCGTTAGTCATCTTTGTCACTATACTGGTCGAACGTTTATACCCAGACAGACATTTGCATCCATTTTTGGCTAGTAAGGTCAATGGTATGTTGCTTGAAGTAATAGCTAGCCAAGAAACTATTGATAAAACACAATCAGCATGAGCTCCACGAAAATAAAGCTCGTCTTGACTCACAATATGTGCATCAGAAGTGCGGTATACGGTCCATGCAACAACTTGCCCAAGTAATCGAACATAATGCTGTTGGGAGTTTCTTTGTGCCTTACATGGGGCCCGGCCAATTTTTTTTTGGATCCGCAAGTGTATACACAAATACATATATCACACCACGCTGACCTGCACATGTGCAGATATGATATAACTGGCCAGCAAACTGTTCTAGCACCTTATATTGCTTTGGCCGGGCCACCTGTAAAATCTGGTGCTATGCATCAAAACGGTAAGTTTTATTTGAACAATAATTATTACATCCATTGAATAAATATGTAAATAAATAATTCAGTATTTGAAATATTAATTGTCATCGTTTATTCCAGATAACCGTTAGGCTTCTTTGTTGGTAAATGCAATAAGATCAGAAACAAATACTGGTCGAACATTTATACCAAATAATCAGACATATGCATCCAGTACTAGTAGACGGCTCCCATAAATAAAGAAATTAGAAATTTAATAACATGATTACAAAATAATAAGGGTCAATTGAAATCAGAAGTACACGCTATAAATTTGAGAAACTTTTTCGAGGTCAAGGTATTTTTTAATTTAATATACATGAATGTACATTTATTAATTAACTTTTTTCTTACAGATGCATACATCATTAAGGAAAGTTACATCGCAAAAGTGAATTGGATTAGTCCATTTTATCAGTTACACAGTGGATCTATTTCAATTTTTAATAATGCTAATAATAAGCTTAATCGAGTTAGTTTTTAGAAAGAAAGCGGATATTTATAAAATAGTTATAATCATAAATAATGTCAAAAAGTTTAAATTAATTTTATATTGAAAATTTTTTATATTTTTTTTGAATCTTAGTACCTTATACCTATCCGAATTGCTTACTAATTTCTTAAGAGTGGAACAATCGTGGAATTGTGTTATTAAACATATCTTAGACTCAAAGTAATAACTTTTTTATAAAAATTAACGATTTTTTTAACTTTTGTATTGACTTGAAATAATATTCAGTACAGAAACAAGTTATTTTAATGGCGATTCAAAGCAAAAAATGTATTCGCGTCTTGAGCGTATACTCACCTCAATTTATTTTAATAAAATCTCGAAAAAAATAAGTTATACTTTGTTCAATTTTGGAATTGTTTTCTTATTTTTATTTTAAAATTTTTTAGTAACTGCATAAATATATAATTTTTAATCATTTGAAATTGTTACAAAAAGAACTGCACTACACACATTGTAAACAAAAACAAAATTAGAATATTAACTAATGTAATTAACAAAATTTTTTTTAAATATCTTGAAATAAAAATAATTTTACTTATGCCACCAAAGTCTGAATTTGTTTTCCATGGAAACATTCCAGTTTAGTCCTTAGGGGTCGAATGGTTTTTGTAGCAGCGATATTTCGTTTAGTTTCTTCCAGGTTTTCTTGCCGTTGACATATGTAAATTTTTTTTTTTTTTTTTCATATACAAATTTATTTATTGTATTTTCAAAAATGAACTAACAATAAGTAATCAAATCTTAAATCTAAATATAATTATTAGGCCCGACCAATATCGGACATAAGCTTAGTGATAGTTATAAATAATACATAAGTAGTGATAATCAAAAATGTAAATGTAAATAAAATAAAAATTAAAAAATAGCATTATTAAAATTGTATTTTTAGTTTTAAAAAAATTGTATTTTTTGGAAAAAGTTAAAGGGCTTTTTATGTATAGAGCTAAGGTTATATATCTATAAAACAAAAGTTGAATGTCTTTTATAAAGTATTCTGTAGCCCGTAAAAGTTCTTTTAATTTAATGAAAAATACTTTCTTTTTTGTCTCAAGTATTTGTAAAGAAGGATACAAAATTAACACTATTGCGTTCCAATTGATAGGAAAACTTATTTTTCTAGCGACTTACAAACTGGTGCTATTGTACATTGGACCAGACTATCATCGTCCTTTCCAATGTACAAAATTCCACGTTGTCAATTCACTTTATAGGCACACATTAGTCTTATTTCTGTCAAGTACTTAAAAAAAAAGAACATAAAGCGAACATATTTGAATTCCAATTGATCGGAACACTTCAATTTTTGGGGCTTGTTAACCTGTGTCATTGTGCATTGGGCAAAAACATGATTGTCCTTTCCAATGTACAAGATTCCACACAAACACTTCACTTATATGTACACATTAGTCACAAAAACTAGTTATTTGTGAACAAATTTTGAATCCAATTGTTCCAAGCACTTCTTACTTAAACAGTTTGTTAACCAAAGTATTTGTACATTGGAAAAGAACATCATTGCTCCTTCCAATGTGCAAAATTCCACACAAACAACGCACTTTACGTGCGTGAAAAACAAAAAGAACTTGGAACACTTGGAATCCAAAAGATCTGGACACTACATTCTTATACGTCTTTTTAACACTTGCTAGTGTGCATTGGACAGGAACATCATTGTCCCTTCCAATGTACAATATTCCACACATACACTTCACTTTATCTGTCCACATTAACCATATAAGCTTGTTTGCGTAACGCACTTGTATAAAGCGAACAAAATTGGATTCCAATTGATCCAAACACTTCATTTCATGTCGGCAAGTTAACCAAAGTTTTTGTGCATTGGACAAGACAAACATCGTCTTTTCCAATGTACAAAATTTCACACTTTCCATTCACTTTGCATAGTCACATTAGTCCTGTAGTTTACATTACTTAGCTCTTTCTAAAAGTAATAGAAAGCGAGCTTATTTTATATCGTATTGATCGGAACACATCTTCTCTTCACTACATGTTAAGCAAAGCAATTGTACATTGGAAGGGACAAGAACACCATTGTCCCTTCCAATGTACACAATTCCACACTTAAATTTCACTTCAAAAAAATCACTTTCACAAAGGTTTTTATATAAATTACTTACTTAGTTGGCTCTGTCGGGAACAAATTCAGCTTCTATCCTGTAGGTCAACCCATAGTACATCTGTGGCTCCTGGAAATTAAGTATATATTGTTAAAATCTATTATAAATAAGTAAAAGAAACAATAAATATATACTTACATTTTTACTTTTGCTGTGTGATGCTCCCAGTAATCCATGTTTTTTTCACCATCACTTTTGTTTTGTTCACTTTTCTCTCTGTTGGTAATATGTGGACAAGATAATCTACCAATTTTTGTTTACATATTACCAACTTTGGCAAGGATTTTGGCGCAAAATCATTTTTTATCCAATTTGCGCCAATTCCTGCCAAGAAAATTTATATTTTGTAAATAACTAAATGACATTTTACTAAGATGGTGCGATAGAGAAAGGCATAGAAATTAGTCATATTTGCTATATCTACCGCAAGAACTTAGTAAAGCGAATTCTCTTCAATTCGCCGGTGTCGCCTCTAGTTAGTACTCTATGGTTTACGCGTTTATAACGAAGAATTCATTTGACAATTACTTTTGTGCCTTGTTTGATGCATACAATCTTTTGACATTTACTTTGTAAAATGTGTGAGAAACACAGAGTTGTATCTAATGCGTGTACCTGTATTAAATGTGCCTTGTTTCCAAGTTGTTAAGACCGTGGCACAATGAATCTTTATTAGGCTGCGCCGTGTAGGGAAACTCCATGGTGGAGAAAATCCTTACATAGCGTCTATACCTGATATAATATCAAATATATTTCTATCAGCAAACGTCAAATTTCATAGCAGAGAGAATCATATTACGTGTGGACTGCAATATTAGTGTTATATTACTATTATATCACATATTATAATATTGTCTTCATAATATATATTTAGAAAACAATATTATGATATCAAGTGTCAAAAAACGCACACATGCATAAATACGTGAAGAGAATTTTGTGTATAAAAGTGAAAATTAATATTTTTTGATACAAATAATGCTGAAATGTTTTGATTATACACGATGTATTAAGGAAATGCCAAAATTTGTATGACACACACAATACTATTACAATAAACGGAGATGTTTGCTGCACGACTGCATGATAATTATGAAATATTATGATATTTTCAATAGTACGTTTTCCCCTACATAGATATTAATATTAATGTAAATATATTTTTCTATTCATTCTGCCGACGTTCTCTCTCATATTCTATCAGAGTTAATATCAGGTATAGACGCTATGTTAAGTCCGGCCAAAGGCCGGCAGTGCAGAAAATCGTTATTAGACAGGAAAACTTTGGCAGGCAGAAAATCTTTATTAGGTTGCGCCGTGTAGGGAAACACCATGGTGGAAAAAATCCTTAAGCCCGTCCAAAGGCCGGCAGTGGAGAAAATCGTTACTAGACAGGAAAACTTTGCCAGGTAGAAAATCTATATTAAGCCCCCCGTAGACGACATGTTTTTTGCGGCTGACTTGTCAAATTTCCCAGTGTAAGCCATGTACATGTACCTTTAAAAATTTACTTCTGTAAAAGTCAGACGCAAAGTCTTCTGACAAAATTTCAATTAGAGCGTGTTCTATTTTCTTCTGACAAGGCTTCTGTCACAGATATAATCAGATATGGCAGCACTGACGTATGTCAAACGCCCGTATCAGATTTTAGTTAACCCCATTTTTCGAAGAGTTAAACTCTAGGTGGCATCCTGAAAAACAATGTGATAGAAGAAAAAACTATACATTACCCAGAATTTTGCCAAAAAAAATGTAAACAAACAAAATGCAAAGAAAATTTTTCATTATTTTTATTTAAAAAAATTTAAATACATAAAATTTGAAGATAAAATACATTTTTAATAAATTTAAATTTGTCCCAACGCGTTGGCTGAACATCGGAATGGTAAGTTCAATCTGAAAAACAAGAAATAATGTTTAAATAAGTACATATATATGCCCAAAATTTTTGTTGACTTACAGGTAGAAGATAGATGCACGCACTCAAATTTGTTTTTCTTATAAATACTGCCGCCGGACACAATTTTTTGGATGGTAAGAACTCCTTGACACATAAAAACATATTTACTTGTCTGCCGGCCAAAAAAATTATTAGCTGAAGATGGAAATGGTAAGTAAAAGCTGGAAAAAAAGAAATTAAGTTTTATATACATATGTAAGTATGTGCTTGATAAAATGTTTATTTATTAACTTACAGACACACTGATGTACTCACATATGCACTATGTGTTTTGATGATGGTTCTTCCAGCAGGAGCATTTTTGAAGAAGGTATGCAATGGTATGTACAGAACTTGGCCAGTGAATTTACCATACCGGGCGGGCGAATGCTCTTAATGCCTAAAGATAAGCACCTTGCGTCTTTTGGCACAAACGATCCGTCAGGTGTTGTGTTTTTGGGGACTTAGTTGCAGCAAAATTATCAAGAAATGCTGTAAGTATTAAAAAAACGTGAATATGTTAATATACATATATGTACGTATGAAAATTAAAATTATTAACACCTGACCAAAAAAAGGGGTGTTATAAGTTTGTAGTGTGTGTCTGTGTATATGTATGTCTGTCCGTGTCCACGTACAGCCCAAACGGCTGGACCGATTTTGATTTAGTTTTTTCTGTTTGAAAGATGACTTGATCGAGAATGTTCTTAACTATATTTGAAGAAAATTGGTCCAGCCGTTTAAGATAGATATATCGGGTGTTTTTTAAATTTAAAATTTTTATTTTTTAGGTGTGTTTGGCCGGCGAGAGGTGGCAAAAATATATTAAATTTAGTGTGTTATTAAAGTAAATTTAAGATTTTAAAAGTGCTGTTGAACTTATGTATTTATTGTTATGATAAAGTTAGAATTTTTGAAATTATTGTGAAAATTAAACAATATTTAATTAAAAAACTTTATATTTTTAAACAAAACTATTTGTAACTCTGTTGAATGTGTCATTAATAAATCAGGAATTTAAATTTGTTAAAATCAACTATTTTAATACATATGTATATGTTAGTACTCACCTCGCAAGATGTTCTTAAGCCATCGAAATGCGATTTATTTTCCATGGCAGCATCATCGGCAAACAGTGCAATATACTCTCTTATTGCAAGTGATGCTCGCTAAAAGCAAATAGGGGCGATTTAAATCAAATATTCTCTTGAACTTGCGACAGAGATCCATGTGACACCAAATATAATTGTCTATCTGAAACTATACGTATTAAACATTTTATTAAAGAAAATCAGTTATATTTAATATGTTTTATATACATACTTACATTCTTGGAAAGGTTTTTTGAACATTTTGTTTAACTAAAAGTTTTACGAGCTGGTGGTGAAAATTTCATTTTATCCGAAAATAGAAATACATTATAAATTTTACATACCACTTGTACCAAAGTCGACAATACATACAATACCATACAAATACCATACCATACATACAATACCATATTAAGTCATCATATGCCGACTGAATTTGTAGTTCATTCATCTTCTTTTTATAAATAATAATAAAATTTAAATCGTTAATATAAATGTACATACATATAGATGGTCACAAGTAGAAAGCCCCTCGTTACAAAAATTTATTCCAATATTGTAAAACATAATAATTTTACAATCAGTTGTACAAAATAGTTGCACTGTTTTGTTACTGTTCCTCCTGTAAATTTTGCAGTTATTTGAGTTAGGGTATGTGCACTATTATGAAAGTGCTCTAAGTCATATATATTCTTGCTTCTCAATTTTTAGTTCATCTTTTATTAAATTATTATAAAATAATTATATGAAGTTGATTTTTTTTCGACATTATCTTGTCTAGATCCATCATGTTTTGCTTGAAACAGCATCACCTCGTGTAGGATATGGCTCTTCACCACGCATGATGGTCTTGAGTAAGGAGAAGCTTAAATGCAAACATATGCATAATATATTTTCGCTGCACTTACTCCTGGATTTAATGAAAATCTTAACAAAGTTAGGCTGTTTATCGAGATTTTGCATAATTTTCAGATTATCCTTGATGCCATCCCAGCAAACAATAATGCAAAAGTTAAAAAAATTACTCTTGAGAAGTAAAAAACTATTTAAAATTCAGTGGGTACTTAATAATAATAACGAGATTGATACAAAATCATTTTGTTTTATATCAATCTTATGTTTACTGGGACACTAAAATAATACAATTCATAAATATATGTACATATGTATATAAAACATAAACATTAAATTTAACACATTGAACAGTAAAGCAAAAATTAGAAAAATAGTAAATAAATTTTTGTTTACAATTTGGAAAACGTGTAGTGCAGGTATAGTTTTATGTGTTGTGTTTTGTTTAAGTTTTTATAACATATAATATTAATGGGATCAGTGTTATATTTTGTTAGTGTTGTTTCAGTATGTGATGCATTATTAGTGTTGTTTTAGTATTTGATGCATTAGTAAATAAATAATAAGAGTAGCAAATAAGAATATAAAATAAGTTAATTATAGAAAATAAGTAAAAGCAATTAATTTAATGTATTAAAGCAAAAAATGATAAACGGAACTAGGTTTTTAAAAGTGAATTTTTAATAAAGGAATCAATGAATACAAAAGTGTATTTTAATGCGATGTAATGGTCTGTACGGTTAGTATTCCTACTGATATACTAAAATTTATTTGTTAGTCACGCATAAAAATTTTTGTTTGAAATTCGGTTCCTTCAGCTTTGCATTGAAGTACTTAAGAACGAAATATATTCTAATTCTAATGAAAAGATTTAAAATGTCGTCATGTTTTATTACGCTACAACATAAATAAGGCTTCTCTTTGATAAGTTCGTTGAAAATAATTTGTCGTATATCCAGTCGGTGGCAGTTTGCGTTAAACAGATCATGAAATTTATTTTCTAGTGTCCTAAAAAAGTCTACGAAGCCTTGTGGGGGTTTTGTCAGATGACATTTGTCGAATTGTTTGTGGAATGTAAAATAATAGTCATTTAGTATGTCTTCGTCGGGTTCAAAGTTCGGCAAGGGATTAGAGCAGATGTGCATTTGATTTAATTTGTAGTAAAAGTACCCACATATATATACAAAAGCATTTCTTTCTAATACTAAACTTTCTTGCCTATCAATGCTATTGTCATGAACGTCAGTCTCTCTAATGGTAGGGCAAGGATTGGGCAAAGCATGAAATTCGTCCCATTGGGTATTATTTTGGTCAAAACTATAAGCTGCGTCCACAATTGAAAAGTCTAGGATTTGGTCCTCTGCCGAAACGCCCTCACAGTTTCCATTTACGACAACGTTTACATAATGAAGGCCCCAACGTTTTTGGAAGGAACTTGAAAAATTTCTTGGCGTTATTCGGACAGAGTTTCCAGACCCTTTTCGAATTTGTCCAAAAAAGTGTTCTAAATGGTCCTGTGTTAGTCTACGTGTTTTTAATCCTTGAAAACCTTCTTGACTAAGATATGACCAAAGACTTTTTAAGGCCGAAATGTTGGTAAGCCAACCAGTGGTGAACTTAAAAGTCCTGGTTATGTCAGTCCCCTTCTCATCTATGACTTTAAAACTTCTAATTTTTTTTGAGGCCTGTCGCAAAAGTTCTAATTGGTCAACTGAGCTATTGAAAATTACGCTTTCTGCACGACTATTAAATATGTCAAAGAGGTCATTGAAAAATTCTAAATACTCGGCCGTATTTAAATATGTGACGAATTTATTGGGATCTAATCTACCTGAAGCTTGCGATGTGCGCATACCTTTAGCTACAGTCCGACTTAAAACCTGAGATGCTAAGTCAACTCTCATTCGTTGAAAGTTATTAGGATTAATGTGATCCGGACTTAGCTTAGGAGCACATTTTAAAGAATTAGAAGAGTCCCTGCTATAAAAGTGAATAACGTCTTTCCACGATACTAGTTTATTATTAAAATATATTTTGTGATCTAAGTTAAGAAGACAATTTCGCGCACTTTTCAACAAATGTGGACTATCATGCATGAAATATATTTTACTATCGTTAACTACAAAATAAGGCCGATGCTCACTAACTCCTACGATTTTCGAAAAATTAACAAAATTGCCACCTTGGTCGCAAACGAATTGGCAAGGCTTTAATCCTATCAACTGTAATTTAGATATTGCCTCGAAAATGTATTTTTTCATTATACTACCCTTACAACTACCGTGTACAAAGAAATATGACACTGCTTGCGACCAACTGTTGCCACCTATACCACTTGCCATTATAACCATAGCACCAGTTGCTAAATTTCGTGAACGATTGTCTTTTCCAATGTACAAGATTCTACACAAACACTTCACTTATATGTACACATTAGTAATAAAAACTAGTTATTTGTGAACAAATTTTGAATCCAATTGTTCCAAGCACTTCTTTCTTAAACAGTTAGTTAACCAAAGTATTTGTACATTGAAAAAGAACATCATTGCTACTTCCAATGTGCAAAATTCCACACAAACAGCGCACTTTACGTAGACACAAATCACTTATTTTTGTTAAGAACTTGTGAAAAACAAAAAGAACTTGGAACACTTGGAATCCAATAGATCTGGACACTACACTTTTATACGTCTTGTTAACTCTTGCTATTGTGCATTGGACAGGAACATCATTGTCCCTTCCAATGTACAAGATTCCACACATACACTTCACTTTATCTGTCCACATTAGCCATATAAACTTGTTGGCGTAAGGCACTTGCAACAAGCGAACAAAATTAGATTACAATCGATCCAAACACTTCATTTCATGTCGGCATATTAACGAAAGTTTTTCTGCATTGGACAAGACAAACATCGTCTTTTCCAATGTACAAAGTTTCACACTTTCAATTCACTTTACATGTACACATTTGTCGTGTAGTTTATATTACTTAGCTCCTTCTAAAAGTAATACAAAGCGAGCGTATTTTGGATCTTATTGATCGGAACACATTTTCTCTTCACTACATGTTAATCAAAGCACTTATTCATTGGAAGGGACAAGAACACCATTGTCCTTTCCAATGTACACAGCCCCACACTCAAATTTCACTTTGAAAAATTCACTTTTCACTGACGTTTTTATATAAATTACTTACTTAGTTGGCTCTGTCGGGAACAAATTCAGCTTCTATCCTGTGGGTCAACCCATAGTGCATCTGTGGCTACTGGAAATTAAGTATATATTGTTAGAATCTATTATAAATAAGTAAAAGAAACAATAAATATATACTTACATTTTTACTTTTGCTGTGTGATGCTCCCAGTAATCCATGTTTTTTTCACCATCACTTTTCTTTTGTTCACTTTTCTCACTGTTGGTAATATGTGGACAAGATAATCTACCAATTTTTGTCCACATATTACCAACTTTGGCAAGGATTTTGGCGCAAAATCATTTTTTATATAATTTGCGCCAATTCCTGCCAAGAAAATTTATATTTTGTAAATAACTAAATGACATTTTACTAAGATGGTGCGATAGAGAAGGGCATAGAAATTAGTCATATTTGCTGTCTCTACCGCAAGAACTTAGTAAAGCGAATTCTCTTCAATTCGCCGGTGTCGCTTCTAGTTAGTACTCTATGGCTACTAGTCAAATTATTAGTCAATTGACTACTAGCCTTCTTGTAGGGTTGTTTACACCACAGAATATGAACCAGAAGACCCACCAGTGAGTTATGAAAAATCGCGATAACAGCTGATTGGTGAGAATTCTTAATTTTTACTAAGTTGTTGCAAGTGAGAGAAAAAATTGTTTTCTACATGCATAAAAAGCAAAAGCTATATATTGCATTTGCAAACATATGTTCTTAAAAAAGTAGGAAATAAAATTGTTCAAAAGTGAAAAATTTTAAGTAAAAATTAAATTTTTTTTGAAAATAGATGTGTTTTTGATATAATAAGCTGTGTAATTGATGGTCAGTGGGCTTCCTCAACTACTGACTGTAAATTGTTGCCCAAATAATGTAACAAATTTTCGTAATTACAAAGTTTTTACAAAAAAGTGGATAAGGGCATTGTGATACTTTCCCGAAATTTGGAAATATGGGTATGTAGCCACAAAGTTAGTACCGATGATGGAGACTCATCTAAAGCAAACGTCTTTGTACAATTCGGAAGATGTAGCAAATAAAACAATTGCTAAGTTTGTGCATGTTGTTTATACATATATGGAGAAAGGATACGTTTGCAAGTTCCTTCCCCATAAGAAAATCGGCATTTGCTCAACGAAAATACGTTTGGAAAGCTCATCTGGACTCACAATATGTGCATCACATGGGCGTTAAGCGACCCATGCAACAATTTGGCCAAGTATTCCAATATAATGCAACTGGAAGCTTCTGTGTGTCTAACATGGGGCCCGGCCAACTTTTTTGGATCCGCAAGTGCCTACGCAAATGCGTATATCACTTTCACTGTGCTGTGCGTGGACGCTTGTGATATAACTGGCCAGCTAAATATTCCAGTACCTTATATTACTTTGGCCGGACCACCTTTAACAGCTGGTGCTACTCAAGAGCGTGCTACCAAATAAAAACGCACGCGTGCTTCCACCCCTAATGTACCCGGCCACATTTTTCTGATCTGTAAGTGCCTACATAAATGTGTAATACTCTACCCTGGTCTGAAAACTATTCCAGCACCTTATATTACTTTGGCCGGGCCACCTTTAACGCTGCTCAACAGCGTGCTACCAAAAAAGGTGTACGCAAACAGTTCAAAAGGTTCCAGCAAGTCAGCTTTTGTCGCAAAAATACATCAAAACGGTAAGTTTTATTTGAATAATATTTCAGTATTTGAAACATTAATTGTTCTCACCGTTTATTCCAGAAAATCGTTAGTCATCTTTGTCACTATACTGGTCGAACGTTTATACCCAGACAGACATTTGCATCCATTTTTGGCTAGTAAGGTCAATGGTATGTTGCTTGAAGTAATAGCTAGCCAAGAAACTATTGATAAAACACAATCAGCATGAGCTCCACGAAAATAAAGCTCGTCTTGACTCACAATATGTGCATCAGAAGTGCGGTATACGGTCCATGCAACAACTTGCCCAAGTAATCGAACATAATGCTGTTGGGAGTTTCTTTGTGCCTTACATGGGGCCCGGCCAATTTTTTTTTGGATCCGCAAGTGTATACACAAATACATATATCACACCACGCTGACCTGCACATGTGCAGATATGATATAACTGGCCAGCAAACTGTTCTAGCACCTTATATTGCTTTGGCCGGGCCACCTGTAAAATCTGGTGCTATGCATCAAAACGGTAAGTTTTATTTGAACAATAATTATTACATCCATTGAATAAATATGTAAATAAATAATTCAGTATTTGAAATATTAATTGTCATCGTTTATTCCAGATAACCGTTAGGCTTCTTTGTTGGTAAATGCAATAAGATCAGAAACAAATACTGGTCGAACATTTATACCAAATAATCAGACATATGCATCCAGTACTAGTAGACGGCTCCCATAAATAAAGAAATTAGAAATTTAATAACATGATTACAAAATAATAAGGGTCAATTGAAATCAGAAGTACACGCTATAAATTTGAGAAACTTTTTCGAGGTCAAGGTATTTTTTAATTTAATATACATGAATGTACATTTATTAATTAACTTTTTTCTTACAGATGCATACATCATTAAGGAAAGTTACATCGCAAAAGTGAATTGGATTAGTCCATTTTATCAGTTACACAGTGGATCTATTTCAATTTTTAATAATGCTAATAATAAGCTTAATCGAGTTAGTTTTTAGAAAGAAAGCGGATATTTATAAAATAGTTATAATCATAAATAATGTCAAAAAGTTTAAATTAATTTTATATTGAAAATTTTTTATATTTTTTTTGAATCTTAGTACCTTATACCTATCCGAATTGCTTACTAATTTCTTAAGAGTGGAACAATCGTGGAATTGTGTTATTAAACATATCTTAGACTCAAAGTAATAACTTTTTTATAAAAATTAACGATTTTTTTAACTTTTGTATTGACTTGAAATAATATTCAGTACAGAAACAAGTTATTTTAATGGCGATTCAAAGCAAAAAATGTATTCGCGTCTTGAGCGTATACTCACCTCAATTTATTTTAATAAAATCTCGAAAAAAATAAGTTATACTTTGTTCAATTTTGGAATTGTTTTCTTATTTTTATTTTAAAATTTTTTAGTAACTGCATAAATATATAATTTTTAATCATTTGAAATTGTTACAAAAAGAACTGCACTACACACATTGTAAACAAAAACAAAATTAGAATATTAACTAATGTAATTAACAAAATTTTTTTTAAATATCTTGAAATAAAAATAATTTTACTTATGCCACCAAAGTCTGAATTTGTTTTCCATGGAAACATTCCAGTTTAGTCCTTAGGGGTCGAATGGTTTTTGTAGCAGCGATATTTCGTTTAGTTTCTTCCAGGTTTTCTTGCCGTTGACATATGTAAATTTTTTTTTTTTTTTTTCATATACAAATTTATTTATTGTATTTTCAAAAATGAACTAACAATAAGTAATCAAATCTTAAATCTAAATATAATTATTAGGCCCGACCAATATCGGACATAAGCTTAGTGATAGTTATAAATAATACATAAGTAGTGATAATCAAAAATGTAAATGTAAATAAAATAAAAATTAAAAAATAGCATTATTAAAATTGTATTTTTAGTTTTAAAAAAATTGTATTTTTTGGAAAAAGTTAAAGGGCTTTTTATGTATAGAGCTAAGGTTATATATCTATAAAACAAAAGTTGAATGTCTTTTATAAAGTATTCTGTAGCCCGTAAAAGTTCTTTTAATTTAATGAAAAATACTTTCTTTTTTGTCTCAAGTATTTGTAAAGAAGGATACAAAATTAACACTATTGCGTTCCAATTGATAGGAAAACTTATTTTTCTAGCGACTTACAAACTGGTGCTATTGTACATTGGACCAGACTATCATCGTCCTTTCCAATGTACAAAATTCCACGTTGTCAATTCACTTTATAGGCACACATTAGTCTTATTTCTGTCAAGTACTTAAAAAAAAAGAACATAAAGCGAACATATTTGAATTCCAATTGATCGGAACACTTCAATTTTTGGGGCTTGTTAACCTGTGTCATTGTGCATTGGGCAAAAACATGATTGTCCTTTCCAATGTACAAGATTCCACACAAACACTTCACTTATATGTACACATTAGTCACAAAAACTAGTTATTTGTGAACAAATTTTGAATCCAATTGTTCCAAGCACTTCTTACTTAAACAGTTTGTTAACCAAAGTATTTGTACATTGGAAAAGAACATCATTGCTCCTTCCAATGTGCAAAATTCCACACAAACAACGCACTTTACGTGCGTGAAAAACAAAAAGAACTTGGAACACTTGGAATCCAAAAGATCTGGACACTACATTCTTATACGTCTTTTTAACACTTGCTAGTGTGCATTGGACAGGAACATCATTGTCCCTTCCAATGTACAATATTCCACACATACACTTCACTTTATCTGTCCACATTAACCATATAAGCTTGTTTGCGTAACGCACTTGTATAAAGCGAACAAAATTGGATTCCAATTGATCCAAACACTTCATTTCATGTCGGCAAGTTAACCAAAGTTTTTGTGCATTGGACAAGACAAACATCGTCTTTTCCAATGTACAAAATTTCACACTTTCCATTCACTTTGCATAGTCACATTAGTCCTGTAGTTTACATTACTTAGCTCTTTCTAAAAGTAATAGAAAGCGAGCTTATTTTATATCGTATTGATCGGAACACATCTTCTCTTCACTACATGTTAAGCAAAGCAATTGTACATTGGAAGGGACAAGAACACCATTGTCCCTTCCAATGTACACAATTCCACACTTAAATTTCACTTCAAAAAAATCACTTTCACAAAGGTTTTTATATAAATTACTTACTTAGTTGGCTCTGTCGGGAACAAATTCAGCTTCTATCCTGTAGGTCAACCCATAGTACATCTGTGGCTCCTGGAAATTAAGTATATATTGTTAAAATCTATTATAAATAAGTAAAAGAAACAATAAATATATACTTACATTTTTACTTTTGCTGTGTGATGCTCCCAGTAATCCATGTTTTTTTCACCATCACTTTTGTTTTGTTCACTTTTCTCTCTGTTGGTAATATGTGGACAAGATAATCTACCAATTTTTGTTTACATATTACCAACTTTGGCAAGGATTTTGGCGCAAAATCATTTTTTATCCAATTTGCGCCAATTCCTGCCAAGAAAATTTATATTTTGTAAATAACTAAATGACATTTTACTAAGATGGTGCGATAGAGAAAGGCATAGAAATTAGTCATATTTGCTATATCTACCGCAAGAACTTAGTAAAGCGAATTCTCTTCAATTCGCCGGTGTCGCCTCTAGTTAGTACTCTATGGTTTACGCGTTTATAACGAAGAATTCATTTGACAATTACTTTTGTGCCTTGTTTGATGCATACAATCTTTTGACATTTACTTTGTAAAATGTGTGAGAAACACAGAGTTGTATCTAATGCGTGTACCTGTATTAAATGTGCCTTGTTTCCAAGTTGTTAAGACCGTGGCACAATGAATCTTTATTAGGCTGCGCCGTGTAGGGAAACTCCATGGTGGAGAAAATCCTTACATAGCGTCTATACCTGATATAATATCAAATATATTTCTATCAGCAAACGTCAAATTTCATAGCAGAGAGAATCATATTACGTGTGGACTGCAATATTAGTGTTATATTACTATTATATCACATATTATAATATTGTCTTCATAATATATATTTAGAAAACAATATTATGATATCAAGTGTCAAAAAACGCACACATGCATAAATACGTGAAGAGAATTTTGTGTATAAAAGTGAAAATTAATATTTTTTGATACAAATAATGCTGAAATGTTTTGATTATACACGATGTATTAAGGAAATGCCAAAATTTGTATGACACACACAATACTATTACAATAAACGGAGATGTTTGCTGCACGACTGCATGATAATTATGAAATATTATGATATTTTCAATAGTACGTTTTCCCCTACATAGATATTAATATTAATGTAAATATATTTTTCTATTCATTCTGCCGACGTTCTCTCTCATATTCTATCAGAGTTAATATCAGGTATAGACGCTATGTTAAGTCCGGCCAAAGGCCGGCAGTGCAGAAAATCGTTATTAGACAGGAAAACTTTGGCAGGCAGAAAATCTTTATTAGGTTGCGCCGTGTAGGGAAACACCATGGTGGAAAAAATCCTTAAGCCCGTCCAAAGGCCGGCAGTGGAGAAAATCGTTACTAGACAGGAAAACTTTGCCAGGTAGAAAATCTATATTAAGCCCCCCGTAGACGACATGTTTTTTGCGGCTGACTTGTCAAATTTCCCAGTGTAAGCCATGTACATGTACCTTTAAAAATTTACTTCTGTAAAAGTCAGACGCAAAGTCTTCTGACAAAATTTCAATTAGAGCGTGTTCTATTTTCTTCTGACAAGGCTTCTGTCACAGATATAATCAGATATGGCAGCACTGACGTATGTCAAACGCCCGTATCAGATTTTAGTTAACCCCATTTTTCGAAGAGTTAAACTCTAGGTGGCATCCTGAAAAACAATGTGATAGAAGAAAAAACTATACATTACCCAGAATTTTGCCAAAAAAAATGTAAACAAACAAAATGCAAAGAAAATTTTTCATTATTTTTATTTAAAAAAATTTAAATACATAAAATTTGAAGATAAAATACATTTTTAATAAATTTAAATTTGTCCCAACGCGTTGGCTGAACATCGGAATGGTAAGTTCAATCTGAAAAACAAGAAATAATGTTTAAATAAGTATATATGCCCAAAATTTTTGTTGACTTACAGGTAGAAGATAGATGCACGCACTCAAATTTGTTTTTCTTATAAATACTGCCGCCGGACACAATTTTTTGGATGGTAAGAACTCCTTGACACATAAAAACATATTTACTTGTCTGCCGGCCAAAAAAATTATTAGCTGAAGATGGAAATGGTAAGTAAAAGCTGGAAAAAAAGAAATTAAGTTTTATATACATATGTAAGTATGTGCTTGATAAAATGTTTATTTATTAACTTACAGACACACTGATGTACTCACATATGCACTATGTGTTTTGATGATGGTTCTTCCAGCAGGAGCATTTTTGAAGAAGGTATGCAATGGTATGTACAGAACTTGGCCAGTGAATTTACCATACCGGGCTGGCGAATGCTCTTAATGCCTAAAGATAAGCACCTTGCGTCTTTTGGCACAAACGATCCGTCAGGTGTTGTGTTTTTGGGGACTTAGTTGCAGCAAAATTATCAAGAAATGCTGTAAGTATTAAAAAAACGTGAATATGTTAATATACATATATGTACGTATGAAAATTAAAATTATTAACACCTGACCAAAAAAAGGGGTGTTATAAGTTTGTAGTGTGTGTCTGTGTATATGTATGTCTGTCCGTGTCCACGTACAGCCCAAACGGCTGGACCGATTTTGATTTAGTTTTTTCTGTTTGAAAGATGACTTGACTCGAGAATGTTCTTAACTATATTTGAAGAAAATTGGTCCAGCCGTTTAAGATAGATATATCGGGTGTTTTTTAAATTTAAAATTTTTATTTTTTAGGTGTGTTTGGCCGGCGAGAGGTGGCAAAAATATATTAAATTTAGTGTGTTATTAAAGTAAATTTAAGATTTTAAAAGTGCTGTTGAACTTATGTATTTATTGTTATGATAAAGTTAGAATTTTTGAAATTATTGTGAAAATTAAACAATATTTAATTAAAAAACTTTATATTTTTAAACAAAACTATTTGTAACTCTGTTGAATGTGTCATTAATAAATCAGGAATTTAAATTTGTTAAAATCAACTATTTTAATACATATGTATATGTTAGTACTCACCTCGCAAGATGTTCTTAAGCCATCGAAATGCGATTTATTTTCCATGGCAGCATCATCGGCAAACAGTGCAATATACTCTCTTATTGCAAGTGATGCTCGCTAAAAGCAAATAGGGGCGATTTAAATCAAATATTCTCTTGAACTTGCGACAGAGATCCATGTGACACCAAATATAATTGTCTATCTGAAACTATACGTATTAAACATTTTATTAAAGAAAATCAGTTATATTTAATATGTTTTATATACATACTTACATTCTTGGAAAGGTTTTTTGAACATTTTGTTTAACTAAAAGTTTTACGAGCTGGTGGTGAAAATTTCATTTTATCCGAAAATAGAAATACATTATAAATTTTACATACCACTTGTACCAAAGTCGACAATACATACAATACCATACAAATACCATACCATACATACAATACCATATTAAGTCATCATATGCCGACTGAATTTGTAGTTCATTCATCTTCTTTTTATAAATAATAATAAAATTTAAATCGTTAATATAAATGTACATACATATAGATGGTCACAAGTAGAAAGCCCCTCGTTACAAAAATTTATTCCAATATTGTAAAACATAATAATTTTACAATCAGTTGTACAAAATAGTTGCACTGTTTTGTTACTGTTCCTCCTGTAAATTTTGCAGTTATTTGAGTTAGGGTATGTGCACTATTATGAAAGTGCTCTAAGTCATATATATTCTTGCTTCTCAATTTTTAGTTCATCTTTTATTAAATTATTATAAAATAATTATATGAAGTTGATTTTTTTTCGACATTATCTTGTCTAGATCCATCATGTTTTGCTTGAAACAGCATCACCTCGTGTAGGATATGGCTCTTCACCACGCATGATGGTCTTGAGTAAGGAGAAGCTTAAATGCAAACATATGCATAATATATTTTCGCTGCACTTACTCCTGGATTTAATGAAAATCTTAACAAAGTTAGGCTGTTTATCGAGATTTTGCATAATTTTCAGATTATCCTTGATGCCATCCCAGCAAACAATAATGCAAAAGTTAAAAAAATTACTCTTGAGAAGTAAAAAACTATTTAAAATTCAGTGGGTACTTAATAATAATAACGAGATTGATACAAAATCATTTTGTTTTATATCAATCTTATGTTTACTGGGACACTAAAATAATACAATTCATAAATATATGTACATATGTATATAAAACATAAACATTAAATTTAACACATTGAACAGTAAAGCAAAAATTAGAAAAATAGTAAATAAATTTTTGTTTACAATTTGGAAAACGTGTAGTGCAGGTATAGTTTTATGTGTTGTGTTTTGTTTAAGTTTTTATAACATATAATATTAATGGGATCAGTGTTATATTTTGTTAGTGTTGTTTCAGTATGTGATGCATTATTAGTGTTGTTTTAGTATTTGATGCATTAGTAAATAAATAATAAGAGTAGCAAATAAGAATATAAAATAAGTTAATTATAGAAAATAAGTAAAAGCAATTAATTTAATGTATTAAAGCAAAAAATGATAAACGGAACTAGGTTTTTAAAAGTGAATTTTTAATAAAGGAATCAATGAATACAAAAGTGTATTTTAATGCGATGTAATGGTCTGTACGGTTAGTATTCCTACTGATATACTAAAATTTATTTGTTAGTCACGCATAAAAATTTTTGTTTGAAATTCGGTTCCTTCAGCTTTGCATTGAAGTACTTAAGAACGAAATATATTCTAATTCTAATGAAAAGATTTAAAATGTCGTCATGTTTTATTACGCTACAACATAAATAAGGCTTCTCTTTGATAAGTTCGTTGAAAATAATTTGTCGTATATCCAGTCGGTGGCAGTTTGCGTTAAACAGATCATGAAATTTATTTTCTAGTGTCCTAAAAAAGTCTACGAAGCCTTGTGGGGGTTTTGTCAGATGACATTTGTCGAATTGTTTGTGGAATGTAAAATAATAGTCATTTAGTATGTCTTCGTCGGGTTCAAAGTTCGGCAAGGGATTAGAGCAGATGTGCATTTGATTTAATTTGTAGTAAAAGTACCCACATATATATACAAAAGCATTTCTTTCTAATACTAAACTTTCTTGCCTATCAATGCTATTGTCATGAACGTCAGTCTCTCTAATGGTAGGGCAAGGATTGGGCAAAGCATGAAATTCGTCCCATTGGGTATTATTTTGGTCAAAACTATAAGCTGCGTCCACAATTGAAAAGTCTAGGATTTGGTCCTCTGCCGAAACGCCCTCACAGTTTCCATTTACGACAACGTTTACATAATGAAGGCCCCAACGTTTTTGGAAGGAACTTGAAAAATTTCTTGGCGTTATTCGGACAGAGTTTCCAGACCCTTTTCGAATTTGTCCAAAAAAGTGTTCTAAATGGTCCTGTGTTAGTCTACGTGTTTTTAATCCTTGAAAACCTTCTTGACTAAGATATGACCAAAGACTTTTTAAGGCCGAAATGTTGGTAAGCCAACCAGTGGTGAACTTAAAAGTCCTGGTTATGTCAGTCCCCTTCTCATCTATGACTTTAAAACTTCTAATTTTTTTTGAGGCCTGTCGCAAAAGTTCTAATTGGTCAACTGAGCTATTGAAAATTACGCTTTCTGCACGACTATTAAATATGTCAAAGAGGTCATTGAAAAATTCTAAATACTCGGCCGTATTTAAATATGTGACGAATTTATTGGGATCTAATCTACCTGAAGCTTGCGATGTGCGCATACCTTTAGCTACAGTCCGACTTAAAACCTGAGATGCTAAGTCAACTCTCATTCGTTGAAAGTTATTAGGATTAATGTGATCCGGACTTAGCTTAGGAGCACATTTTAAAGAATTAGAAGAGTCCCTGCTATAAAAGTGAATAACGTCTTTCCACGATACTAGTTTATTATTAAAATATATTTTGTGATCTAAGTTAAGAAGACAATTTCGCGCACTTTTCAACAAATGTGGACTATCATGCATGAAATATATTTTACTATCGTTAACTACAAAATAAGGCCGATGCTCACTAACTCCTACGATTTTCGAAAAATTAACAAAATTGCCACCTTGGTCGCAAACGAATTGGCAAGGCTTTAATCCTATCAACTGTAATTTAGATATTGCCTCGAAAATGTATTTTTTCATTATACTACCCTTACAACTACCGTGTACAAAGAAATATGACACTGCTTGCGACCAACTGTTGCCACCTATACCACTTGCCATTATAACCATAGCACCAGTTGCTAAATTTCGTGAACGATTTTCGTCCCCGAAATCCTGTAAACCTATTATTTTGTCAGCGAACCTATCATATTCAAGGAAGGTTTTCAAAGACATTTCGTCGCATGATACACTTATGTATTTTTCTTCCTCTTTAAAATCGCGTGCACGCAGCTTTAAAGCTTCAAATGTCCCACTTAAATTTCCGGGAGTTTTTGGCCAGTCTTGTACAAAACGACGTAAAGTTCTTACATCGGGCCAATCTAGTAATTTCGACAAATAACGATAAACTAACGGAGATAGAAAATTTACCGCGAGCGCAATTAATTTTAAACCGAGGGTATACCGACGACTTTTAGAAGATCTGTTATGATTAATTAAACTGTTTTCTAAGCATACCGACATGGAATTTGATATTTTAGATGACATATCATTTTTCTTCTTCAGCTCGAATTCCAATTTTTCTACTTTTTGTTTATATTTATCTAATTGTTTAGATAACCTAACATTAGCTGCCCTTAACTTAGATTTATTACGTCTTTCCTTTAAATAAAGTGTCCTGTAATGGTCGAGTGCAGTTTGGAGTGTCTTTAATTTTGAAGAGTATTTTTTTTTGTCACGTGATGTCAAATTTTCTCTTATGTATTCGTCATCTTCCAACACTAGGTCGGCTATGTCCTCGTCGTCAATCACGTCACTACCTACTGCCTCATACAAACTATCTTTTGTCAATTCTTCATTCGTTCGCATGTCTACGTTTTGTAAATCTTGTCCTAAAACGTTTTCATTTAGCCTGTCATTTAAAATTGGAATTGGAGCTGAATTTGAAGATATATTTGAACCTAGTTCCGAGTATTCATTATTTGGTACAGCAAATTTAGAAATTTTATTGCCAAAAATGAACTCCTCCGAAAAATGCCGACTACATGCATACAACCGCTTTGTGTTAGATTCAACGCATAAAATGCGAAGCCATTGAGCACGTCTAAAAAATTAAACAAATTTGGAGATTTAGTGAGGGTAACTTATTACGTCAGGAGTCATGATTAATTGTAATGCACTTTTATTTTAAATTTTTACAATTTATGCTTTATCAATCAATTTACAAATGTAATATGCATTTGTATAAATATGAATAAAAGAACAGTACATTTAATAATGATATATATTAGTCTATAAAACAATACATTAATAATAAAAATATTAATTATGACCAAAAACCACTCAGTTGGAATAAAATATTAGTGAAAGAAAAGAGTTTTAGTAAAGTTTTGCTAAAAACACATTAAGTTATTTTTGGATTTTTTTAAATTAGTAATATTATAAATATATGTAACGCTAAAATATGTAAATAAACTAAAAACAAAACATTAAAAAATCCCCAACACCATTACGTGAAACAAAATTTTTTTTTTTTTAGGCTGGATCTACTTGTGCATCAAATGTCAGTTCTCTACCGCAAATGTAAATTTTTATGGGCGTAAACACCCCCAATTTTTTTTACTTAAAAGTACTTTCAAAAAATAATTTTTGGAAAAAAAGTACCTTTTGTTTTTAAAAAAGTACTTTTTTCCCAAAAAGTACTTTTTTTGCCAAAAAGTACTTTTTTTTTAAAAGTACCTTTTGGAAAAAAAGTACTTTTTGGAAAAAAAGTACTATTTAGAAAAAAAAAGTACTTTTTGGAAAAAAGGTACTTTTTAAAAAAAAGTACTTTTTTTTTAAATGTACTTTTTTCTAAAAAATTAATTTTTTTTAAAAAGTACCTTTTGGAAAAAAAGTACTTTTTGGAAAAAAGGTACTTTTTAAAAAAAAGTACTTTTTTTTAAAATGTACTTTTTTCTAAAAAAATAATTTTTTTTAAAAAGTACCTTTTTTCCAAAAAGTACTTTTTTCCAAAAGGTACTTTTTAAAAAAAATTAATTTTTTAGAAAAAAGTACATTTTTTTACCTAAAAAGTACCTTTTTTCCTAAAAAGTATTTCTTCTTAAAAATAATTTCTAAAAAACAGGTAATTTTTTCCAAAAGCACCTTTTTATAAAAAGTACCTTTTTCCAAATACATATTACTTTTTTCTAAAAAGCACACTATACGACTTAATTATTATTAATTCAGATGTAAAATGTTTTAATAATATGAATTCGCAGGAATTTAAAGTTTCTAACATCGTTTCCTGCATTTACCCTCTTAAGTACTTTTCTTGGGCCTTCCGAAAATACATGAATTCTCTAACCTTTAAAAGTATACATATGGAACGGTAGTTTCATGTTGCATTGATGTTGTGGTTTTATCTGCAGTTTACTTAATACAGCCACCCACATTAAAAAAAAATTATTGAACATCTTCCATATGTTATGTTACTCCTTATGTGGAAGGAGTAAAATAATTTAAAGAAGTGGTTGTAAAAGTGTGCGTGGTTGAAAAAAAGTAGCTTATAATTCAATCCAGAGTTCCAGTTAAATGTTGTGAATATTTTAGGAAGATTGTTCCAGAGGTTTAGTCTCCTATAAGGCACAAATAAACACACATTCCGTTTTATATACAAGTATGTAGCTGAGCCCGGTAAACGTTGTCGTACCCTCAATAATTTATTCTTTTTTAACTTTAAATTTGCTATACCTCTTCACTCTATGATCACTTGCAGTTACTTTAAAGAATGTATTAGATGTTAAAATGTAGAAATATTTTTTTAATTTCATTTACTTTTTGTCATATTTTGTCGACAACCAAGTTAGCTACATTAAAATCAAAATACGTTCAAGAATTGTTAAAATCATTTGATGAATTTATGGCTCGACAGTACGGCCCTAATTGGCAAACCATGAATATATAGTAATGTGCAGAACAAAAGCAAAAAAAATGCTATTTGACTTAAAATTTAAATATTTTAGACATTTTATTATTTCAAGCAGCTCATTTAAAAAACTTTTGTAGGCATTCATACTAGAAAACGAATTCGCATTTTAATTTTTAATATTATTTCCTGAAAAATAAAATAACTAATATTCTCAACCCATGTATCGGTATTGCTGAACTTTCTTATATTTAAACAATTAAGAATCTAAAAACATTAGATAAGCGGCTGTTACTTATTTAAAAGTGTAATAAAAATATATTTCTAGTTTGCTGATTACTGCATTATTACTGATTAATTACGTATTGAGCAGTTTTGTGTACCACTTCGAAAAACTTCCGCAGCTTATCATAGCTAAATGCATTTCAAATAATCCAAAAGCTCGTTTTCTGTTCCTACTGAGGTTATATCTCGAAATTTTAGTGTGCATTATGGTACAACTCGAAACCGTGCCAGAGAAGCCAATTGAAAAAGTTACATACTAAGAAAATACTATAGTTGACCAAGAGATAGATATTTAAAAAAAAATACAGGTAAATCTTGTATTTAGTTCATAGAATTTTATGTATTAATTTTATGGATTAATTTGGTGCTTTTGTTATGTACAGCTTCATATCGATAACTTTCGAAACCCCAGTTTTTTTAAGAAATATTTTATTCAATACGATACATAGGGCATATAAATACAAATAAATTATGCTTAAGAGTTTTTGTTGCTTATAATGTATATTCTGATATAATCGTCTCCGTTTATTTTTGCGGAGTTTGCTGTTTTTGTTTTGCACAGTACTGTATGTACATATCTAATCCATATCTATACCAGATGATGCAATTAACATAGTAAACAAAAATTAAAAATTTAAAAAACGCAAAATATATCCAGAAAAGTTATAATATCCTTTAAACGGTTGGACTGATCAAGTCACCTTTTAAAAAGAAAAAAAGTAAATCAAAATCGTTCCATCCGTTTGGTAAGTATTTGAACTAGAGATGGGCGCGTGTCGTGTTTTTTTCGTGACACGAACACGCACGACTCAACACGTAGTGTTCGTGTCAGAAAATCTGATTTCGTCCGTGTTGTGTGGTTTCGTGTTGGGAAAATCTGTTGGCATGCGTGTTTGGTACGTGTTGAACATCATGGTATTCATGTTCGTGCGAGTCGTGTTGGAAAAATTCCACACGCCCATCGCTATGTGAACTCGTGCAGACACACAGACACTGCAAACTTATATCACCCCTGCAGGAAATCGAATTAGTGTCCAACTAGTATTTTACTAGTACAGAAACCACCACCACTAGTTCCCCACAGTAAACTTTCAATAACATCTTAATGCTCAAATAGGCATTGAGTAAGTTTAGAAAATTACTACTGCCATTGGTACAAGTTTAGTACTAGTTAATTACAAGTTCTTTTGCAAAGAAAAATTCTACAAAATTGGTGGTTTTATTCCTTTGTTACCCAGTGACAACTGCTAGTTACAATTCGCAATTATTTATCCAAATTAGATAACTAGATATTTTCGTTTTGGGTTTTCATACAAATTCTACTTATTTGGAAATAATTTTTTGCTTTCCAAATGCAATCTGTTTTAAAATAATGTTAATTTATATTTATAGTTTAGTTAACTAATTTAATTTGTACTGATAGTAACTATTTTTCTCATTTCATAAATGTATTCAACTAAAAAATTAATATTTGAAAGATAAAAAAAATTTGATACCCATATTGCCTATATTAAAAAACAAATAAAATATAGCGCGATTTTCGCGTTTTATGCAAATAATTACAAAAAAAATTAACTGAGATTATTTTAAAACAGATTCAATTTCAAAACATTATTTTTAAATACGTTAAATTTGTATGAAAACCCGAAACGAAAATATGTATTTAGTTAAATATCTCAATTAGTAGCTCGCAAGTGGTCAAGTTTTATATACCATTGGATGCTTCTTAAAAAACTCTTTTCGATGATATCAAATTTTATTTATGTTGTCTTGGAGCAAAGTATAAAAAAATTCGAAATACTGAAAAAACACCTTTTTTAATAATGGTCCAGCTCGCGGATGGTCAATGCTAGAACCAAAATATTGTGGGAATCATTATAAAACATATCAAGCTTTATTTTCAGAGGGGTAACAAAATCACTTTTTTCACTTCCATACAAGTTGAGTCGCTCTAATGTACATATGTGTAACGAAACTATTGTACAGTTTCTGTTCCTTATTAAAATTATATATGTGAATAAAGGTTCTGCCTGGGCTATTTTGTGCATAGAAATTGGAAGAAATATTTCCATAATACATGTTTGGGAACAAATATACTTTAGGTCCTCCTCGCATAAATAAATAAAAACTATCCTATCCGATAAATAAAAATAAAAAATTAAATGAAAAAATTGGCGGCAAGCCTTCGTTCCTGAGTTATGGGGCTTTAAAGATTTCATATAGAAGTGTGATTTAGCATTGTACCTATTTCTGTATGTAAAGGGCCAATATTGGTATCAATTAACAGAAAGAGTATTTAGTAAGTACCGCCGTGTTGGGAAAACCCATGGTGGAGAAAATCCTTAAGCCCGTACAATAAATTATTAAAGATCATCTCAAAAGTTTTTAAATGATACCAATAATGAATGTATTGGATAAAAAATACAACAAAGAATCACAATTGTATACTGGAACTTTGAATGCCTATAACTCGGGAACAAAGGCTTGCCGCCAATTTTTTCATTTAATTTTTTATTTTTATTTTTCAATTTTGTATCGGATAGGATAGTTTTTATTTATTTATGCGAGGAGGACCTAAAGTATATATATGCCGTGATCTTGTGAACACTGTTTAAGGGTTGGTTTCCTCGATTTACATACATACAAAGATAATGAGCTTAATTAATTTCAAATATAACAAAATTTGAATGTATGTTAAAAAAAGGAAACCCACTTTCAGTGTTAGCAAAAACACATAATTAACTTATGTATGTATGTACATACATACGTGTTTGTGTGTCTGCCGGCCAGACCCTTATGTAGATGTGGAATTGTAAACACTTAAAGGGTTCGTTTTCTTTATTTCCATACAGACAAATATTAGCATATTTATTAATTTCAAATATAATGAAATTCATCTGTATATTATAAAGAAAACCAACTTACAGTATTAGCAAAAACACAAAACACATTACCAACTTATGGATGTACATACATACATACATATATATTTGTGTGCCTGCCGGCCAGACCTTATGTGGATGTGTGTTAAGAAAGACTGTTGAAGGTTTTGTTTCCTTTATTTCCATACAGACAAATAAGAGCACTTGGAAATTTCAAATATAAGTCTGTATGTTAAAAGAAAACCTAACAACACACAGTATTCGATAAACACACAAAACACTATTGCAAACAACACACTTCTGGGTCTGCCGGCCACACCTTTATTGAGTGCCAATACTGTTTATCAAATATATGTGCGTTCCAAATTCCAAACAGTATCTGGCACTCATTGAATAAATATTTTCTCACTTATAAATTCAAATACTAACCTTTCGGGATTCTTCGGGAACCGATGGAGCTTCTCCACATCTTGGCAGCCCTTTATGCACTTTCGACTCCTGCAAAGAGTAATGGGAATCATTATTTATTAAATTAAATATATAAAATAAGTACTTACATGTTTATTTTCCTTAGAATTTGCTTAATACAGGATCTGGAAAAGAAATTTATAATTAATAAAAGTTAAAAAAATATAAACAAAACAACTTACCTCTTTGAAAAACTGCAATACAATGGCCACAACAATGGCTGCTGCCATAAAATTTGGGGTGGAATGCAGGAATCATGAAAAGGCGCGAATTTATGCATTTTTTCCATAAATTTGCGCCTTTTCATCATTTTTTTAGGAAAAACTTCAATTGAAAATAAAATTATTTCAATTGACGTTTAACCTGTGAAAATGACAAAGAAAGGCATATGCAAAACAATATCATTCTGTCCTTTAATTAATATGGGGTTAAATGATATTGCCACTTGGGATGCCAATCGTCAATTTTTCGGAAAAATTACGTGGCAGTGTTTTCCCGTGTCCAATCTGCCTAACCTGTGGCCTCTGTCATCAGCTGATTTTGTTATGCAAAATATGTCGTCAAAAATCTATGCCGTGAGGAAACATTTAGCGGCGTTCCACTATTGACGGAAGCATTAGCCGGCTGAAGTTGATATATTAGAACACCTATATATATATCTTTTTTTTTAACTATTAAATAACAATCATGTACATGCAATAAAATTGCGTTACATTTTTATATCCTAACATGATTCTTCGAATTTAAAGAAAAATTCCTTAAAATGACTGAACTTTTTACGGCGAAAAGAAACACTTTTGTGCCGGCAACACTCCATTCTGAAACGGAGGCCGACATAGGTTTGTGCAAAAGCTGTGCGAAATATTTACAAAGTTAATAGAAAAGACAGAATATAATTTCATATATTTATTTTTAAGAAATGGAGAAAGATTTAATAAAGATACGTTTTTAATATTATCTGTACATATGTATATGAAATATACATTCTGTATTCATTTTAAAACTACTTTTCACAAAATTGTTAATAAAATTGGAGCACAGATCAGCTGTTGTACATGCACGTTTGTGACCAAATATTATAAACCGTCTGTAAAACAACAATTTTGACAGACATGCAGAATTACATCTGAGTTAAAAAGTTGAGATGTCAGACGTAAGAAACATGTCGTGTACGACCTGCTTTAGGCTGCGCCGTGTAGGGAAACACCGTGGTGGAGAAAATCATTAAGCCCGGCCCACAGAATCACAGAATACACAGAAGTCACAGAATATTAACCAGAATCCTCACTTCTGAGTTAAGCGAAATCGTCGTATCAGCTGATGGATAAATGGCAGAAGGGAGAAAAAAGATATGCTTTTTACATGTATAAAAAGCAATAGCTATACATAGCATTTGTGAACATATGATTGTGAAAAACTACAAAATTAAATATTGCAAAAGTGAATTATTTTACACGTATTTTTAATAAAATTTAAATATTTGCATAAATGAGCGGTGATTTTTGTTTTAAACTTTTTAAGTAAAGGCCAGTGGTGTTCGTCAACTAGTGATTATAAATTGCGACCTAAATAACATGAAAAAGTTAAAATATTTGCAAAAACAATTCCATGAGTTTTCATTGCCACAAAATCAATTTAATTTAAAACTATTTTTTTATGCTTAATATACTTTAAATACAATAAATATTAATGTAATCGGTGTTAAACCTATTCGTATTACGTGTTCTCAATGATATCTGCCAATGCATCGCTCTGGAATGGGTTGTTTTTTATGAAATTTGGATGAAGGCACTGAAAATAAAGCCATTCACTGTGCTGTGCATGGACGCTTGTGGTATAACTGGCCAGCAAACTATTCCATCACCATATATTACTTTGGCCGGACCACCTTTAACAGCTGGTGCTACTCAAGAGCGTGCTACCAAATAGAAATGTAAGCGTGCTACCAAATAAAAATTCACGTGTGCTTCTACACCTAAAGTGGTACCCGGCCACATTTTTTGGATCCGTAAGTGCCTACACAAATGTGTAATACTCTACGCTGGGCTGCAAACTATTCCAGCATCTTATATTGCTTTGGCCGGGCCACCTCTAACGCTGCTTAACAGCGTGCCACCAAAAAAGATGTACGCAAACAGTTCAGAAGTTTCCAGCAAGTCAGCTTGTTTTACAACAAAACGGTAAATTTTATTTGAGCAATATTTCAGTATTTTAAATATTAATTGTCAGCGTTTATTCTAGAAAATCGTTAGGCCTCTTTGTTGGTAAATGCAACAAGGCCAGAAGCAAATACTGGCCGAACATTTATACCCAATAATCAGACATATGCATCCATTTCTGGCTAGTAAGATCAATGGTATGTTGCTTGAAATATTAGCTGACCAAAAAACTGTTGCAGAAATTTTTTTCTTTGGCTGGCCCACCTTTACCAGCTGCTAAAACAACTT
Organism: Tachina lurida; assembly: GCA_944452675.1. NCBI lineage: Eukaryota > Metazoa > Arthropoda > Insecta > Diptera > Tachinidae > Tachina > Tachina lurida. Next base: position 15,532,764 of record OX101757.1, on the reverse strand, counting down.
GGAAAGATGATTCAAAAGGAACTATTGCAGAAAGAAAGTTTGGGTGCTCTCGCTAATATTAAAAGAAGCAAAGAAAAGCATTTCCGCCCAAAAAGCCATTATACTATGCAAAGCTGCAGTGCACACAACTTTTTGGTTTCGCTCGTTCCACGGGGCGCTATACCAGCCACAATCCACCTTTATTATGCCCCAACACCATGATGAACAAAGGAGCAGACGGCTCCCATAAATAGAGAAATTAGAGATTTAATAACATCATTACACGCTATAACTTTGAGAAACTTTTTCGAGGTAAAGTTATTTTTTATTTTAATATATATGAATGTGCATTTATTAATTAACTTGTTTTCTTACAGGTGCACACATCATTAAAGAAAGTTACATCGCAAAAGTGAATTTGATTAGTTTATTTATTTTATCAGTTATACAGTGGATATATTCCAATTTTTAATAATGCTCATAAAATTAGCTTAATCGAATCGTTTTTTTGTGTCAGTAGTTTTTTAGAAAGAAAGGGATATTTATAAAATAGTTATAATCATAAATAATGTAAAAAAGTTTACGTACACACTACTTTTTTATGGCTATGACTGCACTATTATAAATCTCTTTTCTTTCTAAAAACTGTTGATACAAAAAGATCTGATTCGATTAAGCTAATTATGATAGTTATTAGCATTATTAAAAAATTGAAAGGTGTACTGAAATTTTAGAGGTCCACTGTAGATCCAATTTAAGAGTTGTTTTTTGCATTAAAGTAATTTTATATTGAACATTTTTAATATTTTGTCTGAATCTTAGTACTTTATACCTATCCGAATTGCTTACCAATTTCTTAAGAGTGGAACAATCGTAGAATTGTGTTATTAAACAAATCTTAGACTCAAAGTAATAACTTTTTTATAAAAATAAACGATTTTTTAAACTTTTGTATTAACTATATTCAGTATAGAAATAAGTTATTTTAATAGGAGATCCAAACCAAAAGAGGTCTTCGTTTCTTGAGCGTATACTAACCTCAATTCGCAGAAATAAAATTTAAAAAAAAATAAATAAAATTTTGGAATTGTTTTCTTATTTTTATTTTAATTTTTTTTTAGTAATTGCATAAATATGTATATAATTTTTAATAATTTGAAATTGTTACAAAAAGAACTCCACTACACACATTGTAAACAAAAACCAAATATAAATATTTACTAATGTAATTAATTAAATTTTTGTTAAATATCTTGAAATAAAAATACTTTTACTTATGCAACCAAAGCCTAAAGTTGTTTTCCTTTCAAACATTCGTCCTAGTTTTTTTCCAGGTTTTCTTGCCGTTCAGATATGTAAATAAAATAAAAATTAAAATTGTATTTTTAGCTTTAAAAAAATTTTATTTTTTGGAAAAAGTAAAAGGGCTTTTTATTTATAGAACTAAGGCTATATATCTATAAAACAAAAGTTGAATGTCTTTTATAAAGTATTCTATAGCCCGTAAAAGGTCTTTTAATTTAATGAAAAGTACTTTCTTTTTTGTCTCAAGTACTTGTAAAGAAGGACACTAAATTAACACAATTGCGTTCCAATTGATTGGAAAACTTCTTTTTCTAGCGATTTACAAACTGGTGTTATTGTACATTGGACAAGACCATCATCGTCCTTTCCAATGAACACAATTCCACATTGTCAATTCACTTTATATGCACACATTAGTCTTATTTCTGCAAAGTACATGTAAAAAAGAACACATAGCGAACACATTTGGATTCCAATTGATCCGAACACTTCACTTTTTTGCGGTTTATTAACCTGTGTCATTGAACATTGGACAAGAACATGATTGCCCCTTCCAATGTACAAGATTCCACACAGACAGTTCACTTACATGTACACATTAGTCATAAAAACTAGTTATTTTTGTCCTGCACTTGCAAAAAACTAACACAAGGCGAACAAATTTGGAATCCAATGGTTCCAAGCACTTAATTTCACCGCGACGTGTTAACCAAATAATGTGTACATTGGACAGGAACATCATTGTCCCTTCCAATATACAAAATTCCACACTTTTAATTCACTTTACATGTACACATTACCTGTCTTGTTTACATTACTTAGCTTCTTCTAATCTTATTGATCGGAACACATCTTCTCTGCCCTACATGTTAACCAAAGCACTTATACGTTGGATAAGAACATATTTGTCCCTTCCAATGTACAAAATTCCACGCTACAATTCACTTTAAATAATTCACTTGGCGCAAAGTAGTCATATTAATTACTTACCCAGTTGGCTCTTTCAGGAACAAATGCAGCTTCTACCCTGCAGGACAACCCATAGTACATATGTGGCTCCTAGAAAAACAATTATACATTGTTAAAACTTGTATAAATAACTAACATTATAAATAAATACTTACATTTCCAAATGTGTTGAATGATGCTCCCATTAATTCTATGTTTTTCTCGCCATCACTTTTGTTTTGTGCACTTTTCTCACTGTTGGTAATATGTGGACAAAATAAACTATCAATTTTTGTCCACAAATTACCAAATTTGGGCAGGATTTTGGCGCAATAACACTTTTTCACCACTTTGCACCAAATCCTGCCAAGAAATTTTATTTTTAGTAAACACTAAATTTTATAAACGTCAAAACCGTATACTTGGTGCGATAGAGAGAAATATAGAAAAATTCTCCAATGTTGTCATCTCTATCGCAACATTTATACGGGCGAATTCTCTTCAATTCGCCCGTGTCGCGTCTAGTTGTTAGTCTATGACAGAAGTGAAGAAAGTGACAGGTCAAAAAAGCTAGGATCAGGTTTTTAAAATTCGTGGGAAAAAGAGACAACTATAGTGCATTTGTTATTAAGAAAGCATGGAAATAAACAAACTGAAAACGAAAATTATAAGAATGTGAGAAAGCAAAAATGATTAGAAAAGTTTTAAAAAATTTAAATTTAATCATTTTTATGTGTTTAAGCAAAAAAAAAAAAGGTGAAATAAAATGTTGCGAGTGTTCATTAAGTGTTTCCGGCATCTTTCAATGGCAATATTGCTGGCTATAGTGCAGAAAACTTCATCTGGGTGAGAACGAGGAGTCTGTATTGGCCATTAAGGAATTCGCTCAACGTGCCGGAGTTGCATTTGTTCCATATATTGGGGAGTCTTACAATATTGTCTAAAAATGATTGATTATCCTCAGGAAGATGTTTTTAAAGTTTATATCGATGCCTTGTTGACATTCATCAGTGCCACAAAACATTCATTGCCTTGTACAAGGAGAATGGAATACAATACAATATATACATATGTACAAGGTGTTGGAAATGCCATTACCATACTAATTCCTAAATTGGATCAAATTGTGCGTGACGATAAAAAGGTTTCCCTTGTGCTTGCTGCACTTGAAAGTTTCTCCTATATTTTGAAACACAATTCCCTGCCGGGTGAAAATTGAATGATTGCAATTTTGATGAGCCTGCTGGCGGCAATGACGACGAAAGTGAATACGAAGGTGCTGGTAATTTGCTGCGATTATTGGGACAGGTAATTAAGCAAAAATTCATGTAAATTTATATTTTTAATAATTAGCACTTGCGGGTTTTAAATATATTTTTTTTTTTTTTAATGCATATTTTTATTTATTGTATCTTCAAATATGAACTAACAATAAGTATTCAAATCTTAAATCTAAAATATAATTATTAGGCCCGACCACTGTCGGACATAAATTTAGAGATAGTTATAAATAATACATAAGTAGTGATAATCAAAAGGAAGAAAAAATAAAATAAAATAAAAAGTATTTTCAAGCAGTCCCATCTGGAGTGTTGAGTATAAGAGCACTTGTATCCCTCTTTTTTAGGCGGACGTGTCCAGTAAAGTTCAAAATATTACGAGCAAGCGGATTAGGATGTGACTCGAGTTTTGTTAAATATTTGCCTGCATATTTTGCAATTTCTTCAACCACTAGTGGCATATTCAAATCACGATGTATATTTGAGTTTTTTATATACCATGGAGCCGATGTTATTAATCGCAAAATTTTATTTTGCCTTCGTTGGATTCTCTCGACATTGGAAGCTGAAGCAGTGCCCCATAGTTGAATTCCGTAGCACCATATGGGTTTCAAAATAGACTTGTATATCAAAAGTTTGCAATCTAGACTGAGGGTTGAATTTCTACCAATCAGCCAATGTACCTGAGTTAATTTTAGTTTCATTTGGGTTAACTTAGAGTCAATATGGTGTTTCCAAGTAAGCCGTCGATCAATGTGTATACCAAGATATTTCACATGAGTATGTTGAGGGACAACTTGATTGTTAATCCGAATGGGTAAACACGTATCTCTTCGTAATGTATATGTTACTTGAACACACTTTTGTTCGTTTACCTTAATTCTCCATAAGTTTAACCATAGTTCCAGCTGGTTAATGTGTTCTTGAAGATATCGGGATGCCTCGTAAGGATTTTCATGCATACTAAGGCAGGCTGTATCATCAGCAAATGTGGAAGTGTGGATATTGCTGCTCAGAGGCATATCACAAGTATAAATCAAATACAAAACTGGCCCCAGTATACTCCCCTGTGGCACACCGGATGAGATAGTTTCAGGCATGCTCATAAAGTCTCCTTCCACCACAGTGAACTTCCGGGCAGTAATGTAACTTTTCAAAAGACTTACAACGTTTATTGGCAGGTATGTTTTTAATTTTAAAATTAGGCCTTCATGCCACACTTTATCAAATGCCTGAGAAACGTCGATAAACAGCGCAGAACAATACTTCTTTTCTTCAAATGTTCTTCTTATAAATTGGACCAATCTATGAGTTTGTTCAATGGTGCTATGCTGACTTCTAAAACCAAATTGATGGTCCGGTATGCACCCACTATTAACTAGAATTGGGGACAATTTTGTCATGAGCAGTTTTTCGAAAAGCTTTGATATTGTTGATAGGAGACTTATTGGCCTGTATGACTCAGCCTTGGTAAGGTCTTTGCCCGGCTTTGGAATCATTTTAACTTTGGCAAGCTTCCAGTTATTTGGATAATACTGCAGTCGTAAAATGGCGTTAAAAATAAATAACAGTATTCTAATTGCAATACGAGGCAACTTTATTAGCATCTGGTTACTAATTCCATCAAAACCCGGAGCTTTCTTTGGGTTGAGTTCAGAAATTAGTTTTTGCACATTACGCGTCTTAAACTTTATTTGTTGAGGGGGTAGAGCGACTAAATTTGGCAAATCAATTACACCAGTACATGTGTTTGGGGTAAATACGTATTTTACATGGGCAGCAAATATGTTACCTTTTTCAGTATCGCTTCTTGCCCAACCTCCGGTAGATGTGCGCAGAGGTGGTTTAAACTCAACGGGTGTTTTAAGCTTCCTAGCAGCACGCCATAAAGAGTAATCAGATGCTGGTGTGACATCAAGATTTTCCAGATAGTTTTTAAGAGATGCACTTTTTTCATGTGCAAGCAGCTCTTGGAGTCGTTTAGTGCACTCTTTAAATCTAATTTTATTCTGGGGTGATCTGTGCTGTTGCCATTCCCTTCTAGCTCTTCTTTTTTAACATACGAGACGTTCAATATCTGTAGAATATAGTCTATTAAACCCAGTCTGCGGATAGGAGGTAGTGGCATGTTTAGCAGCCTGCTTAATATTTTCGTTAAGATTGGCAATGTTAGATTCAACATCATCAGGTGTTCTTAGTGTAATGTTTTCCGTGCAATGACTACTAAGATATTTTTTGAATCGCAGCCAATTTACACGATTTATCAAATTGGCATATGGGTGAGGTAAATCACTTCTTAATGGGCTACAAATTGTAACGATCGTGGGAGAGTGATCGGACGAGAGATCTAGAGAAGCTTCAATTTGAATTAAATCCCTAGAGATATTTTTCATAACGCCAAAGTCTATTACATCCGGAATTTTATGTATGTCAGTAGGCCAATAAGTGGGCTCCCCACTTGAAATGACATCCAAGCCCATTTTGGAAATTGTATTGAACAACGCTCGACCTCTGGGTGTAATAAGACGCGAACCCCAGAACGTGTGTTTAGCATTATAGTCGCCAGCTGCTACGAAACAAGGACCCAGAGATTTGTAAAACTCCTCGTATTGATGCTCAGTAATTGCGAATCTAGGAGGAGAGTAAATTGATGATATGACAAAATTATTGGAAAAATTTTCAATACAAATATTCGTTGCTTGTAAATGTTCTTCACAAATGTTATCAATAATCTAATGCTTGAGTCTTGACTTTATTAAAATTGCTGATCCACCGCATGCTCTTCCTCTCGGGTCTTTTGAATCATATAAGGTGTAGCCATAAATTTTAAAAAGGCTTCTCGAAGTCAAATGAGTCTCAGAGACCAACATTATATCAATATTTTTTTCCGTGAGGAAGTGCTCAAGTTCATTTTTATGTTGGCGAATGCCGTTTGCGTTCCAGAAACATATTTTTAACGTGTTCATGGTTTGTTAACTAAAGCTTGAAGCAGAGTATTCTGCATTCGCAACATTTCTTGCATCATGCTAGTCATATTTGTTGTAAAATTGTTTATAGTTTGCACAAGACTTTCAATAGTGGCTTCAAGGCGATTATAATTAAAGTTTGAGTGTGTATTTGTAGAATTATTTTGCGGTGAAACATTTTGTGTCGGAATAGAACTAGCCTTAGCAGCATCTGCATACGATACACGGGAAGTAACTGGTTGGCTCATTTGCTGAAAAGTGGCAGAGTAAACGTTTGCTGATTGAGCTGGAGCTAATTTAGGTTTTTGCACCATAGTCTTCTTTACCAAAGAGTACACACGACAACCTCTGTAGTTAGCAGTGTGATTTTCTCCACAATTACTGCATTTTTTGTTACTTTGATCTTTCGGTTTATTGCAACTAGCAGTGCCGTGCAACTCGCCGCACACGACACAAACAGTAGGTAATTTGCAGTAAGTTTTAGTATGGCCATATTCTTGACAATTATGGCACTGTACGGGTCCTGAACGCTTGTGTGGTTCTTCAACGGTTATTTTTCGATATAAGAGATATCTTAAATTATATATTGGATGGGTCTCACTCTTTTTCAATTTTATATCATTTGGCTCAAGTTCAACGCGAAATAGAGGTTGAGGGATCTTTTCCCTATTTATTATGTTCGATACATTTTTTACTTTAAAGCCCTGGAGGACGAGAGCATCTTTTACTTCTTCGGGAGCAACATAGGAATCTATGCCCTTCAACACAATCTGCATACCTTTAGCACTCTTGAGCTGATATGTGTAGAAATTTGTTTTACTTTTTTCAAGTTCAGAAACCATTGTGCGAAAATCTTTTTCTTCATAAATTTGAATTTTCGTTTCATCAATATTACCACGTTTTATTGGAACAATGTGAAATTTATTCTCACCAATGACCGAAATTAATTTTTTGATTAGAGCGTTTGAGTTTTTTCTCTTAAATAGATTGGTGGCGGCTTGGAGGTTTTATTCGCAGATTCAGCGGGTTTTTCATTATCATCTTGCAATATTTTAAAACGGTTTTGCCGATTAGTAGAGGATGCGCTGTTATCCCTGGACATCTTTGGAACAGATGCAATTTTAGTAGAATTTGGGCTGCGCCCGCGCTTTAAAATTGTAATGTATCTGTCCATTCCGACTTGGACCTTGGGCTTTGGGGTGCTCTTATCTTCAGTGACAACTTGTTTAAGTGATGACAACGAGCCCGAAGCGGATGATATCGCTGAGTTAAATTTAGAAGTACTAGGCAATAATGTCAACGATTAAATATATTTGCAGCAAAAAACTAAGAAGGATGAGAAACTGGATTTACAAAGGGTCTTTCTATATAGAGCTTTGGCCGAATGTTCACCGGAAACTATTTGGATACATTCTGCTCGTCAAAATACTGTTTTCGTATTGGGTGAATTGGATTTTTGTTCCGAGGGAAAATCATTCGAGTAAGTATTAACTTTTTTATTAAATAAATTTACACACAATAACTAAAAAAAAAATTTATATTTTTCAATTGCAGAGCATATATCTTAATTTTGATGGCATTGTCTCAGGACATTGCCAATGAATAGGAACCTGCCACTCTCGATAATATATGTGGAGCAATTGCCCGCCTTACAAACTGTAACTTAATGGAACAAGTATAGAGGGAAAACAACCCCAATTTTATATTAACTAAATGTTATATTAAGTTGTTACAAAAATAAAAAAACAAATCGATTATTTAAAACGAATTTAACAAAATCTTTAATTTACTTAATAACGAGTGGTTACAATATTTTGTTCCTAGACTCCTAGGGCCAGATTCCGCAACGATGAGTTTTGAAATGTTCACCAATTTCAGTGTTCACAATTCAGCATACTTTTTGCAGTGATAAATTTTGACGCTAGTGTTCACTATAACTATCAAAATTATTCATTCTCACCGTTGAGGATGCACAAACCAACAAGTGTACACTGGAATTGGTGAACACTTCAAAATTCATCGTTGTGGAATCCGGTCCCTGCTCGCATTCGTAACTTGCCATGTAAATGAGGTGCTGTGAGCCTTTTCTGACTCCAATTCTTTGCTGGAACTAGGAAAAGAGTGGCGCCACAACAGCAACAATTTGGGTAATAGTCCCTTCACTTATGGGAGATCCCAGTCATTATGGATCCAATTAACAACCAACCGGCTTGGGTACGATTTAGCGACATGCTACTCGTGTCGCATTAAATACAATTTTGCCCTTGATATGTTGCCGCCAAAGCGCAACTGTAACCTGATATGGACTCCGGTGAAGACCGCATTTGCTCGAGGGTATCAACAAAGCTATCGATAAGTGGTGTTATTAGACTTGGCACAGTCTTGGGCTGCTGCACTTGGATGCACCAATACAGCACAAGTCGTATCAATGGCATGCAGAGATTGATCAGGTTTTGAGGTGTTGTGCCTAATCCTAATACCATAGAGCCCAGTTCTTGCAATGCACACACTAAGAAGTGTTGACTGAACAGTTTTTCCTGATTCAAGTCCTTGACATTTTCGGGATTGAAAGCCAAAAAGTTTGCCAATTTCCCAGAAAAAAGTTTGCCAAATTTCTGAAAGCAAAATATTAATAAATACTGTTACGTTTTTATTCTCTGTTAAAAACGCTTTTCCGTAGATTCGAAGATTTGCAATAAATAAAAGACCCCAGTGTACTAATTAGGGTTAAGAATGATACACTCTTTATTAATTAATAAATGCCACTAATCTAAATTCAATTCAAGAGCTTAAATACAAACACAAAGTTTACTTCAATATTCACAACTGGTTACCACTACGCCTTCTTCGCTGTTGTATATACACGTCTCAGACCACTGGCTGCGCTAGTGTTGACACAATTCTGCTTTCTCTGTTGCACGTCACACACAAGACTCACTTTGACGTCACTCACAGTTGATACACCAATGTCAACTCTATGGCAGACTCTCACAGTTGATACACTAATCAGGACTCGCTGGCTTCACTTACACACGTTTATCCGCTTCCACTGCTCCCTTACTCTTCAGTCAAGGGTCTACACAATAACCTCAAATCACGACAGACTCCAACTGTCACTATAGACTGTACTATAGTCTCTTCAATTTCCAACTCACGTATTGTAAAGCACAGACTCAAATATCAACTCACTGTTGTATCACAAATCACGTACTGCGCACAACTTAATTGTCATCTCACTTGATTAACAACAGAATTCTTATTAGCAACTGAGCTTCTTCGCAACTGACTTATTCCCAACTAACTTTTGATCGCGACTGAACTGCTGTTGGATGCGTCAACCCCTTTTTATACTTCGCACAACAACCTCTAGAATTTTCATGCAAAGTCTAGACCAAATGATCATTATCTTCAATGTTGTTTACAAAGCGCGTAATTAAGTTCATGTGGTAACTATGTACATACGGGTGTATATGCATACATCATTAAGTGGTTGTTTACTTTTATTTCTGCCTTTAGTTGGAATTATCAGGCATGTACGTATGTATGCATGTAGCTATGTATACCTTCCTAATAAGCAGACGCTTGTAGTTGTTGTTGGTTGTTTACGTTTAATCACGTATGTATGTGCTACGCATGTGTATATAGTTGTTTGCTATAGTGCTTGTATGTGAATACGAGTGTACGTTTAGTTATTTATTTAAATACTTCTGGATGTTTCTTTATATTGGCCCTGTTCGAATACTCTTGCGTAACACTTATATTAACCCGACGGCCATTTCCGTAACACTGCCGCCCACTTAAGCCTATTCGTCTCGAATAGGCACATCATCGCCTTTCTATTTCTTCGTTTTCTATACGCCTTGTAGTTACGTTGGAGACGACTACCTCTTCCAGATTTGTTGGCTTTAGTTCTGGCTCTGCCTCGGCTTTCAACTGGGACTTGTATTACTATGCGCTGGAGATGACTACTCCTTTCCCATTTATGGCCCTTGGCTCCGACTCTAGACTGTCCCTTGACTAGAGTTGGCCTTACCACACGCTTGAGGCTCTGTATAAAAGTTGTATTTTTCCTCCTTACTGCTTTTCTGCTGCGTACTTTGTATACTGTAGCAGTTTCTTTACCCTGAGCAAATGAGTCCATTTCTTCAATAGCTAATTCCGCCGTGTCACAAACAGCTTGACTATCATCTAGGTCACGAGCTTCATTTACTCTGGAAACTTCTGGCAAACTTCGCTTACGTTCAACTTGTTGACACTGAACACTGTTGATTTCATCTTCTGCCTTCAGTTTTTCATCAGCGTCTTCCTTTGTGCCAGAAATGACTTCGTTGGCACTGTTTCCCAAGTCAAAAATCTCTTCGTCCGATTTACTGACTTGCATTTCTACACCATCTGCCCGTCTGTTTACGGTTTCAGCAATTTCATGGTGTTTCTCACTACTGGCTCCAGATGATTCTTGAACGTTAGTCATGGTTTTTGATTTAAATTTGTCAAATATGGCATCCATCTGACCTAGAAGTTTCTCATTGGTTGCTAGATAAGTATCCTTCATTTCAGCTTTCAATTCGGCAAAAGACTCTTGAAACTTCTCATTCATTTGCCCTAGAAGTTTTTCGTTGTTTGCCTCCATTTTCTCCATCATTGCGGCTAGCATTGCGCTGATGTATGTACTGTTTGCTGATGCACGAGTACATACCTCAGTTTCATCGAACTCATAACTTTCTATGTCGCTGTTGCGCCGCTGGAAATCTTGCAGTAGTCGCTCCTGTAGTATTACCTTCTCACCAGTTGTTGACAGTTTCCGCTTATTCAACTCTTCCTTGAGTTGCTCCACATTAAGCTCTTGAAGTTTCATTTTTCCTCAAAAACCAATTGCTGCTACGTTTAACCTTTTCAAACGTAAGTGGTTTTATTCACGTTTAACCTTTTCAAACGTGTGAGGTTGTCCTTTTCGTATCACTCTTACTTTACGTTTAACCTTTTTAAACGTGCCGCTTCTATTTGCAAATCCCACTTCTGACACCAAATGTTACGTTTTTATTCTCTGTTAAAAACGCTTTTCCGTAGATTCGAAGATTTGCAATAAATAAAAGACCCCAGTGTACTAATTAGGGTTAAGAATGATACACTCTTTATTAATTAATAAATGCCACTAATCTAAATTCAATTCAAGAGCTTAAATACAAACACAAAGTTTACTTCAATATTCACAACTGGTTACCACTACGCCTTCTTCGCTGTTGTATATACACGTCTCAGACCACTGGCTGCGCTAGTGTTGACACAATTCTGCTTTCTCTGTTGCACGTCACACACAAGACTCACTCTGACGTCACTCACAGTTGATACACCAATATCAACTCTATGGCAGACTCTCACAGTTGATACACTAATCAGGACTCGCTGGCTTCACTTACACACGTTTATCCGCTTCCACTGCTCCCTTACTCTTCAGTCAAGGGTCTACACAATAACCTCAAATCACGACAGACTCCAACTGTCACTATAGACTGTACTATAGTCTCTTCAATTTCCAACTCACGTATTGTAAAGCACAGACTCAAATATCAACTCACTGTTGTATCACAAATCACGTACTGCGCACAACTTAATTGTCAACTCACTTGATTAACAACAGAATTCTTATTAGCAACTGAGCTTCTTCGCAACTGACTTATTCCCAACTAACTTTTGATCGCGACTGAACTGCTGTTGGATGCGTCAACCCCTTTTTATACTTCGCACAACAACCTCTAGAATTTTCATGCAAAGTCTAGACCGAATGATCATTATCTTCAATGTTGTTTACAAAGCGCGTAATTAAGTTCATGTGGTAACTATGTACATACGGGTGTATATGCATACATCATTAAGTGGTTGTTTACTTTTATTTCTGCCTTTAGTTGGAATTATCAGGCATGTACGTATGTATGCATGTAGCTATGTATACCTTCCTAATAAGCAGACGCTTGTAGTTGTTGTTGGTTGTTTACGTTTAATCACGTATGTATGTGCTACGCATGTGTATATAGTTGTTTGCTATAGTGCTTGTATGTGAATACGAGTGTACGTTTAGTTATTTATTTAAATACTTCTGGATGTTTCTTTATATTGGCCCTGTTCGAATACTCTTGCGTAACACTTATATTAACCCGACGGCCATTTCCGTAACAATACATGTAGGGATACCAACATTGCCATGTTGGTATTACGACTTAAAAAGGGGTACCAACATTAAAAAACAGAAAGCAACAATGACTAACGAACACAAGAGAATTGAATTGACAAATAGTATAACGAGAGACAGCACCGCGAACGTACCGTCAAACAAATAAAATGTGTATTAAAGAAAATATCAATAAAATAATAAAATGTGAATTAAATAGTTAATCTAATAATACTTACCTAAATCCTAAGAATAATTAATAATAGTTCTCTAAATAATAATAATTATACTTACCTGAATAAAATAAACTATGAATAATTTTATATAACATTTGTTGGTTAAAGAACATAAGTGGTGAGTGTTAATCAAAACCAAATCCCACAATTTGGGGGCTCGTCCGGGATGTGCCAGTGTAAAATTAATTATGTCAAACCAATGCATTAATTAAAAATGAAACTCCTAAATTTATTGACAAAAAGAATTGATAAAAGCCGGTGATTAAAAACTAGAAGCAAAAGCACAATTCATCAAAATTGTTATCCATGCCGACGTATTTTAATATAATAAAAGTTATATGCATTTGGTTAACCAAAGAATCATTAACGGAAAAAAAAAGTGTAAATTGAATAGCTAGCGGTTAATTGCAAGCACCGGTGTCATACATTAAAAAAAAAACCCACAAGAAATCTAACAATAATTTCGGGTAACGACAATAAAAAAAAAAGAGGAAACAAAAATTTTAATACGTGCAAGACTGTAAAATAAGTTAAAGTACAACCACAATTAAAACAATCAAAATTGAAAATAAAGTGGCAGCCTAAATTGAATACCAAATCTACAATTAGTGAAATAATGGTAATAAGAAAACTCATACCCCAAAAAGAAGAAAACTCATATCCCAAAGTGAAATGAAGGACAGACACTGTACTTCCAAAGAAATGAAAAATCTGTTGAAATGAAAAAAAACTCCAACTAAATAACAGCAAAATGTATATGTGAAAAAAAACTGTGCCCTTGGAATAAAAGTGACGAAAGTAAGCAAACAATTCAACAAAATTCAAAAGAAAAGAGACGAGAATCCACGAATACAACGCAAAGTAGAAAATAGCGAGTAAAGTAAAAAAAAAAGACTTGAAAATAAAATAATAGATAAGAAATAACGAGTAAAACTCGCAAGACGGTGAGAGAACTTTTGGAGAAGAAATAACAAACAACAACAACAGCAGCATTCGGGCCTTTGCAGAAAAAAAAACAACAAACACAACAACAACAGCGGTGACCAGTTAGGGATGCTATTGAGCATGCTGTTTACTTATTTTGTCTGGTGAAGTTTTGTTTAGCAGAATTTGCAGCCGCACAGTGGGCCCAAAGAAGAAAGATGCTGAAAAAAGTTAAATGAAAATTAAGCTAAGTATTTGTATTCCTATAAGAATCTTAATATTTATTGCTACTTCAAGAATAGAGTAAAGTAATAACGTGAATTATAGAAATAAAGCAATTGGTAAGTCGTGAATAAGCAAGAGATTAATGTAAAGGAAAATAAGAGATTGTTTAAAAATTAATAATTAAAATAATTTGAAGATAAATTTAGAGGAACTGAAAGTCGAGCTGGGTTGAATTAAATTAGTGAAACGTAATAATAAGTCGACTATGAAAATTCGATTATAATATCTCATTGCTTACTCACAATTATCTTAAAAAAAAAGAGATAGTTAAGAATAATTAGATACATTCTACATTATTATTATTGTATCAAAACTGGAGATTTTTTTTAGATAAAATATCATAGAAAAGAATATTTAGTGACAAATATTGCCCTTAACTTTACATAAAATAGAGCAATACAACAAATTGTTAAACCATATTTTTTACGTGAAAATTGGAAATTGCGCTACATACAGAATTTGAATTAGAAATTTGATCGAATTTTTAAAATTTTAATAACGTATGAATATTCAATACTGAATTAATTTTTATATTTACTATAGTAAACTTATCACTGAATTTTGTAAAATCTTACATTGTTTAATATAATTAATAATTAATCATTAAACTTGTAAAGGGTAGTATCGGAAAATTGACCGACCAACATGGAATTACTAGAAATTTTAGCACTAACTGTAGAGGACCTTAGGGCCAAATGCGAGGAAGTAGGATTGACCACAGATGGACCGAAACTAGTTCTTCAAGAGCGAGTTATTAGGCATTTTGGTATAGGGCAACAGGACATAGACGGACGCTCAGAGTACGACGAGGCAGCTTCCGATGTGCAGCCACCGGCGGCAGCAGAACGTCCGGTACCCTCCACATTCACCTTAAAGGACATTCAGGATACGGTATCCAGATTTTCCGGAGAAGGCCAACCTTCAATAAATTCTTGACTAAGCGATTTTGAAGACTCTGCAGTAACAGTAGGGTGGAATGAATTGCAAAAATACGTTTATGCTCGTCAACTTCTGTCAGGCGCAGCTAAAATATTTTGTAGAGGACATGCCAAAATTCGAGATTGGTCGTCATTAAAAGTAGAGTTAAAAAAAGAGTTCGGTGTCAAGCACTCAGCCATCGAAGTTCACCGGACGCTAAGGAACCGTAAAAAACGCCCCAATGAAAGTCTTAGAGAATATTTGTACTGCCTAATAGAGGTCGGATCTCCAATAAGTCTAGACGAGAGTAGTTTAATAGAGTATTTCATTGAAGGTATACCCGATAATAAGGCAAACAAAACTATCCTTTATCAGGCCTCCGATATAGACGATTTGAAAACGAAAATTAAGGTGTATGAGCAAGTAACCAAACCGTCTCATCCAGCGAATTTTAGCAGATCACGTCCAAAGGAGGAACCTCCAGCTGTAATGAAGAAAGAGGTACAGCCTCCAAGTTGTTATAACTGCGGGAAAAGGGGTCACGTGAGTCGTGAGTGCCCAAAATCGCAACCAACGTGCTTCAAGTGTATGGAAGTCGGTCACAAATCATTCGATTGTAAAAAGAGCCAAATTAAGAAAGAGGAAAGAAAAGGAAAAAACCTTAATAACACCATACATACACTAACGCGAGGAAAGAAATTAGAAACACGTAATGAAATGACCCAAACCAATAGAGTCTTTAAAGACATAAACATACTCGGCTATGAAGTGTCGGCCCTAGTAGATACGGGCAGCGATATCAGTGTTTTACGATACGATTCTCTTATGATGATAGATGAAGTGACAGTGAGCGCGGAGAGAAGGCGAATGATGGGCATAGGTGGAAAAGAAATTGAAACAATAGGATCTTTTGAAGCCGAAGTCATGTTGGATGAGATAGAGTTGCCCATAAAGTTCCACGTAGCGCGGGAGCGAGATATTTTGTACTCTGCCGTGTTGGGAAATGATGTCCTGGAGCACGTAGATATATTAATAAATGCGGAAGGAGCGAAGTTCTCGTTAAAGACTTCGTCACCGGAAGCTAAATCGAATACTAAAGGCGCAGTTGAGCATGAGTATGGGGAGGTCTTGCAGCAATTTGGCAAGATATTCGTCGCAACAGATACTTTTGATTTTGACTTGAGTTATTTAAAGAATGATTTACGTGAAGAAATCACAGCCTTAATAAAAACCTATAACCCGATTAGACCAAAATCATTCCCAGTTAGAATGAAGATACTGCTCAACGATAATACGCCCGTGCGCCACCACCCACGTAGAATGTCTTACGCTGACCAACAGACTGTCGACAAACAGGTCACAGAATGGTTGGAAGAGGGGATAGTGCGTAAAAGTTATTCTGAATATTCATCGCCAGTTGTGTTAGTAGCCAAGAAGGATGGAAGTAAAAGGATATGCTGCGATTATAGACGTTTAAACGAAAAGATCGTTCGCGATAATTTCCCGATGGCAATAATAGACGATGTTCTACAGCGCCTACAACGGGCGAAGGTCTACACGACGTTAGATTTAAAAAATGGCTTCTTTCATGTTCCGATTGAAGCAGATAGTCGACGATTCACCTCTTTCGTTACTCATAGAGGACAATTCGAATTTCAATATGTGCCTTTTGGTATAACTAATTCGCCAGCAGTATTTTGCCGTTACATAAACGCAGTATTTCACGAACTGATAATGGACGGAACAGTCGTGATCTACATGGATGACATCGTGATACCATCCCTAGATGAGAGAGAGGGTCTAACTAAATTAAAAAGATTTATAAAAGTCGCGTCATCAAACGGGCTACAAATCAGGTGGAGTAAGTGCCAATTTTTAAAACGGAGTATAACATTTTTGGGGTATGTTCTGGAGGATTCAACCATACTGCCATCAAAAGAGAAAACCGCAGCGGTCGAGAGATTTCCACTACCAAAAGACCGGAAGGCAGTTGAACGATTTTTAGGCCTCACTTCATATTTTAGGCGTTTTATTAAGAATTACGCCCTAGTAGCCAAACCCTTATCAGACTTACTGAAAAAGAGTGTAAGTTTCAGATTGGGAGATGCAGAAGTTTTAGCCTTCCAGCAGTTAAAGTTGGCTCTAACGGGAGCAAACGTATTAAGACTCTTCAACCCTAGGGCGGAGACCGAGATACATACGGACGCCAGTAAACACGGGTATGGGGCGGTACTATTGCAAAAGGATTCCGAAGATTCTCAGTTCCATCCTGTAGAGTATATGAGCCGGAAAACCACACCGGCAGAAGAAAAATACCACTCGTATGAGCTGGAGGTGCTCGCCATCATAGAAGCCCTGAAAAAATGGCGTGTATTCGTAATGGGAATAAAAGTAAAAATCGTCACCGATTGCAATGCATTCGCAATGACGATGAGAAAGAATGATGTACCGTTGAGAGTGTCGAGGTGGGCATTGTTTATGCAGGACTTCCATTACGTCATTGAACACAGAGCCGGTACTAAGATGCGTCACGTGGACGCTTTAAGTAGAACATCGTGTCTCATGATGGAAGATTCACTGCGTCACCGAATAAGAGAAGAACAATTGAAGGACGATTGGATTAGAGCTGTTAGTAAGATTCTAGAGACGCAAAGTTATGAGGATTATTACGTGAAACACGGTATTGTTCATAAAGATCCAGCCAAGGACCTTATTGTCATACCAACCATGATGGAGCGTGAAATAATCGAGATGGCACACAGACAAGGGCATTTTGCGACAAAGAGGACCGCTGAAATTGTAGAAAAGACGTTTTATATACCGAAATTGAATTCGAAGGCAGAAAAGGTGGTGAAAAGTTGCGTCGAGTGTATTATGGCGGACTCCAAAGCCGGCAGAAAAGAAGGTTTGTTGAAGCCCATAGATAAGGCAGATAAGCCTTTGATGACTTACCATTTAGACCATGTTGGGCCCATGGAGACTACAAAAAAACAATATAATTATATTCTAGTCGTAGTGGATGCGTTTTCGAAATTCGTATGGCTTTATCCTACAAAAAGCGTCGGAAGTGCAGAGGTAGTCGAACGATTAAAGAAACAATCAGCAATATTCGGAAATCCAGTGAGATTTATAACAGACAGAGGAACGGCGTTCACGTCCAAAGAGTTTGGAGATTATTGCACGAGCGAAGGAATTCAACACCTGACGATTGCAACTGGAGTACCCAGAGGAAATGGGCAAGTCGAAAGGATCCATCAGATAATAATTCCCATGTTAACCAAACTAGGCTTAGAGAATCCCAAAAACTGGTATAGACATGTGGATAGAGTGCAGAAAACGATCAATAATACACCAACAAGAAGCACAGGTAGTACACCTTTTGAGATAATAACGGGAGTGAAGATGAGAGTCAAAGAGGACGCCGATATAAGAAGATTATTAGACGAATTAGCGGTAGACGAACTCCATCAAGAGCGTGAGGCCATACGAGAAACGGCTAAGGCAAACATATTAAAAATCCAACAAGAGAACAAGAGATGCTTCGATAAAAACCGCACCCCCGAAAAGGAATACAGAACGAACGATTTAGTCGCAATCAAGCGCACACAATTCGGATCCGGCCTAAAACTAAAACCTAAATTTTTGGGTCCATATAAGGTCATTCGTAAGCTGAACCACGGACGATACGAAGTGGAAAAGATAGGTGAAGGGGAGGGTTCCCGGAGATGCACGACGGTGGCTGAACACATGAAGCCCTGGTAACTTGCATTCGGGGCGAATGCCCTGTCAGGAGGGCCGAATGTAGGGATACCAACATTGCCATGTTGGTATTACGACTTAAAAAGGGGTACCAACATTAAAAAACAGAAAGCAACAATGACTAACGAACACAAGAGAATTGAATTGACAAATAGTATAACGAGAGACAGCACCGCGAACGTACCGTCAAACAAATAAAATGTGTATTAAAGAAAATATCAATAAAATAATAAAATGTGAATTAAATAGTTAATCTAATAATACTTACCTAAATCCTAAGAATAATTAATAATAGTTCTCTAAATAATAATAATTATACTTACCTGAATAAAATAAACTATGAATAATTGTATATAACATTTGTTGGTTAAAGAACATAAGTGGTGAGTGTTAATCAAAACCAAATCCCACATACATATATTTCTTGTAATTTTCCAACTGAGAATTATACTTACATTAAATATTGAGCCAAAGAATGGTTTCCTGAAAATAAACTGGAAATATATCCAACATTAAACACAAATTCATAAAATTAATCAATTTTTCACCCTTTTACTTACCAATTAACACATGAATAAAAGCACATAGCATAATCACAAAACAAGCTAAAATTTTGTTGCGCTAGAAGCAAAATGAAAGCAAAATCAACGCCAAAATTCCGGTGAGAGCGAGATAGGTATAAAAACACAAAAATCTTCCGTCTCGTGTCATTTCTGTATGTTTTGTGACAGAATATTAACCAGAATCCTCACTTCTGAGTTAAGCGAAATCGTCGTATCAGCTGATGGATAAATGGCAGAAGGGAGAAAAAAGATATGCTTTTTACATGTATAAAAAGCAATAGCTATACATAGCATTTGTGAACATATGATTGTGAAAAACTACAAAATTAAATATTGCAAAAGTGAATTATTTCACACGTATTTTTAATAAAATTTAAATATTTGCATAAATGAGCGGTGATTTTTGTTTTAAACTTTTTAAGTAAAGGCCAGTGGTGTTCGTCAACTAGTGATTATAAATTGCGACCTAAATAACATGAAAAAGTTAAAATATTTGCAAAAACAATTCCATGAGTTTTCATTGCCACAAAATCAATTTAATTTAAAACTATTTTTTTATGCTTAATATACTTTAAATACAATAAATATTAATGTAATCGGTGTTAAACCTATTCGTATTACGTGTTCTCAATGATATCTGCCAATGCATCGCTCTGGAATTGGTTGTTTTTTATGAAATTTGGATGAAGGCACTGAAAATAAAGCCATTCACTGTGCTGTGCATGGAAGCATGTGGTATAACTGGCCAGCAAACTATTCCATCCCCATATATTACTTTGGCCGGACCACCTTTAACAGCTGGTGCAACTCAAGAGCGTGCTACCAAATACAAATACTAACCTCAATTTGCAGAAATAAAATCTTAAAAAAAATAAATAAAATTTTGGAATTGTTTTCTTATTTTTATTTTAAAATTTTTTTAGTAACTGCATAAATATATAATTTTTAATCATTTGAAATTGTTACAAAATGAACTCCACTACACACATTGTAAACAAAAACAAAATATAAATATTTACTAATGTAATTAAATTTTTTGTAAAATATCTTGAAATAAAAATACTTTTACGTATGCAACCAAAGCTTAAAGTTGTTTTCCTTCCAAACATTCGTCCTAGTTTTTTTCCAGTTTAGTTCTTATGCGTCTAATGGGTTTTGTAGCAGCGATATTTCGTTTAGTTTCTTCCAGATCTTCTTGCCGTTCATATATGTAAATGAAATACAAATTAAAAAAATTTAATTATTAAAATTGTATTTTTAGTTTAAAAAATTATATTTTTTGGAAAAATTAAAAGAGCTTTTTATTTATTGTACTAAGGTTATATATCTATAAAACAAAAGTTGAATCTTTTTTATAAAGACTTCTGTAACCCGTAAAAAGGGTTTTAATTTAATGAAAATTGCTTTTTTTTTGTCTCAAGTACTTGTAAAGCAGGACACAAAATTAACACATTTGAGTTCCAATTGATTGGAAAACTTGTTTTTCTACCCAGCAAAAAATTACACATTACCATCAGAACTACTTGCCTTATAATGACTTACTTTTCTGATTACCAAATTTCATTACTCGATTACAAAACACATTACCTAAAATTTAAAAAAATTATGTACAAGTTGCTAAATGAGAATAATTTTTTTAGATTAAATAGATTACGTGGACAAGTTGCCCAATGAAAAAAGTAAGTACTTCTCAAGAATCGATTATTTTAGTCTCACGCCTTGTTAAAATCATTAAGTTGGTAATCCAGTAAGGAACAGCTTCCACCAAAAATGCTTAATTCCAAACCCGATTACCTTTTTTGAAATTTTTTGCTGGGTAGCTACCTACAAACTGATGTTATTGTATAATGGACAAGACCATCATCGTCCGATCCAATGTACAAAATTCCACATTGCCAATTCACTTTATAGGCACACATTAGTCTTATTTCTGCCAAGTAATTAAAAAAAGAACACAAAGCGAACACATTTGGATTTCAATTGATCCAAACACTTCACTTTTTTGCGGTTTATTAACCTGTGTCATTGAACATTGGACAAGAACATGATTGACCCTTCCAATGTACAAGATTCCACAAAGACAGTTCACTTATATGTGCACATTGGTCATAAAAACTATTTATTAGTGTCCAGCACTTGCAAAAAACTAACACAAGCGAACAAATTTGGAATCCAATTGTCCCAAGCACTTAATTTCACCGCGACATGTTAACTAAATAATGTGTACATTGGACAGGAACATCATTGTACCTTCCAATATACAAAATTCCACACTTTCAATTCACTTTACATGTACACATTACCCGTCTTGTTTACATTACTTAGCTTTTTTTAATATTATTGATCGGAACACATCTTCTCTGCCCTACATGTTAACCAAAGCACTTGTACATTGGATAAGAACATATTTATCCCTTCCAATGTACAAAATTCCACACTACAATTCACTTTAAATAATTCACTTGGTGCAAAGTAGTCATATAAATTACTTACCCAGTTGGCTCTTTCAGGAACAAATGCAGCTTCTACCCTGCAGGACAACAAATTGTACATCTGTGGCTCCTGGAAAAACAATAATACATTGTTAAAACTTGTATAAATAACTAACATTATAAATAAATACTTACATTTCTAAATGCGTTGAATGATGCTCCCATCAATTCTGTTTTTCTCGCCATCACTTTTGGTTTGTGCACTTTTCTCACTGTTGATAATATGTGGACAAAATAAACTATAAATTTTTGTCCACAAATTACCAAGTTTGGGCAGGATTTTGGCGCAATAACACTTTTTCACCACTTTGCACCAAATCCTGCCAAGAAATTTTATTTTTTGTAAACACTAAATTTTATAAACGTCAAAACCGTATACTTGGTGCGATAGAGAGAAATATAGAAAAATTCTCCAATGTTGCCATCTCTATCGCAACATTTATACGGTTGAAATCGACTGAATTCGCCCGTGTCGCGTCTAGTTATTAGTCTATGGCCCGGCCGAAGGCCGTCAGTGCAGTGCAGGCAGAAAATCTTTATTAGGCTGCGCCGTGTAGGGAAACGTGAAGAAAATCCTTAAGCCTGGGTGAAGGCCGGCAGTGCAGAAAAACATTTTTATGTATGAATGCTACAAACACACACAGGCACAAAGTATACAGAGGTGAAGAAAGTGAGTGATGAAAAAAGCTAAAATCAGCTACGACACGGGTTCAGCGAGAAAGGGACAACTGTAGTATATTTGTTATTAAGTTGGTAACAATATAATCAAAACAAACAAGAGAAAATGTGTACTTTGAGAAATAACCAAGAGGACATTTTTACAAATTAAATGAAAGATTTTGTAGTGTTGAACTAGAAAACTTAATGTGTTAAATGTTATTAGTGGTAAAAAAGTGATTAAAATTAGTTTCCACATAATTACAGACATCATTTTAAGCATTTTCATTAAAAAATATTAGTTTTTACCATTTACTTCCAAAAAGCATATAGCGAATAATACCACAAAGAATAAAATGAAAATACATTTGAACGAGTGAACATTTGTACAAAATTAAATCAAGGAATTTGTTGTGTTGTGTTGTTGTGAATGTGAAAATGTTTATTAGTATTAAAAAAGTGATTAAGATTTGTTTTCAAATGATTCCTGATTTAACTTTGAGCTTTTTAGTTCATAAATGTTAATTTTAACATTTTAATTGCAAAAATCTCATAGCGAATGAGGACTCAAAGAATAAAATACAAAAACGTTAAACCAATGCAACTACGAAAGAAGCTTAAAGAAGACACGGGTTCGGTGTGAGTGCGAAATCCGAAAACACAAATTATCTTCCGTCTCGTGTCACCTCTGTGTACTTTGTGCACACAGGTGTAAGTAAATACAAACCGAACTCCAAATTTAGTGTTTTCTTATGCATTAAACACATTCGACACAGCAGGCTACGGGCTACAATCTGTCAAAAATAGAATACACACATTCTTATGGTAACAATTATTTTAACGACAGCAGGCTACACGACTGCACGACCACCGTTGTAGCTGTCGCCAACTTTAAACTAATTTCTATTTCTCTGGCTACAATGAGCAAATGCAGTGTTACCAGTATAATACAAAATGGTGAATGAATGATATCGTACAATTATTTCATACTATTTACTAGAAACAATATCCAAAAATTGATGTAAAGAATAAATCGATTCATTATTGTACTTTTATGTGAAATAAGTACATTTTAAAAGAAAAATTAATTTTTATAAATGCAAAATATATGAAAGTGGCAATACTGAACTATGTATTTGTACTTGAATATCAGCTGCAGATGGTGCTGCTGCCGTCTCCAAAATAATTAAGTAGCTGGCTACGATGCATTATGCATTAAACACATTCACCACAGCAGGCTACACGAACACACGACTTCAAATGCCGCTAGCAGCATTTGTCGCCTCGTAGCCAGCTACTTAATTATTTTGGAGACGGCAGCAGCACCATCTGCAGCTGATATTCAAGTACAAATACATAGTTCAGTATTGCCACTTTCATATATTTTGAATTTATAAAAATTAATTTTTCTTTTAAAATGTACTTATTTCACATAAAAGTACAATAATGAATCAATTTATTCTTTACATCAATTTTTGGATATTGTTTCTAGTAAATAGTATGAAATAATTGTACGATATCATTCATTCACCATTTTGTATTATACTGGTAACACTGCATTTGCTCATTGTAGCCAGAGAAATAGAAATTAGTTTAAAGTTGGCGACAGCTACAACGGTGGTCGTGCAGTCGTGTAGCCTGCTGTCGTTAAAATAATTGTTCCCATAAGAATGTGTGTATTCTATTTTTTACAGATTGTAGCCCGTAGCCTGCTGTGTCGAATGTGTTTAATGCATTAGAGTTGCTAAAAAGCAACACCAATATTGGATAACATTTTATTTATTTTTTTATTTTTTATTTATTTATTTCAGTCTATGGACAAAAAAGCCTTACTGGCTAAGATAACAGAATACCTATAATTATATTGTATAAAAATCTAAATTAACAATAAAGTATGTGTAAAAGCTACATAAATACAAAATTAACTTACAGTTTATAAATCACAGCTAATTTTATATGCAAACAATTATTTTATTACACTAAAAAGTAGGAGTTTAAACTCAGATTTCTCAGTGCCGAATTAAATAAAAGATTGAGCAACTTTTTGTAAATTGAAGTTAATCTCATTGAGCTGAACAAAGTTACGTGTTAAAGTAACATTACGTCCTATGGAAGGGTACATCAAATAGCTTGGCCAACCTCAGATTTCTAGGCGGTAAATAGAACGGTACCATAGAAATCAAATCAGGGCAATCAATAGAACCATTGATAATATCATACACAAAAAGTGCCGACTGAACTATTTTTCGTGCTTCTAGAGTACGTAAGCCTATAAACAAGCATTTAGACTCATACGGAACGGAAGATAAGTAAGGTAACGAGCATGATAAAAATACGTTGAAGTCATTCAACACGAGATTTAATCACAGAATACACAGAAGTGAAGAAACTGACAGGTCAAAAAAGCTAGGATCAGCTTTTTAAAATTCGTTGGAAAAAGAGGCAACTATAGTGCATGAAAACCAAAATTATAAAAATGTGAAAAAGCAAAAATGATTAGAAAATTTTTATAAAATTTAAATTTAATAATTTTTATGTGTTTTAAGCAAAAAAAAGTGAAATAAAAGGTTTTGAGTGTTCATTAAGTGTTTCCGGCATCTTTCAATGGCAATGTTGCTGGCTATATTGCATAAATTTCATCTGGGTGAGAACGAGGAGTCTGTATTGACCATTAAGGAATCGCTCAACGTGCCGGAGTTGCATTTGTTCCATATATTGGGGAGTCTTACAATATTGTCTAAAAATGATTGATTATCCTCAGGAAGATGTTTGTAAAGTTTATATCGATGCCTTGTTGACATTCATCAGTGCCACAAAACATTCATTGCCTTGTACAAGCAGAATGGAATACAAGCACATATATACATATGTACAAGGTGTTGGAAATGTCATTACCACACTAATTCCTAAATTGGATCAAATTGTGCGTGACGATAAAAAGGTTTCCCTTGTGATTGCTGCACTTGAAAGTTTCTCCTATATTTTGAAACACAATTCTCTGCCGGGTGAAAATTGAATGATTGCAATTTTGATGAGCCTGCTGGCGGCAATGACGACGAAAGTGAATACGAAGGTAATTTGCAGGTAATTTGCTGCCATTATTGGGTCAGGTTATGGAGGCCGCAAAATTCTCCATGTAAATTGTCGCATCTACGTTGGTAAGTAAGCAAAAATTCATGTAAATTTATAGTTTATAATAATTAGCACTTGCGGGTTTTAAATATATTTGCAGCAAAAAGCTAAGAAGGATGAGAAACTGGATTCACAAAGGGATTTTGTACATAGAGCTTTGGTCGAATGTTTTCGTGCTTTGAAAAAATGCACCGGAAACTATTTCGATACATTCTGCTCGTTAAAATACTGTTTTCGTATTGGGTGAATTGGTTTTTCGTTCCGAGGGAAAATCATTCGAGTAAGTGTTAATTTTTTTTATTAAATAAATTTACACACAATAACTTAAATGTATATTTTTCAATTGCAGAGCATATATGTATATTTTGATGGCATTGTCTCAGGACATTGCCAACGAAAAGGAACCTGCCGCTCTCGATAATATATGTGGAGCAATTGCCCGCCTTACAAACTGTAACTTAATGGAACAAGTATTGCCAGTTTTGCTACAACACTTGCCATTACATGAACATTTTGATAAAAACGCTTTAATCTTTAAATGCTTCAAAGTCTTCGTGCAAATTATCCCGACAAATTCCGTGCAGTGGCTAATTAGAATCCATAAATAAAAGTTTTACTTGTGGTTATTATGAGCTATTCCTATCCTTACTATATGTACTATTATATAAACACAATTGTTGTATTTATGTACTATAGATGTATATTTGACACAACACAAATGAAAAATTAATAAACCCCTCTATTATTTTTGTATTGTATAATCAAATTTGCTTTAATTATTGTTATTTTCAATAAAAAATTAAATAATCATTGATATTAACTAACTTGTTAATTAAGTAGATTTTGTCAAGTTTAATAATTTTAAAATGCGGTAAGTGTTGAAATTTTGTAATAGAGGGAAAACAACCCCAATTTTATATTAACAAAATTTGAAGTTGGGACAAAAATAAAAAAACAAATCGATTATTTAAAACGAATTTAACAAAATCTTTAATTTACTTAATAACGTGTGGTTACAATAATTTGTTTTGCACTTTCTATCGGTGTCAATAGACGCTTTGTTGTATCTTCCGTCACTAGTTCCGGACAATTGACCAAGAAACTTTGCAATACTGATAAAGCTCCTGGGGCCAGATTCCGCAACGATGAGTTTTGAAATGTTCACCAATTTCAGTGTTCACAACTCAGCACACTTTTTCCAGTGATAAATTTTGACGCTAGTGTTCACTATAACTATCAAAATTATTCATTCTCACCGTTAAGGATGCACAAAGCAACAAGTGTATACTGGAATTGGTGAACACTTCAAAATTCATCGTTGTGGAATCCGGTCCCTGCTCGGCATTCGAGTGTAACTTGCCATGTAAATGAGTCGCCGTGAGCTTTTTCTGACTCCAATTATTTGCTAGAACGAGGAAAAGAGTGGCGCCACAACAGCAGCAATTTGGGTAATAGTCCCTTCACTAACGAGAGATCCCAGAGTCATTATGGATCCAATTAACAACCAACCGGCTTGGGTACGATTTAGCGACATGCGACTCGTGTCGCATTAAATACAATTTTACCCTTGGTATGTTGCCGCCAAAGCGCAACTGTAAACTGATACCGCTTCCGGTGAAGACCGCATTTGCTCGAGGGCATCAACAAAGCTATCGATAAGTGGTGTTATTAGACTTGGCAGTCTTAGGCTGCTGCACTTGGATGCACCAATACAGCAGCAGTCGTATCAATGCAGAGCTTGATCAGCCAGAAGGTTTTGAGGTGTTGTGTTTAATCCTAATACCATAGAGCCCAGTTCTTGCAACGCACACACTAAGAAGTGTTGACTGAACAGTGTTTCCTGATTCGAGTCCTTGGCATTTTAGGGATTGAAATCAGAAAAGTTTGTCAATTACCCAGAAAAAAGTTTGCCAAATTTCTGAAAGCAAAATATTAATTAATACATATATTTCTTGTAATTTTCCAACTGAGAACTATACTTACATTAAATATTGAGCCAAAGAATGGTTTCCTGAAAATAAACTGAAAATATATCCAACATTAAACACAAATTCATAAAATTAAACAATTTTTCACCCTTTTACTTACCAATTAACACATGAATAAAAGCACAAAGCATAATCACAAAACAAGCTAAAATTTTTTTGCGCTAGAAGCAAAATCAACGACAAAATTCCGGGGAGAGCGAGATAGGTATAAAAACAAAAAAATCTTCCGTCACTTCTGTGTGTTTTGTGATTTAATGTCAAATTGTTATCATAACATAGCGTCTATACCTGATATAATATCAAATATATTTCTATCAGCAAACGTCAAATTTCATAGCAGAGAGAATCATATTACGTGTGGACTGCAATATTAGTGTTATATTACTATTATATCAAATATTATAATATTGTTTTCTAATATATATTTAGAAAACAATATTATGATATCAAGTGTCAAAAAACGCACACATACATACATATATACGTGAAGAGAATTTTGTGTATTAAGGTGAAAATTAATATTTTTTGATACAAATAATGCTGAAATGTTTTGATTATACACGATGTATTAAGGAAATGCCCAAATTTTTATGACACACACATTATTATTACAATAAACGGAGATGTTTACTGCACGACTACATGATAATTATGAAATATTATGATATTTTCAATAGTACGTTTTCCCCCACATAGATATTAATATTAATGTAAATATAAATTTCTCCTTATTCTGCCGACGTTCTCTCTCATATTCTATCAGAGTTAATATCAGGTATATACGCTATGTAATGAAAATTCATTACGCATAGATGGACTCAATTACTGAGTATTATGTCAAAGTTATGATATAATCATCAGAGCTCGCTGCTTGATAATTTCATCTTGATATCATGTGTCATTTTATGTGTTACTGTGTACTTAGCGTATATTTATTACACAATTTCCGTTTAAAAAAGGCAACGCAACAATTATTTGTGGCCAAAAAAGTAGACTACACGCAAATTAGATAGTTTTGGCAAGTATTTTTCAAATATTTGTTTGATTCATCATGATATAAAATTATCAACGTCTACCAGACTGTGCTATTAACATAGGGTTTACACGTGCACGTGAAAGTTAGAAAACTTAATCCATTCAAACTCTTACTAACACATCTACACTTTCGGCACTTGCAGTCTACGTCAAACTAAACAGCCAAGGAATTTTACAAGACAGTGGTGAACTTGTAGCAAGTAAATAGAAAGTTAGCTAACAGAGTTTCCTTATTAATACTTTAGCAAAAATTAACTGGATTTCAGTGTAATGTTTTTACTCATTTTAAATACATTTAAAAGCTAATTTAATATTTTTTTTTTAAATATGCATAAATCAAGCAGTTAATTAATTTTTTTTGACATATATAACATTGAAACAATATGAATAAAGTTCAATACTATCTGGTTCCCTTAAAACTAAAATTTTTTATGTTATGGACAACTCTGCTCTAAGAGGTAAGCATGCAAGTTGCAAGACAGTCGGCCATTTGTGCGAAATTTTCGTTAGTACGTACACTGAGCATGCATGCAAGTTACTTGCATGTGTAAGCGCAGGGTAATGGTAATATCAGTTGCTCTGCCGGCGGTATAGGACGCGTTATAAATTATCATCTCAGTTATCGAGAATGAACCATCTCAATTTTGTCATCTTGAAATTAAATTTAAGGTTTTGTTTGTGTACTACAAGGAAAAGAAATAATGCGATAAAGTTAAGTTGGCTTCAAAAGAAAATCTAATGTGCGTGGAATTTTAAACGAAATACAAATGTTGCTTTTATCTGAAAACGTGAAAGAATAGAGGTAGAGCCAATTATAAAACGGAATTGTGTTCTTTGGTGAATGTTAATGTCTCAAGTATGTATGCATTGTATACACATATGTGTACGTACCCATGCCCATGTACACAGAGACCTGCGCCGACCGGCTGAGGCGAGCCGCCGAATGCTTTGGCATCAGTTTGAGAAAAAAATAAATCACTTAAAAAATGTGAATTTACTTTAAAGGTGCTTAAAGGCTCACTTACCCGACTGAAATGTAAAGTAACTGCAACAGTAGGAAACAGCTGATCGATATTGTTATGTTAAAAGTAATGAAAATGGTTATAGAGATGTAATGTAACGTAACATATAAAAATATCTATCAGCTGTTTCCTTCGTTGCAGTTGCATTACATTACAGTCGGGTAACAGCTTATAGACACGGTCAAAATGCTTGGTAAGCTTGTTTATAGTATGAGTGAAAATTTGTTAGTATGTGTGGCACCAGCGACGCTTAATGGAAAATCAAAAAAATTTCGATTATCGGCATGCTTGCTGTCAATTGTAAATGTGTGAATAGTGTTAAAATCATCAAGCCCGTACAAAATTTTCATTATAATTATATTTGCATTGTGAACGGTTGCCAAAAAAATCAGAATTAAAAGAAGAAAAACATAAATTAGACTGGTGAAGAAAAAAATTAGTGTTGGAACTTTTTTATTTTACTCTTCCCTTTCTTTCTTGCAAACAGTGCAGCCATTATTGTTAATAAATTTATTTAGACATATTTAGATATTCTGCCTTATCGTGGTTGGCGTATTTCAAATACGACTTCGACTGTTTGGTAATAGATTAGAGAAGACTTCAACAGTATTTCTTTAATCTATTACCAAACAGTCGTAGTCGTATTTGAAATACGCCAACCACGATCAGGCAGATTGTTTTATCCAAAATACACGAACTTGACAGCAAGCAATTTGATGGTGTCCAAGGCCCTTAAGGTGGAAGTACATAACACGCGTTCAATGCGCTAATGCGATACACGCGTCTGTCAAAAAAGTAGAAATAGTCTGCCTTATCGTGGTTGGCGTATTTTAAATACGCCTGCGACTGTTTGGTAATAGATTAAAGAAGACTTCAACTGTTTTTCTTTAATCTATTACCAAACAGTCGTAGTCGTATTTGAAATACGCCAACCGCGATATGGCAGAGTGTGTTATCATAAGACAAGTTAGACCCGGCTCACACACTTCAACTTTTGTTGCTCAACTCGTAATTCAGCTGCAAGAAAAAAAGAGATATTTGTATTTCCGTCACTGTCTTTCTTACAGCTGAATTACGAGTTGAGCAACAAAAGTTGAAACGTGTGAACCGGGACTTACATATAGAAGTTCGCGACGCGCGTACCTAGAAAAAAGTTCAACTTTCACGCGTTGTATACAAAATGACAGCTAGTGTTCCCAGATTCATAGCTTACATACGCAAAAATGATTAGAAATTAATTTTTTTATTAATCAATGGACAAAAAAATTCATTTATTATTAAAAAAAAAAAACGTAAATGCAAGACAAAAAAATAGCCGGCAAAGGCTTAAATTTTACAACTAAAAAACCTTCAAAAGCGTGGTGTGTAAAGCTGAGTTTACATCTGGCATTACTTGTGTGTCATTTTCAGTTTATTATTCAACTTTAAGTAACTGAGCCCAAAGGGCCATAACTAGTTAACAAATTATCTACATAATATAATACTACATATAACAAAACTATAATAATATATTCGGTGAAAATCTTAAAAACTAATATTTATCAAAAAAGCGTAACCAATTAATTACTAACGTGAAACTGTTTGATTCAGACATGTATTTGTTGATTTAAACAGTTTCCAATCATGCTGGATTTCATAAAACTGTCTATTAGTTGTGTATGGTACTATTTAACTTAATAAATACATGTCTGAATCAAACAGTTTTTCATTAGTAATTAGTTGGTTAAACTTTTTAACACAAATGTAAAAATTGTGAAGCAGACTCATCTGACCCAGCCGATTGTCAGCCGCCACCGAACAATTTCTCATCAGCCGCCGCCGCCCTTAAAATTGCTCGGCGCAGGTAATTCATGTACATGAGAATATTATTATTATTATTATTACTGTCTTTATGACCTAGATATAGTATCAATCTTAATGTAAATTTTACAATTAATTTTCATTATTCTATAACAAATAATGTTTTTCAATATGTTTTTATTAATCTATTGTATATATACTCATTCTGACAGTCTTTAATTTCTGTTGGCAATTCATTATACATTCTGAATCCCTCAAAAAATACAGTTTTCTTTTGAAGATCAGTCTTAATTTTAGGCAGTCTTATGTTATTTCTATGTCTCGTATTATAACTATGAATTTCAAAATTATATTGCATTCTCTCAGAAAGATAATTTGGTAATTGCCCTAATCTTAGCTTATGAAGAAATTTTAGAGTGTGGTATGCTATTAATTGTTTTATATTAAGCCAATCTAAGTTTCGTATCATCTCCGAAATTGATGTATCGTACCTTTTGTTTAGAATAAACCTCATTACTTTGTTTTGCTGTATTTGTAATCTTCTAATTTGCATATCCTTTAACATAAAAGTTATTGTGGGGTTATAGGTAAAATAAGGTTCTATTGTTGACTTATATATAGTTAGTTTGTATTGCTTACCAATATATTTGCAGGTTCGGTACATAAAACCTATTTTTTTTGCTATTTTATTCTCAATATAATTTACATGTTCCTCCCACTTAAGTTTATTATCAATAATTATACCCAGATATTTTATCTGCATAACATTTTCAATTTCGTAGTCTTTGATTTTTAGCTTCACACTATCACAGTTCTCATGATCCCGATTTAATATCATGTATTTAGTTTTTTCACAATTCAATTTTAACTTATTCCTACATAACCATACATATAACTCGTCCATGTCTGTCTGAACAGCATTCATTGCATCATACAAATATAAGTGATTAAAATATAAAAGAGCATCATCAGCAAATAAAACTATTTTACAAAATTTTAAACAGTTTGGTATATCATTAATATAAATTAAAAAAAGTAATGGTGCTAGAACCGACCCCTGTGGCAGACCAATGTCTATTCTTCGTTCTGATAAAGTTAAATTTCCAACCATTGATCTTTGTTTTCTGTTTGTCAAATAGTTCTCAAACCATTTCAATGCTTGTCCTCGTACACCGATCCGATACATCTTCATCAGCAATATATGCCTATCTACCGTTTCAAACGCTCGTTTCAAATCTAAAAATACCGCTACCACAGCTTGTTTCTCCGCCATCATATCTTTCCAGTCAGCTAGCACCATATTCAACGCTGTTTCGCATGAATGATTAGCTCGAAAACCAGACTGTTGAGTGACAATGATATCATGTTGATTTAAAAAATTTAGCAATTGTTCTTTAACCACACTCTCCATAATTTTTTCATCTGATGGTAATGTATTTATTGGTCGCAATTCTTCTGGACGAGTTGTGTTTTTCACCTTTTCTATTGGTACCACTGTAGAAACCTTCCATTTTTCAGGAACGTGAGCAATTCGTAAGCAGTCGTTTACAATGCCAGAGAAAAAATATGCCATATATTCCATTGAATCTTTAATAACACCTTCAGACAGTAGTTTTTTTCCACCACTTTTATTTTTTAAAGTTTTTACAATATTAAGTATACTTAATGTATCAACTTCTTTAAATTCAAATTCATAATTTAAGTTCATATTTCCCGAGAAATCAAAATCTATCTTTTCAATTTCATTGTTGATTTTATTGATGCTGTCCACAAAAAAGTTATTAAGTGACTCTGCTAGTTCGAGTTCATTTTCTATCCATTTATCATTTATCTTTATTTTCTTTATGGATTGATTTATTTGTGTCATATTAACCGTTTCTTTTAAGTATTTCCACATTAGTTTTTGGTCTTTACCTGCGATGATGATTTTATTTTCCATATATTTTTTCTTTTTTATTTTTATTTGTTTTTTATACAAGTTTTTTGTCATATAATACTCAGTCCACACTCCCGTTCTTTTTGCTACGTGAAAGAGATCATATTTTTTTCTATTAAGGCGTGTTAATTCATGATCATACCATTTGTTTATAATTTTTTTATTGACACATTTATTATAAGTAAGAGTATGCATGACTTCTAATATTGCACTATTAAAGTATTCCACTTTTTCATCTATAGTACCATTATTTATTACATTAAAGTTACTATATCTCAGCATTTCAACTAAATTTTCTTTACTATAATATTCCCAACTGGTAATATTTATTCTAAGTCTCATCTTCACTTCTTTTTCTATCGGTATTAAAAATGATATTGTTTCATGGTCAGTTATTTTATGATTAGTTATGCAACTAGTCTGTACTTCATCAGATGTTGAAAAAAGTAGATCAATTTTAGTACTTGTCAGTTCTGTGATGCAAGTATCAAAATTTATAAGTTGTTCCATAGTCATAGACGAAAAAATATTGCACAACTCAGTACTATAATATGTATCATTATTAATATTAATGTTAAAGTCTCCAATTATCAAGTTATTATCACAGTTTTCGAAATAAGTCTCTATTGTACTTCTCAAATACATAAGGAATTCTGAATTGCTGGCACTTGGTGAATGGTATAACACCCCAATCTTCCATTTCGTTTGAAAGTTTTTTAATTTAATTATAATACACCACATATTCTGATTAAAGCTTTTGTTACATATTACATTATATTGAATTGATTTGTGTATATATATTATTGCACCACCCGTATGTCTAGAATGTGAATCACAACGAACCATATTAAATATAGGAATGCTAATCTCATTGTCTTCAATATTAGATGTTACACATGTTTCAGAACACAGTATTATATTTGCTTGTTGAAGTTCAATTGTCCTCTCCAGTTCTTCCTTGTTAGCCAAGATACTACTAATGCTATGTTTAGACGACGAGTTGAATCACCTGCTTCGCTCTCTGAATCTTGTTTATGAATCATGCTGTTTAGACTACTCATTCGTGCTTCGTGTGCAGCGTGCCAATTTAGTGCTTTTCGTACTAGATTTAGAGTTTTTTAATTGATAACAGTGCGGAATTTTTCAAATTGTTGCTTAAAAAAGGCACTAAATTGGTGCTTTTCACCTTTGATAGTGCGTTTTGCAAATCTACTAAATATTAATTTGTTAAAGTGTGGTGACTTTATTTTCACTTTTCAAAAACTATCTGCTTTCACCCCTTTTAGACATGCAAAGTTTCCTTTGCAGAATGTTAATTCAGCTTGGTGAAATATGAAGGAAGAAAAACTTTATCTTTCATAGTGGGAAAAAATAATATATTTCTAGCAATTACAGAGGATACCATACACGTTATAAAATAACTTAATTACAATAATCTAATTACTAACCACTGAGGGAAGCAATGTATTGCTTTCTTGATAACGAAAGCTTTCAAAAATGCTTCTGAAAAGTACTAACGTAAGGCTCTCTAACAAAGTGGACAGAAGTAAAAAAAATGTAAACCAGTAACTTTTGCATCCGAATACACAAAAACTACACATTATTACTTCTGTAAAACGAATTAGTAAAGCAAAAAATTGATGGCTTTTTTGAAACTGGATGCATTGCTTCTAGCTGTATTACAAAAACTCTTCTGGGAAGCGGTAATTTTTGCTGGGATGGTGAAATTGAAGAAATAGAACGAAGTATCAGAAATTTAAGCATACATAAATGGAAAAATTTGCTCAAAACTGATTAATTTTGGATTGAAGTTTATAATTATAGAAATTCAACTAATCATAATCCATTTCTAATACTGTCAATATTTCCTTAAACATTACCATGTTTAAATGTTGAAGTAGAAATAACTTTTAGCGCTTATAACTATTTTATTTATTTGCTAATTGTGTCTCCTCATTACAAGATGTTAAAAAATTTAGTGAAAACAAATACAACCTATTGCTAGCAAAATACAACACACTTGAAAGACGCCTTAATAGATCTGATATCTTAATTACTGGATTGACTTGTCCCATTGACAAAATTCGCACCGCCGTCATCAAGATCGCATACCTAGTTGGAGTAGAAGTTAATAACTTTGACTTAAACCACTGTTGCTATATTAACCGTAGCAAAAAACATCTTGTTAAGTTCAATTCAGTACAGCTTAGAGATATTATCATGAAAAACTATTCCAAGACTAAGCCACTGAAGTTATGTGATATTACTGGTGATACTACGGATACTATGGTTTATTTAAGCGATAATTTGTCACCCTCATCTGGTAGGTTACACTACCTTTGCCGCCAACTTATTGCCAAAAAGAAAATTGCGAAATACTTTGTATTTAATATGGATTCTCCTAAAGCTAAAATTGTTGGACTGGATGGTAAGAGCGTTTGGTATGACATAACTCAATGTGAAGAATTGCTAAATGATGCTGCTGCCTAAACATACCTAATTTTTATATTATTTGATTTATCTACTTCTCGCTTACCTTCTTGGGTCTTTTGGGGTTGCTCTGAAATTCTTCACATACCTGATTATAATTATAATATGATTATATTTGTGATTGGATATGTAATTATATTTGTAATTATATTTATGGTTATATTTGTATATATTTTTCCGAGTTCTCTTTGTTTTGTTGCTTTTGGTTGGGGCTTTCTTTTTGGGTAAAACTTTGAATAAATTAGTTTAACTTATGAAATGATTAATTATATTATACGCGCATATATATATACATATATAACATAACTCAATGTGAAGAATTGCTAAATGATGCTGCTGCCTAAACATACCTAATTTTTATATTATTTGATTTATCTACTTCTCGCTTACCTTCTTGGGTCTTTTGGGGTTGCTCTGAAATTCTTCACATACCTGATTATAATTATAATGTGATTATATTTGTGATTGGATATGTAATTATATTTATGGTTATATTTGTATATATTTTTCCGAGTTCTCTTTGTTTTGTTGCTTTTGGTTGGGGCTTTCTTTTTGGGTAAAACTTTGAATAAATTAGTTTAACTTATGAAATGATTAATTATATTATACGCGCATATATAATATATACATATATTTTTGATTTCATTTATTCACCTTTTATTATTCCATATTTCAATTTATATTTAGTTTTTGTTTTCTCGATGTAAAAATGCCATACTTTGTACTCATAATGAATAATTTTTTACTTTTTATATTAAGAATTTTTTATACTTCTCTACTTACTTTGAATATTTGGTTCCCCATTCCATATAGATATTGTAAAATTTGTGATGCCGGTTAATTTTAATTTTAATCTTGGTCCTATAGCCAGAGACAATACATTACTGAGTAGATGCCCCTCTTCGTCGGGAAATTTAAATATAGGCCATATAAATGCTCAAAGCTTGTGTCCTTCCAATACATGCTCTAAGTTTGAAGAGTTTAGAAACATTTTTCATAACTCCTGTTTTGATATTATTGGTATTACTGAAACTTGGTTTAAACCACAATTATTAAATGAAGCCTTATCACTCCCCGGTTATAGCTTAGTAAGGAATGACCGTATTTTTGATCAGAATTCCGGTATTGGCCCGTCCAGAGGTGGGGGCGTTTGTTTGTATATATCTGATAAAGTACGTTTTCGGGTTGCTTTCCGTGGCAAACGTTTTGGAATTTGTGAATCGCTCTTCATTGAAATTTTTGGTAATAATACGTCTATGTTAATTGGTGTTGTCTACCTGCCCAGAGGAGATTTAATCTCATTTGAAAATGAGCACTCTGATCTATTTGATCGACATTCTAACATAGTTATCATGGGTGATTTTAATTGCAATCTCTTTGATAGTACTAAATCTTGTAATCTCCGATCCATGCTAATGAGATGTGACCTCCATTGTATTCACAACTGCCTTCCAACACATTTTTATTTACCAAACAAGTCCACTTCATTAATTGATTATTTTCTGATTAGTCTACCCTCAACTATTGTTTACAAAGATCAAATACAATTTCCTTTCTTCTCATCCCATCACAGTTTCATTATTATTTCTGTAAAATTCTCATATCACTCACATAACTCAAATTTTGAATTTAGAGACTACAATAGATTAGATTATGGGAGTATTATTCAACACTTTAGCTTATTTGATTCATCTCTGATTTTTAACACAAACGATGTTAATTCACAGTTGTCTGCGTTAAATTGTCTGGTATCTGAACTTCACGCTTTCGTTCCTACCCGCAGAGTAAGGTCTAATTCGTATGAGATCCTTGGATGAATTCTGTTGAAATTTTTACAGCTAGATCTAATAGGGATCAAGCCTATGGCGCCTACCTAAGAAATCGTACTGATACAAATTGGAAAACATATTGTAAATTGCGTAATAAGGCAAAGTCTAAAATTAGAAAAGCTCGTAGGGAGTATGGTGAGAGACTATTTGCTGGATCTGACAATAATCGATTGTGGCGTAATATTCGAAATCTTGGTTTGATTGGCTCTCAGAATTCCGATCGCAATGAGTTAGACGTAGAGGATATTGCAAATACTTTTTTAAACAACTTTGGACCCCTTACTTATAATCGATCATTGTTGGAAAATTTTAACGACAGTTCTGATTCTTTTAGTTTTCATTGTATTACTGAATTCGATCTATCTGTAACTTTAAACTCCATTAAATCTAATTCGGCTGGTTACGATAAAATTCCTATTAATTTTGTTAAGATAATATTTCCATTGATATCTCCGTTTCTTCTTCATATTATAA
Source organism: Tachina lurida (assembly GCA_944452675.1). Classification (NCBI taxonomy): domain Eukaryota; kingdom Metazoa; phylum Arthropoda; class Insecta; order Diptera; family Tachinidae; genus Tachina; species Tachina lurida. Next base: position 15,494,580 of record OX101757.1, on the reverse strand, counting down.
ATAATGTACTTACCACCTCTAGCTTTCCTCTTGTCTGGAAACATGCTCGTGTTGTTCCCATTCCTAAAAATGGCAATTTTGACTACAATAATATTCGCCCAATTAGCATCTTACCTGCCATGTCTAAGATTCTTGAAAATACTGTGAAGACTCAGATTTTAAGCTATTGTGAACGATACCATATGATACATGGTAGTCAATATGCATTTCAACGAGGTCTGAATACTACTTCTCTACTACTGTCTCTTACTGAGTCTGTTAGAAAAAATTTAGATGCTCATAGACCTTGTACCTTAATATCTCTTGATCTTACCAAGGCTTTCGATCGTATTGATCATACTACTCTTATAGCTAAACTAAGAAGGTATTTTAATTTTTCTAGATCTGCCTGCAGCTTAGTCTATTCATATCTCCCTGATCGTACACAATTTGTCTCCTATAATGGATCGAACTCAAGTATTGGGAATGTTACTTCGGGTGTGCCTCAAGGGTCGGCTTTAGGTCCCATATTGTTTCTTATGTATATAAACGACTGCCTTTCACTATTGACAAACAATTTTTGTGAACCGTTTGTTTATGCTGATGACATGATGCTCCTATTTTCTAGCACTCGTGAGAATCTTAATGTTATTGGAACCTCTTTTAATAATCACCTCAATCTTATATCCGACTGGATGCGAATTAATTCGCTTGAGATAAATCCTTCTAAGACTAAAGCTATGAATTTCTACTCTTCTTACCGCCAATTTAGCTATCCTAAATTAATTATAAATGGTTTTCCGGTTACATATTATGAATCCATTAAATGTCTTGGTATTATTATAGATAATAGACTCAACTTTAATGATCACATTAATCATATTGCTAAAACTAGTTGTCAAATTCTGAGAAGGCTCTATTCTTTAAGATGTTATACGCCTAGACATGTCAGAAGTAGCCTTGCTAAATCTCTTATTATGTCACGCGTTAATTATTGTCTAGAGGTATATTCAGCAACATGGTCTTACAACTTGAATATCATTGAAGGAATTATTCGAAGGATAACCCGGTATGTTTTTAATGTTAGAGTTCATGAACATGATCGCACTTCTGAATTCATTTCGTTGTTTCTAAAATGTAACTTTAAAGATTACATTAGCTTACGAGTTCTAATTCATTTTTACAAAATTATTAAATCTAATAGACCATTACAATTGGTTAATTTATTTTCATTCTTAAATTCTACCCGTAACATTCAAATATCTGTGCCTTTAGGCCGTACGTCTCTCGTCGATCACTCTTTTGTTAAAATAATACACCATAATTGGAGTGTCTTGCCAAATGAGCTTAAATTATTTTCCTACTCATATTTTACTTATAAAAAAAAACTTTTGAATTATTTCAATAATAATTCTTCCTAATTTAGTTCTCTATTATTGTATTTTTTTTATTTCTGGCTGTAGTTAATCCCATTTGACTTTCACATTGTGATATATTTTTATTATTATGCAATATTTTTATGGCTGGGGAGCCAAATTATCAAATAATAAAATTATCAAATTACATAATTATCCATTTATTGTAAATAATTCATATTCATATTTTATTTTTTTTTAAATTACTACCTTTACATAATTGAAATTATTACCTATGAAATGTAGTAAATTCGAAATTGTAGTTAACTTTAGTTTATAATTTTTTACCATTCAATACATATATAATTGGCCATGTGGGCTTTCTCTGTATTGCAAATAAATAAAAAATAAAAAAAAAATAAATATTTAAAAGTAAGTAAGAAATACAATAATGATTTTATAAATCAAATTGTTTCATTCATATAAAATACGGTTTAAAAAGAAAAGGCTTATGTTGTTCAGTAACTCGTTTCTGTAATTCTCGCATCGTAAAATTTCTCACATGAAGTGTGAAACACAAAATTCCATCGTTTCTCGATTTCTTAAAAAAGTTTTTCTGTATTTGAATGTGAAAACAGACAACACTGAATCTGTTTTTACTGGAATATTTCCAGTAATCGAAAGTCAAATGAAAACAAAAGTCACAAAAATATTATTTCAATAACAAAAAAATAATAATTTTCAAGAAAAATAAAATTGAATAATGAACATGAATATAAAGTGAATGTAAGATGCTTGAAATAAGTTTTTTCTAGCAACTGTCTCTATTATAAAAAATTCCACAAAAAAATGTAAATAAATATACTAAAGGTATTCATTTCAGTTTTTTTCTGTTGGAAAAAACTGATATGAATACCTTTAATGATATCGACTCCTTAATAATAATTTTAGTTCAACAATTCGTTGCATATCTTTTCAACTATATTATTATTCATATTTTCATGTTTCATGTTTTTGTACAAATTTGTTTTTTCTCGCTCCAATTTAAAATGCGAGTTATTTAGACAGTTCTTGCGAGAAACTTTTCACAAAATATTGTTACAGAAACACTTTTTCTCACATCGTTCCAATAATTGCTGGAAATTTGTTTAAATGACAGATAGTTCTCGCAAAGTAACGATACAGAAACACTTATGTGAGAAAAGCCATTATGTGTTTCAATTTGCACTGTTTCCACGATTCCCTTGTTTCATGCGGGAAATTTTACGACGCGAGAAATACAGAAACGAGCTACAGAATGTAACATACTGAACTATGTTCATATAAAAATTAATTCAGATGAAACACCTAAAATCTAATTGTTTTTTTTTAATACACCATAATTGCAGTGTCTTGCGAAATGAACTTCAATTATTTTCCTACTCATGTTCTACTTATACGCAAAATCGAAATATGGCTCGATATAATTGAAATTATTACAAAAACCTTTGAAATGTAGTAAATTTAAAATTGTAGTTAACTTAAATTTTTAATTTCTACTCATTCAATACATATATAATTAGCCATGTGGGCTTTCTCTGTATTGAAAATTAATAATGGGTGTTTTTTATTGAGGTATAGAACTTTAAGTTGGCATCACTTTTTTAACTGGCGGCCATTTTGTCAGCTGTCAAGTGATTAATATTTAGTTTGGTTTGCCATTTCATCATGAATAGGTTGACAAAAGAACAACGCTTGCAAATCGTGCAAATTTATTTCGAAAATAATGGTTCAGTTCGCGAAGTTTACCGCAAGCTCCGTCCATTTTATGGTCGACATAATCGTCCATCAGAGCAATTAATTCGGTTAACCATGGATCGTTTTCGCACTACGTTTACTCTATGTGATAATACGCATCCGCAGAGACGTCGGACAGTGCGCACCGAAGAAACAATTGCCGCTGTAGAGCAAAGTGTTGAAGAGGACCCGAATGAATCGATTCGCCACCGTGCACAGCAATTGGAGCTTTGTCCATCAACTTTATGGAAGATTTTGAAGATTTTGAATGTGGATGAGTTGTGGTTCCAACAAGACGGCGCTACATGCCACACAGCGCACGTCACAATCGATTTATTGAAGGAAACATTCGATGAGCGCATAATTTCGCGGAATAGACCTGTCAATTGGCCACCAAGATCGTGTGATTTGACACCATTGGATTATTTTCTTTGGGGATATGTGAAGTCGCTCGTCTACGCCAACAAACCAGAAACGTTAGGGGACTTGGAAGCCAACATTCGTGGCGTTATTGCCAACATACGGCCCCATATGCTCGAAAAAGTGGTTGAAAATTGGACCTGTAGAATTGGCTTTATTCGAGCCAGCCGCGGCGGCCACATGCCCGAAATCATATTTAAACATTAATGGCATAAAATTATCCTTCCAATAAAGCCAAATTGATGGACATTAAAACGATTTTCTTGTGTTTTATTTCAATTCGAAGTTCTATAGCTCTAAAAAAAACACCCTTTAGATAAATATAAAAATATAAATAAAAAATATATTGCATTTAGTGCTTTTTTATGAACACTCAGTGATTTTTGCTCTGAAAAAGTTGGCATCACTGTTCGCGTGGCATTTTGTTTATGTATATTCACACATTCATACGTATCATACGCACGTGTATACATGCATACATACTTACATACATAAATTCGATTCAAGCAAAATCTTGTTTTTGAAGGCATCTCTATATTTTCTTCTTATTTTCCCTTTTTATATTATTCATAACTTAATTAAATTTATTTATATTAAACTCACATCTATGTTTTTTTTTGCTTGTTTTCATTTGTTTACAAACACACACATACACATATACCTATTTTGTTTTGATAGCTAGTTCATACTATGTTTATGCTATATTTAGACGACAAGTTGAATCACCTGCTTCGCTCTCTGAATCATGTTAATGAATCATGCTGTTCAGACTGCGCATTCGTGCTTCGTGTGCAGCGTGCCAATTTAGTGCTTTTAATACTAGATTTAGAGTTTTTTAGTTCATAACAGTGCGGAATTTTTCAAATTGTTGCTTTAAAAAGAAATTAGTGCCTTTTTTTGGTGCTTTTCACCTTTGATTTTAGTGCGTTTTACAAATCTACTAAATATTAATTTGTTAAAGTGTGGTGGCTTTATTTTCACTTTCAAAAACTATCTGATTTCACCCCTTTTAGACATGCAAAGTTTCCTTTGCAGAATGTTAATTCAGCTTGGTGAAATATGAAGGAAGAAAAACTTTATCTTTCATAGTGAGAAAAAATAATATATTTCCAGCAATTACAGAGGATACCATACACGTTATAAAATAACTTAATTACAATAATCTAATTACTAACCACTGAGGGAAGCAATGTATTGCTTTCTTGATAACGAAAGCTTCCAAAAATGCTTCTGAAAAGTACTAACTTAAGGCTCTCTAAAAAAATTTAAACCAGTAACTTTTCCACTGAGTACATAAAAACTACACATTATTACTTCTGCAAATGGAAGCAGTAAGGCAAAAAAATTAATATCTTTTTGGAAACTGAATGCATTGCTTCTAGCTGAAATTGAAGAAATGGAACGAAGTATTAGAAATTTAAGGATAAATAAATGGAAAAATTTGCTCAGAACTGATAAATTTTCGATCGAAGTTCATAATTCTAGAAATTCAACTGATCATAATCCATTTCTAATACTGTCAATATTTGCTCTAGGACTATTAACATTACCATGTTCAAATGTTGAAGTAGAAATAACTTTTAGTGCTAATAACTATTTTAAAAGTTAGTTAGAAATACAATAATTTTATAAATCAAATTGTTTCATTCATATAAAATACGGTCTAACAAGAAAAGGTTTATGTTGTTCAGAATGTAACATACTGAACCATGTTCATGTAAAAATTAATTCAGACGAAACACCTAAAAATCTAATTGTTTTATTAAAACAGTTTTATGGCCAGAGGAAAAAGACGAAACTGCATTTCTTGAAACGAGGAGTATAATTCTCGTTGATTATCTTTTGTTAAAATAGTACACCATAATTGGAGTGTCTTCCCAAATGAACTTCAATTATTTTCCTACTCATATTCTACTTATAATAAAGTCCTGCACAAGACTATTTATAAGACCTTTCAAGACATGCGACATTTTTTAAACGCTTTACTACAGCGAAATATTCTAAAACAAGCGCTAAAAAACACTGTTGGCAAGACGAAAACTCAAAAAAAATATTGCCAACAGTGTTGTTTAGCGTTTATTTTAGAATATTTCGCTGTAGTAAAGCGTTTGAAAAATGTTGCATGTCTTGAAAGGTCTTATAAATTTTTAATTTTTACTAATTCAATACATTTATAATTAGCCATATGGGCTTTCTCTGTATTGCAAATAAATAGATAAATATAAAAAAAGAAAAAAATATATTTATGTACATACATACATATGTACATATGTATATACGAGTACTTATTTCATTTAGTGCTTTTTTATGAACACACAGTGGTTTTTGCTCTGAAAAAGTTGGCATCACTGTTCGCGTGGCATTTTTTTATGTATATTCACACAAACATACGTATCATACGCACGTATATACATGCATACACATAAGCATACATACTTTACATAAATTCCACTCATGCGAAATCTTGTTTTTAAAGGCATCTCTATATTTTCTTCTTATTTTTCCTTTTTATATTATTCATAACTTAATTAAATTTATTTATATTAAACTCACATCTATGTTTTTTGGTTTGTTTTTATTTGTTTACAAACACACACATTCACATATACCTATTTTGTTTTGATAGCTAGTTCAGATAAAGTGGCGATTAACTGCGATAAAAGTTAGAGAAGATACCAATTTTACGTGCTTCGCAAGTAGATTCATATTGAATCTACTAGATTCGCTCTCATAATTTTGTATGGCGAAGCAAGTTGATTCGGTCATGATTGGGGCGTGAAGCATGAATAGAGAGCGAAGCACGTACCGTCTAAACATAGTATAATATTAGCATATATACATTTCAGCCATCTGCTATTCCGCTTTTTACATCTTGTTGTTAAATTCACACTGCCATCACTCTGTAGTTGCTAATACCCAATTTTTCTTTTCTTTGCCTCCAATCTATTTTGGTAAGCAGGGCATAAATTACTCAACGTGTCATGATTCTCATTCAAACCTAGGTTAAAATCTTTATTAGCACGTATACAATTTATACATTTACTTATTGGGCTAGCACTGCATTCTGTAAGTCTGTGTTGACCATGACATTTAATACAAATTTGATTATTTTTGCAATTTATTGCTTTATGGTTAAAACCCTTACATTTAAAACACCGCATTACACTAATACCATCATAATAACTTTGTATCTTGCAAAAGAAAAAAATACACTATGGCTTTTTTTAACCCAAAGCGCTGATTTACACGGGATTAATTGTGCCGGCATAACATGCCAGTTTGAGGGTGAGAGAGGCAAAGAGAGGGGTTTTGTGCTTGGCATAATTTTTCAACTAGCAACAACCCCGCATTAGGAGCACAAAACCAATACACACACAACTTAAAAAACTGAATACAAAAAACCAGTGATGCCAACTTTTAAGACTTAAGACGCGTAAAAAGTTTTTAAAATAGGGCTAAAAAGGGCTGAATTAAAAAAATATACGTTTAGCACAAAATAAAGTAAATTTTTTCGAATAAGAACGACACGGGGCTAGTTTAAAAATGTTTCTGTTGAAAATCAAATCAACAAACAGATTTTTGTATAGTAATTTATTAAAAATTAATGTTTACATAAGTACATACATTTGAAATTCGTCGTTATTAAATAAAATTTCCATTTCTCGCTCTTCCAAAAACATATATTATCTATTTTTAGGATATATCTACTGAATATATTTCAAAGCACAAAAAAATTTTGAAGAAATCGAAGATTATTTAAATTCTTCTTGTTTTTTAAATTGGTAAAGCAAACTAGCAAAATTAAACGAGTAAAAAGTCGATATTACTAGATTAAAGGAAGGAAAAGTTCAAACAGATTAAAATGTAGCCATATCGAGCAAAAACTAAAAAGGGGCTACAAGGGCTGAAAGATAATTGCAAAACATGCTAGATTTGCGCGTTTTTTAGTTTGGGCCAAAATTTTTTTTCGCGTTTTGAGTGACTGAAAACGGGCTAACAGCATGTTTATAGAACACGTCACAATGAAGACACGCACATATACGTAAGAATTTGCATTTGTATAACACGTTAATTTTTTTTCGTCCGTCTTACGTCGTGTGGCGCACTTAGCAATTTAGTGTCAGATCACAGTGTTGCCTTTCTGTGAATAATTTTTATTTGTTTACATTTTTTCATGTTAAATTTGTATTTTTCTCATTAAAAAAGGTAACCCTTTTTGACGGCAAGATGGAAGTATTTATGTAAATAAAAATTGTTTATTTAAAAAAGAAATCGTTAACTTTATACACATGTACAAATAATGAAATAGCATAAAATGAGCTATTATCTTGCAAGAAAAGAAAATGAATTTCCAAAAATAATAACTGCACGGTTGTTGTCAACTTTATGCTGTAATTGCCACTTACAATAATAAAAAAAAACAAATAAAAATATATGTACTATTTGTAGCAACACTCACTTTTTTGCGGAAATAACAATTTTATTTTATTTATTTATTACAAAATTTGTAATTTTTTCCACCGACGAATGTAATTTTGCATTCGTGCACTTTTTTTGTTTTGACAGCAGAAAACGCGTTACACAAACCCAAACAAACTGTCACTTGTTACGTTTTTTACAAAAATAAAATGACATTCGCGTTATACAACCGCAAACTTGATAAACGTCAGGTTTTATACGAGTATTTTAGACATATTGGGTTCTATAAACACGGTGTAAATCTAGCCCGAAAAGGGCTAAGTTGGCATCACTGCAAAAAACACTAACACACACAAAGCTGTGTATACGTAGTATACATTTTATACCAGATGAATTAGTCTCGTGTAATTTGGAAAAGAACAAAAATTGTGCGTCTTAAAAATTGTTCTCATGTAAACTACCTCAAATACATATAACAAAAAATATACTGTACACTTTGTTCCGGATTTATAGGTTTGCAAATTTTGATATGTACAGTGAACAAAGAAAAAACTTGTACAGCAAACGCTCCGCTCTTCTAATCAAAATATCTCTGTTGCTTTGTAAGATTTTAAGATAAAACCAAAAGCAGTTTCAAGACAAATTAATAAGCTTTCTATAGAAATCTTTAATTTTATTAAGAAATTTATTTTAATACTAAAAAAATAACCTAACATGAAATAACACTATTTTCAAAAGCCAAAAAAAAACTTGTACACTAACTCTTCTTTCAGGAAGGAGCTATGAAATAAGGAATACACTAAAAATTAGTACTAAATGTGGCCACGTCTAGCATCTAATAGATTATTTTCATAGAATGAACTGGGTTTTTGGTAATTTTGGGAGCTATATGGTCCAATATGCCCTGGAGAGCACTTTTGAGTTAATTCTTACACATAATCTACAGCTCGCGTAATTTTTTGTTCACATACGCCCACAGAATTTCATTTGTACTAAAGCCAAGGATCTAGAAAGGATGTGCCTGCAATTTTTTTTCCATTGAATGGAAGCCATTCTCTTATTATTGAAGACGAATGTTTCGGGTATTTAACTCTAACTAATCACTAGTCTCCACTTACATTTAATTTGGCAGCTAACTGTGCTAAATTATCTCTTAGTATTTTTAAATAATTCATTTTATTTATTGTACGTTCTATAAAAAGCGGATTTCATACACCACTCGATCCCATTGGGCCCCATACCATCATATTACACCCCCCATGCTTCACCGTGTTATTCAGGTTTTTATCACTAATGCTGGAATTCCTCTTCGCCACAAAAATCTACAACGATAACATCCAAATATATTAAATTTGGATTCAGCAGTGTCCCAAAAGTCATCATAGTGATTAATATAATCTTTCTTTGCGTGGCAAAGAAAAGCTCCAGCCTTAACGATAATAACCTGAATAACACGGTGAAGCATGGGGGGGTGTAATATGATGGTATGGGGCCCAATGGGATCGAGTGGTGTATGAAATCCGCTTTTTATAGAACGTACAATAAATAAAATGAATTATTTAAAAATACTAAGAGATAATTTAGCACAGTTAGCTGCCAAATTAAATGTAAGTGGAGACTAGTGATTAGTTATTGTTAAATACCCGAAACATTCGTCTTCAATAATAAGAGAATGGCTTCCATTCAATGGAAAAAAAATTGCAGGCACATCCTTTCTAGATCCTTGGCTTTAGTACAAATGAAATTCTGTGGGCGTATGTGAACAAAAAATTACGCGAGCTGTAGATTATGTGTAAGAATTAACTCAAAAGTGCTCTCCAGGGCATATTGGACCATATAGCTCCCAAAATTACCAAAAACCCAGTTCATTCTATGAAAATAATCTATTAGATGCTAGACGTGGCCACATTTAGTACTAATTTTTAGTGTATTCCTTATTTCATAGCTCCTTCCTGAAAGAAGAGTTAGTGTACAAGTTTTTTTTTGGCTCTTGAAAATAGTGTTATTTTATGTTAAGTTATTTTTTTAGTATTAAAATAAATTTCTTAGTAAAATTAAAGATTTCTATAGAAAGCTTATTAATTTGTCTTGAAACTGCTTTTGGTTTTATCTTAAAATCTTACAAACCAACAGAGATATTTTGATTAGAAGAGCGGAGCGTTTGCTGTACAAGTTTTTTCTTTGTTCACTGTATGTATATTGAAGAAATGTTTTAAATCTGTGAGAAATGCTAAGAATAAGATGATAAACATTTTCATTTCATTTATTCAACAGCAGTAATATATGAGGCCTTTTGGCCTTTAAAAAAATATTACAAGTATTTTATTTAATATAAAACTATTTCTTATAGCAAGTGAATTGCTTATCAACAATTTAATTATAGAATGAGATCTAAGATATGTATAAATAATATTAACCAACCGTTATAATACAGTTCAAAGTAATTCTTATAACAAGTTTAATTTAATAATAGAAGAAAAATCACAATATCAATAAAAACAATACATAACTAACTTCAATTTAGTTTTATGAGACAGGAAAAAAAAATATATTATGTATCTTCAAGTAGTTTGGAGAAAATTTAGTAGCTTTATCTTAAATGAGGATAAATGCATCGCAAAAGATCGAAGACGAATAGGCAGGCTATTCCATAGCCGGGCGTCACTAACAATAAACGATTTTTCATAAATACCAAAGTAATAATAAATGCGAGGTATGATTATTTGAGGGTTTCTAGAAGATCTTGAAAATAATATCATTTTTACGATTTGAGTAGGTGTTTGAGTTTTGATAATTTTAAAGAGATATATCAATAATCTAAACTTTAGATAATCATCAAAAGTTAGATTCAAGAAATTTTTTAAATGGTTAGAAACATCTTGTCTAACCCTTAGTCCATAGACAAAACGAACAACTTTATGAACAACAGACTTAACTTTTTTTTGTTTTTTAAGTTGCAACCGGAATAAACTTCAATACAATAGTTGATTTGAGACATTAGCAGCGTATGGCCTAGGGATTTCTTTACATGAAGAGGTAGGTATAAGTTAAGATGATATAGCCTACGCAATGTGAGGTAAATTCTTGAGCATATATTGTTGATGTGAGGTTCATTCAGCTTATCTACTATTTCGATAGATGTATTAGCGAATTTTAAGTCTAAAGTAAACGGATTTAATTTATTTATTTGAAAAATCATTGCCTTTGTTTTATCCGGATTCACTCTTAGATTATTCACTAGCACCCAGTTTTCTAAATAAGTTAAGTCATGATTAACAGTGGCTTGCAATGCATCCGAGAATTGGTGCTCGCCAGACCACAATAACTGAATGTCATCAGCAAATACGAAAAAAAAAAATTTAAAAAATTTAGCACATGAAATAAGTCATTAATGAAAAGAGTAAATAATATAGGTCCAATTATAGAGCCTTGAGGTACCCCAGATTTGACACATTTTAGATCAGAGATACAACCATCAAAAGAAACAAACTGCTTACGTTCACTTATATAAGACCAGATTAATTTGCATGCATGCATAGAAAAACCAAAATTATTGTGAAGCTTTGAAATTACTAATGTATGATCGACTTTATCGAAAGCCTTAGAAAGATCGACTGACACTAGAACATTAACCCTACCCACATTCAAACTACTCTAAATTAATTTTAAATTTGAGTACAAAAATACTGAAGTGCATTCACAGTGGGAAAAAGTAATGAATAGCAGTGATGCAAAATGTGGCACAATTGGGCCACTTGTGGCACTTTTGAATGTTTGATGGCCCTGTGATACATTCGAGGCTATTTTGGCTCTTTCAGCTCAAAATTCAACTAATTCCTTTAAACCTTTGAGTACACTTTTTAATTGAGTTTCCTCCGTTTTAAAAACTACTTTTATTTTTGGAGATTTTTATTTAAACTGGTTTCCGAAATCTGCGCCAGATCATGTTTTGAGTGGGGAACCCAATAGTAGTGTACCTCTTGCTATTAAACTTTTTCAAAAGGAAACAGAACAAGTAAATAATGAACATAGGGGCGGTATCGCAAGGGAACAAATGCAGTTTAGCGAAGCAACTCCAAACAAAATAAAAAGTAGCCTATGTGATAGAAAATTGAAAAATAAGAAGAAAATATAAAATAAAAAAGTTGGCGGCGAAGCCTATTTTCCGAGTTATGGGGCTCTGAACTTTTTCATAGGAAACAGCTAAAAATTTCCAAAAATTTTTTTTAAATAGGTTATCTCATAGGAAATTTAAAATATAAGAAAAAAATTAAGTAGAAAAATTAGCTCCGACCCTTATTTCTCGAGTTATTGGCCTCTGAAATTTTCACCATGGTGTTTCCCGACACGGCGCAGCTTAATAAAGATTTTCTGCATTGCAAAGTTTTCTTGTCTAATAAAGTTTTCGTGGACTGCCGGCCTTCGGCCGGCCTTAAGGATTTTCTCCACCATGATGTTTTCCGATACGGCGCAGATTAATAAATATTTTCTGCATTGCAAAGTTTTCTTGTATAGTAAAGTTTTCGTGGACTGTCGGCCTTCGGCCGGGCTTAAAGATTTTCTCCACCATGGTGTTCCCCGACACGGCGCAGCTTAATAAAGATTTTCTGCATTGCAAAGTTTGCTTGTCTAATAAAGCTTTCGAGGACTGCCGGCCTTTGGCCGGGCTCAAGGATTTTCTCCACCATGGTGTTTTCCGACACGGCGCAGCTTAATAAAAATTTTTTGCATTCCAAAGTTTTCTTGTCTAATAAAGTTTTCATGGACTGCCGGCCTTCGGCCGAGCTTAAGGATTTTCTCCACCATGGTCTTTCGCGACACGGCGCAGCTTAATTAAGATTTTCTGCATTGCAAAGTTTTCTTGTCTAATAAAGTTTTCGTGGATTTTCTCCGCCATGGTGTTTCCCGACACGGCGCATATTAATTAATCATTGTATTTCCCAAAACGACACTGCTTGTTAATGATTTTCTGCACATCTCTAAATTGGTTCAAATATTGACCCATCACATTTAGAAATGCAGAGAAAAAATTAAAGGCCAATAACTCAAGAAATAAGGGTCGCAGTTAATTTTTTTTACTTAATTTTTTTGTTATATTTTTAATTTCTTATCAGATAAGCTATTTAAATTTTTTTGTTGAGATTTTTCGCAGTTTCCTATAAAAAAGTTCAGAGCCCCATAACTCGGAAAATAGGCGCCGCCATCTTTTTTATTTAATATTTTCTTCTTATTTTTCAATTTTCTATCACACAGGCTACTTTTTATTTTGTTTGGAGCTGCTTCGCTAAACTGCATTTAAGCCAAATCGTTTAGGTAAACCTTTAAATACAAATTTAATTTCATTTATTCATTCAATTGCAATACATACAGCCTATTGGCCAATTACATTTGTATTGTTTGTTGTCTGGCAACACCATGACTGTATAGTGTTTATTTTTTCTGCTGCTCAAATTTTTGTGAAAAAGATTAAGAAATAACTTAAATTGAATTAAATTAAATTATTGGAGTTGATTTTTGCTTTAATCAAATGCAATATTAAATTAAATACTGGCACTTTGTTGAATTTTTATCACCAACTTGAAGATTTTGTTTTACATCTGCATTTGCTGCTGCTAAATTGTTTTCTCTGCTACCTCTGCTGCTGCTGTTTTTATTTTGCCGTACCGCCATCTTAACTACTGTAATAATTTTTGTAAATTTGATTTACCTATTGAGATGACTGGAAAGAAGTTCCCATGTCACAAATGCAAGAAGGACATTGGTAAAGGAGGCAGTGTTCAGTGTGAGGCTTGTTTGCTTTGGTTCCATATACAATGTGTGGGAATTTCAGAGCAATTGTGCAGTATGATGGCTAAGCAGAACGCAGTCTCTTACAGATGTGAGTCGTGTAAAAATAACGCGCAGTCTCCATCCGACCTAGCTGATGAAATTCGTCTCATCAATAAAAAGTTAGATAGCATTACTAAAGAGATGTCTGCTCATCGTGAACATCTCAACAACCAGATGCATGAACTGAGATCTGATATCCGTGCAGAATTTCTATCAAAGTTTTCAAAAATGGATGATGACATTGCCAGTTGTACTACACATATAAAAAGCTTGGAAAAATGTGTTGAGGACAAGGTCAAGAAACTTGAGAGCACTAACAATACTCTTTATCACAGAATGAATAGAGCTGATGTTGTGATTTTTGGTTTGCTGCCCAACATTGTTGACCTTGATAAGACTGTTATTGATCTGTGTGCTTTTTATAATATTATTATTGATGCTCTTGATATTCACCATGCTTGCTACATGAACAACAATAAATCTGTACTTGTGAGGTTCTGTAATGTTCGTATCAGAGACCGCTTGATGGCTGAATACAATAAAGGCCGATCACTGAAGTTGAGTGACATACTTAGCAGTGATATTAACTCTAGAGTTTACTTGAATGATCATTTTTCTCCTATGGCTGCTAGAATTAATTTCATTTGCAAACGGCTCCTGATTAAGAAAAAAATAAAAAAATTCAACATTTTTAACGCGGACAAGCCGAAAGTATCTATTACTTATGCTAATGGATCCCAAGCTGTAAAGAACTACGACGAGTGTGAAACACTTCTCTCTGGCCTTGAAGAATAATTTTTTTTTAATTTTTGTTTTTAATCTAATTTTTTTCCCATTTATTTGATTAGCTGATTGATTAGCTTTATCTAGATATGAAATTTTTAGCTGTGAATTTTTTAAATTTAATTTTAATTTTTGTAATATTAATCTTCTTTGCAGATTATTCTTTATGGTTCCCCACTATGTTTTTTTTGTTTGGTGATGTCACATAATAATAATAATCTTGGTCCCGTTGGTGGTGGTTCATTTATTAAGAATGTGTTGCATCCTTTTAGCCATCAGCTGAAGGTGGCACATCTTAATTGCCAGAGTATTAGACCTTCTGCTGGTTTTTCAAAAATTGATGAGTTAAAATGCATTTTAAATGAGTCTAAACTTGACCTTTTTGCAATTTCAGAAACGTGGTTAAAGCCGCATGTTTCTACTAGATCAGTTAATATCCCAGGCTATAAATTTCGCCGAAATGATCGTACGGGTTCAAGGGGAGGTGGTGTAGGGTTTTATGTGTCCAACAAGATTAAACATAGGCTTGTCTTCAAAGTGGATGAGGCTGGCGTCTGTGAGACTCTTTTTGTTGAACTTTGTTTTGGTAGGTCAAAAGTTTTGTTTGGTGTTGTGTACCTTCCCCATGGTGACATTGTTACCTTTGAGGATAGACACTACCAGCTGTTTTTAAATTATTCTAATATAATTATTGTTGGAGATTTCAATTATAATTTATTTGAAGCCTCTAAGGCATACAATTTTCGTTCAATGTGTACTAGAAACAATTTGGTTACCTCTCATAATAACAGACCATCTCATTTTGATATAGCCCATAACTCAACATCTCTGATCGATTATTGGTTGCTAAGTGACCATGCAATTATGAACTTCTCTGATCAAATCCAATGTCCCACCTTTTCACATCATGCTTTGATATTTGCGTCTTTCTCTATTGACATTAGTAATATTGTAGAGTACATAGAATTTCTTGATTATAATTCTGTCGATTGGAATGCCTTTTTCTGTTTTTTGTCTGACTTTGACCTTTCATCATTTAAATTTTGCAGTGTTGATGATCAATGCTCTACACTAAATTATATTTTTCAACAGCTTTTGTTATTTGTACCCCTTAGGAGGAAGGAAATTAAATATGAGGTTGATGCGTGGATGAAATCTAACGAAGTGACCTCTGCTCGTATTTCAAGGGACTTGGCTTTTTCTGCCTTTTTATCAGATCCTTCTGATTGTAATAGAAGAACATTTTGTAAATATCGAAACCGTCTGAAAAGGATTATTCGTAGAGAAAAAAGACGATTTTTTTCTAATTTGTTTAATGCTCTTGATGTTTCGGGTGTGTGGAGAATTTTAAGGAGTGCTGGTTGTATTGCTGATCGTGACTCTTTGTTTGAACATAATGCAGACTTAATCAATGATTTTTTTGTTTCAAATAGCAACTGTAGTAATTATGCTTCAGTAGATTTTGGGGAATTTGCGGATTCTGATTTGGGTTTTTCTTTTCGTTGCGTAACTGAACCTGAAGTTTTCCAAGCATTGTGTAGGGTAAAGTCTAATGCACTTGGTGTTGATAATATTTCCATTAAATTTATTAAACTCGTTTACCCTTACTTATCGGATTACTTCCTCTCATTTATTAATAATATATTAACCACTTCTGTTTTTCCCGCAGCTTGGAAGACTGCACGGGTTGTAGCTATTCCTAAGTCGAAGGTGGTGCATGGACCTGAAGATCTTAGGCCCATATCAATCCTTCCCGCCTTGTCCAAGGTCGTGGAACATCTGTTGAAGTTGCAGTTATCTGATAAGGTTATACCATCTCTGTATGAATACCAATTTGCTTTTCGTTCTGGATACAATACAACTTCCTTGATTTTATGTATGACCGACGTTATTAGGGAGGGCCTTAACGTTGACGAGCTTTGTGTGGTAGTTTCTCTTGATATTTCAAAGGCCTTTGATTCAATTGACCATTACAAAATGGTTACTAAACTTAGAAACGAATTTAATTTTTCTATATCTGCTTGTAAACTTATTTGGTCTTATCTGAATGGTAGATCCCAATTTGTTTCTGTAAATGGAACTAACTCGAATATTAAATCGCTAGGTGCAGGTGTTCCCCAGGGATCAGTTTTAGGCCCACTATTATTCATCATGTATATAAATAGTCTTAGTGATTGTGTCAACTCCCATATTTGTAGAGCTTTCATATATGCAGATGACGTTTTTCTATTATTTAAATGTGAACGTGTTTTTTCTGATGTGCTGGAAAGCAACATCAATTTCGGTTTACAACGTGTTCATCAATGGACTCAATCTAATTCACTTCGTTTAAATATTGCTAAAACAAAGGCCATTGGTTTTAGTAAATCGTCAAGTTTTGTTTTTGATTTTGTTATAAGTTTAAATGGAATCACTATAGATTTTGTTGATAGCCTTTTGATGCTGGGTGTTATTGTTGATAACAAGCTTTCTTTCGTTCCTCATTTTAACACATTGCATGGTAAAATCTTTGGCATTTTGCGTAGGTTATTCTCGACAAATTTATATCTACCGCTCTACATTAGAAAGAGACTGTCTCACGCCTTACTAATGCCTCTTGTTCTGTATGGGCTCGAGGCTGCATCGGGTGCTAATGCATCCAACGTGTCAAAACTTAAACGGATTGTCAACATGATAGTCGGTTTTATATACAACATTGGTTTTCGTGACCATATTTCTGAATTTGTATGTCAGTTTCTTGGCTGTTCATTTCAAAACTTTCTTGTTTTTAGGAGTCTAATTTTTTTCTACGGTGTCATTAGAAGTGGAAATCCAATCACTCTTCGTAATAGATTTGTATTCTCTCGGTCAGTAAGGAACCCTCAGGTTATTATTCCTAGAATATCTTGTAACGCTTTTGAAAAATCATTTTTAATTCGTGTTGCTCGATCTTTTAACAATTTACCAAGCCACCTCAGAAACTTCCAGTTAACTACTTATACTTATCGTCAAAAACTACTAGAACATCTTTTGAATACGTCAACCATGCAGACCACCACTTAGTTGGACCTGTTTATTATTATTTTAACCTTTCTTTTTTCTAACTTTAATTATTATGCAAACGGCTGGGGAGCCATGAAATGTAATGAAATGTAACGAAATCATATATTATTTTACATATTTATGTACATAGTTTTTTCATATATTAGTTTTTAATATTAATATTATTAGTTTTTTAATATTCTTGGAACTTATGAAATTGAAGTTATACTCTTTATTCTTTTTTGCTTTATTTTTTTTTTCTCTGGTATTAATATTAAATATTATACTGGTATATCATTCTTACTAATTTTAATAAGATGTAGTTTTTCTGTGTGCCACCCTAATGTAATAAATTGTTCGGCCCTATAGGCTTTATTATTACTGAATTGAAAATAAATGAAATGAAATGAAATGAAATGAAATACTAGTAATAGTACTATTCTATGGTAAGTAAACATAGCACACATCTACATCCCTACACTTCTACACACAACCCGCCCAAAGTAAAAACATTATTGTGAAAAGGTGTTGGAGGGTACTCTTGTTATTAGTGCGTCGAGTTTAGGCCATTAAAAAATTCTATAAGTTTTCGTTTAAATGTTAAGGACATAGAGAAAGAGCGTAAATTCCTAGGTAAAATATTCCAATATCTAGCAGCTTGTACAAGAAAATATCTATCATATGTACCATTGTTTATTCGTGATATAATAATTTGTGGATTTCATTTCATTTTTCATTTATTATTAAATTAAGGATTTCTAAGAGTTCTAGTGAAATTAATCGTACGTAAAATACGTTCAGGCTTTTGAAGCTTTATAGTTCTATTTAGGTAAATTAGTAAACGAAATTTGAGGTAATCATCGAACTTGATTAGAAGAAAGTTATTTACATGATGGGAAACATGATATCCTATTCTAAGTCCACAAGCGAATCTAATAATTTTATGCAAAATGCTTTTTATCTTCATTTTGTTACCCACATTACAGCCCGAGTAAACCTCAATACAGTAGTTGACTCTAGTCATCAGTAGGGCGAGAGCAACAAATTTTCTAACATGTAAAGGTAATGTCAGGTTTAAATGGTATATCCTTCGTAGAGTCATGCAGACTTTAGAGCCGTGGTCGGCAACCTATACACTTACATTTTAAGATTGTGTGAGTTATATTCTCACCCCAAAGCGCTGTTGCCAGTGAAGTTTCGTCTCATTTCCCTAATTTGAAATTTTAGATCTCCAAATGCAAACTAGATTTTATTATGGTCAGAAGAAATGCTCAAGTTTTGTTTATAAAGAAAGGCATCTTTTGTTGTTGATACTTCAATGTAATGGTGTGTAAAAAGAAGGTTTTGCAGAAAATTTTTTTAAAATAATTACCCCCTGTTTGTGTAAGACGTTTGAGTTAAAAATCTTGTCGTTTCTGTTATAGATTAAAGAAAAGTTGTACAAGTTTCCTTTAATCTATTACAAAAACGACAAGATTTCTAACTCAAACGTCTTATACAAACAGGGGGTTAAATATATGCTTGAAAATGCCTTTGCATGTCACGATTTTTTATGCATGACAACGTACGTTGACAAATCAAACCTTCTGGGTTGACATAATCACCCTTATCGCGAATCTCAAGGGAATAATTTATTTATTCCCATGAACAACAAATGGGCATCGCCAATTGTTAGGGAATAAAATAAACATCTGTTGCGAGTCGAACATGCTATTGTGAATTGAGGTGATTGTATTTATTTACTTTTTACGCGTATTTTTATAGTTTTCTTATTAAATTGTTATTATTCTGCAAAATGAATAGTATTTTGCACCGATTTATGCTATTTTTATTGGAAAAAATAAGGAGACGAAATTTGACAGATGCATCAAATCCACTGTGTTTATCGGAAGTAAAAATAAAAACAAACAAGTTTAAGAATCATCAAGAAAACTACGAGTACTAATATTTTGCTTCTTTTTTTTATTCCTAATCAAAACGTTTGTGAACAACTACACATATGTTTTGGGGAAAAACTCGCGGGAATAAAAATCGGCGATGCCATATTTTTTCGAACATGCGAGTTTTTTCACCTGGAAATAATTCACGATTGCAACTTTAGGGAAAAGGAAAATATTTCGAGCGAATAAACATTCACGATAGGGGTGAATAACTTCCTGAAAATAAAAAAATTTAGTAAATTCTCATCACATATATTTTTTTACTTTTTTTCATTTATTATTAAATTCAGTAATACATGTGGCCTCAAGGCCAGTATAAGTATATTACAAGTATAAAATGAGTGGTTATATATTAATAAAATAAAATATATACAATCGTAAAACATCTACATATATAAAATTGTAAAACATATCAACGGCTCCAGTATAGTATAGGTATAACCAAAACCCAATCAATCAGTGGCAAAGCAAATTAATGAAAGTATTGAGAAAGTTTTCTCTTAAGAGATGTCAACGTAAACCCAAAAGAACGTAATTCTCTGGGTAAGAAATTCCAAAGAAAATTGTTTTTCTCTGCCAACACTGATTCTCAACAGTATGCGATAATACTACTTACTTGCCTGAATGTTTTTGCTAGACTGAAGCTGAAGGTCCATACCATCCGTTCTTTGCATATGCATGGTATGCGTTTCTGTACATTCTCTCCGATTCTAAATTCAAGTTACATGCAATAAGTCTTATGCGCAAGTATTTTTGTTGTTTTAATGCAAAAAGAGAAAAAATTTAAATTCACCACACGAACATTTGGCTATAAAAGAGAGCATGATGAATACGACGGATAAAAAGTAGAAAGTAAACCTACTTTATCCGTCCTATGCGCCTATACGTTCTTTGCGTTTTGTTCTGTAACCTACCACATACAATTACCTTGATTATACTTTTTGACACATGCATAAAACGCAACTACGCATTGAAAGGATGGTATGGACCTTCAGCTTGATTAATGCCGTTTATTTCTTAACAATTCGTGTGTACACATACGTCATGAGTAGATAGGTAATGGAGGATGCAAATATCTATCTCTTTCTAACACTATATCTATCTCTCTCTATCTTTGTCTGTTGTGGAAGCTCATGGTTTGTGACGTCAGATATGAGTATGTATGTGTGTATTTGAGAGAGAGGGGGCGTTGACTTTAATATTTGTAGTTTTTGAGAGAGATGGAGGTGTTGGCCTATAATTTCTGATATCCCATGATTAGGGATTTAGAGGATTGGTATTTGGTATTAATAAATATTGTGATCATGAAATTTGGTTCTCTAGTTTAATATTTATCTCATGATTAGGGATTTAGAGGTTTGTCATTGCCTGCCTATCAATAATATGTTGACCACTGTAGTTTTTTTTTTGTTTGTTGTTGGATAAATGTACATATGTTTGCTTGTATCAGAGGGGTTTGTTCTTCAGTTGGGATATATGCTCCCTCAGCTACTACAAAAAATTATGTAGTGGGTGTGTACATTTTTTAGTGTTGGATCTATGTGTGCTCGTATCAGAGGGGTATGGATATAGTGTTAGAAAGAGATGGATTTTGCGGTAACTTATCCATAATTGATAGCTTTTAGTTGTATGTGTACATATTTTATATTTTTAATATTCTATGTATTGGTGTATGCATGGGAATGTTATAGAGGGATAATTTTTTTCTCGTGCTGGAATTGATGTTGCCCAAGCAAAAAATTTGTATGCTGCTGTATTCATTGATCTACATACTTAGTCCCCGTTCACGCTACGCAAGTGTTATTGCTAAGCTTATCACTTTTTATTCTTTGAACTTTCATCGACGCCCTCACAAAACAAAACGTATTGCCAGCACATGTATAGTGTGAACTGGGACTTCTATCATTTGTTCTTTTTCGCGTTTGATTTAGTTGAATTGCTTGGGTGGTAATTGTATACATGTAGGTATGTATGTATGTAAGTAAGCATGCATGTGTATCGATTTGTAAATTCGTGTGCGTAGTTCAATGATTTTTGGGGATCATAGAAACTGTTTAGCTTGTTGGAATATCTGTTCTCCTAGTTGGAATTTGTTTGCTGATGCTGATTGCTTCTACTGTTGTTATTTTTTTCTTCGTCTTCTATTACTCTGAGTGGTATGTATGTATGTACGTACATTCGTATGCGTACTTGACAATTTTTGATTTTATGCATATACAAACATACATATGTACATACTTATGCAAATGTGCTGATATTGCTTTTTCCCGTTTTACAGTATCCAAGGGAACTTTTTTATTCTTTTGTTTTTATCGTTCCTGCTATGTCCATTGGATACTTTTTTATGTTATTGTTTTTTTTTCTAATACGCATGTACATACATGTGCGTGTATATTTTGCTTTGCAAATTTAAGCTGGCTCGATCTTGTTAGAATTGAATGTTTTGCAAATTCAGCGATTTGTTTCTATTATAGGGTTGCATGAACAATGAAATCCATGAAACTACTGAAATGTTTGTTCACTAAAACCCAACTTCGAATAAATATTTTAAACTGAACAAACTGTTGCTTTTATCATACTGTGAGTGGAAACATTTCGTTTCATACTGCTAACACAAAGAGATTGTTCATTGAAACGAGTATTGTTTCATGCTGCTTTATCTCATCTCATTTTTTGTTATTAATACGCAATAAAAGTGTTGCCAGAAAATGATGATGAGAAAATGCTAAATCGGCAAAAAATATTTTGCTAAAATGTTCTGCAGAAGAAAAGTATTGTACTTTACTGGAATATTTCCAGTAATTGCGTGCCATATGAAACAAAATGTCACAAAAATATTATTTAAATAACCAAAAAAGAAATAATTTACAAAGAAAAGAAAATAACATAATGAACAAGAATATAAAATTAATGTAAAATGCTTGAATTAAAAAGTTTTTTCTATAAAATGTCCATACATAGGACAATTACACAAACAAATTATAAATAAATATAATCATATTGACCTGTTAATAATAATTTTAGTTAAAAAATTCGATGTATATCTTTTCAACTAGTTTATTTTCATATTTTTCTCACCTACTTCCAATAATTGCTGGAAATTTATTTAAATGACAGATAGTTCTCGCAAAGTAAATATACAGAAACACTTATGTGAGAAAAGCCATTTTGTGTTTAAATTTACACTGTTTTTGTTACGATTCCCTCGTTTCATGCGGGAAATTTTACGATGCGAGAAATACAGAAACGAAATTAAACTTTTTAAATTGAACATATAAAACATATAAAAATTTAGCAAATTAACATTTTTTAGTTAATTTTTAATTATTATTCGAACTTCATTTGTTTCTATATTTATGATTTTATTTTAAGCAAATTTTGCCAAAAAGCATCTGGCAGAATTTTTAACAGTTGAATGCTTTTCAACGAATGAAAATTAATTTTTTCTCTGTGCCGCACATGTGTAATAGGCTATACTTTTAAATTAAAGTTTTAACTTTTACACATACATAACTAAATAACTAAGTACATATATGTACAATATACCATACATATTAGTAATACATATTTTAAAGCTATAATATAATAATATTATTATTTATTCTTGTAATGAACTGCACACAACCCTGAATGAAATGCTATGGAAAGAAACACACATTTTTAGATGAAAAAAGGAATTGATTTATGAGAAATGAATATGTTCTTAAGCAAATTTGATTATTAGTTTTGTAGGTGTCTAGCGGTTGTGGTCACGTTCTTGCTTTCTTTTAATTTCACGATATAAAAAATTTAAAATGAATGTAAGTAAATATAATTAATAGTTTTTATTGGATTAATTGTTACCGCTAACCGAAAAATTTAATTGAATTAATTGTTACCGCTAACCGAAAAATTTAATTGAATCAGCCACTTCGAAAAGGGCACATCTCCCATTTTTGACAAATAGTTTTTTCATATAAATGATTCGTAAATGCTTCCCTGCGCTACTATGTTTGAAATGGGAACATTTCTTGCATTGCCGTCGTCGTGACATGTACAGAAAAAGGCCACAACTCTTAAGTGATATGCCCTTTTCATAATTATTGTTTAAGCACAGAGTACGTACAAACGCACCGCCGCTCTCATTGCTCTTTATGCGCTTTATACATATAATGTGATTTTTTCTTTGAGTTATGTGTGCTCAATACCGTGAATTTCAAAAAGGGCACATCTCATTAATTTCAAATATATATATAAAAAAAATTTATATAATTACGTCAACTTCAAAATATGTTTGCAACTTTCCTTTGATAATTGGCCTCTTAATGTGTTCCATATATTATTATTTTTTAAATATACTTCATTAGCCAAGATTTACTTATTTTTATTTCCTAAAAAGCTTAAAATTTCAGATGTGTGCCCTTTCGAAATTACCGATTCAATTATTTTCCAAACTTCAAGTGAAATTTGTTTATAAAATTAAAAAATATACCAATATTGTTTGAGTTTTATTAATAAATTAACTTTAAAAATATTTTCTGGGTTTTATATTTTGCTCCCTCACGACATGATTTCTGTTACTTGTTAAAATTTCGTTCTTAATTTTGTCTCATCTCAATTGTTTTTATTGGATAACAATTTTTGATACAGGATTTAACAGAAAATGTGCTGTCGTTAAGCCAAGAAGTTTTGAATGTTTCCCAAATCAAAGCTAAAATAGCGAGTGGAGAGTATAAAATTGTTCCAAAATTAGGAAAAAGCAAGGTCTGGGAAATTTTCGGTGAGGTAGAAATTAATGGATCAATAAATAAGAAGATAGTAGCATGCAAGAGCTGCTTTACCGCATACAAATTTAGTACTACTTCTATTTTGGTAAAACATCAATGTTATAAAGAATCAATGCTGGGACATAACCATAAGGTGGATGTGGACCAGCAAACTAAGGCACGCGTTGTTGAAGCAGTTACCCAATGGACAGTTAAAAACTGCAGGCCATTTAAAATGGTCGCGGATGAGGGTTTAATCAAATATACACAATTGATACTATCCATTGGTGATAAGTATGGATCAGAAGTAGAAGTAGAAAAGATGCTACCGCATCCTACGACAATTTCACGCAATATTGATAAGTTGTACGGACAGAGCTATGACATTTTGAAAGCGGAAATAAATACACTTAGTGGAAGTGGGTTCGCTTTTACAACAGATCTCTGGACAGACAATTATGCCAAAATGTCATATATAGCCGTAACAATACATTTTATTCAGAATGCCAAACTTCACAGTAAATTGCTTGGGTTCGAATCAATGAAGTTTGAATCTTGTACCAGTAAGTTGATGTTTTTTACGTACTAACAGAATGATTTTTATGAATTTGAATATTAATGCATGGTTTTTATTTTTGTTTGCCAATAAAATTCCAATAGATGACAAAATTTTGCGGAGAGTAACTAGAATACTGGATAACTTTCAGTGCAGTCTCGACAAAGGGATGATTGTGACTGACAGGGGATCCAATATGAGAGTTGCGTTTACAGGGTACAATCATATTTTTTGTTTCAACCATTTGCTACATAACATAGTCGAAAAATCCATCAAAGAAATAGCGGACATCGAAGATTTATGTAAAAAGTGCACAAAACTTGTTAAATATTTTAAAAAGTCAGGATGCAATGCAGAATTAACAACGACTTTGAAAAGTTTTACACCCACCCGATGGAACACCATCTACTTTTTACTAAAATCAGTCCATCAAAATTGGACTCAGATTGGCAAAATTTTGCATGAAAAACAGCAGCTGATTAGAATATCTGGTATAAATGAAAATTTGATGCAACAGGTTATTAATGTACTACGAAATTTCGCGGAAACGTCGACAGAACTTGAAGGTGACAGCTATCCAACTCTCCATCTAGCCATAATACATGTTCACTTTTTAAAGCGATTATGTGAGAAAGAAATTACTGATGATCAGGACTGCGTAAAAAAATTCAAAGAAAAATTGAATATTTTGCTGAGTGATGTTGTTATGCAAAATTTGAAAATTTTCCACAAAATAGCTGTGTTTCTGTTTCCCCCAGCAAACAAAATGCTTCAATTTTCAAGTAATGAAAAAGAAGAAATAAGGCATTATTGCAGATGTATGATGAAAGATTTTTCTAGTGACTCTCATCCGATTGAAAGTCACCAAGTCGTGCCTTTGTCAGCAAGAAATGAACAGATTTTCGCAGGATTTTTTCAATCATCGGTTCAAACAAGTGTATGTGACAGCATTCAAAGCGAATTAAGTGTTTATGAAAGCATTCATGAAGTTTTTCATGATGGCTTTGATGTGTTATTATGGTGGGAATTAAATAAGTCTAAATTTCCTCTTTTATACCAAGTAAGCTCTAAGATTTTCGCCATACCAGCTAGCAGTGCGTCTTCGGAACGGGTGTTTTCGGCAGCAAGAAATTTACTTTCTGAAAAACGTTGCATCATTGGGTGGAATACAGCGTCAGTCGAAAAAATTATGTTTTTACATCATAATATAAAAACACAGAATGTCGAACGTGATGCTTAATTCATATGAAACTTTTTTCCATTAAAACTAACTGAATTTATAATTTTTATTTAAATCACGCACTAGTTTTTGGTTTTCTTTGCAATAATATAATTTTAAAATCATTGAATTTTCCTGATAATTACTTTTTTTCAACTTGCATTTGAATAAACCACATAAAATAATGATCATTTGTGTTTTATTATGTTCTCTTATTATGATTGAGCGAAATTTACAAAAATGTCGAACCAGCGTAAGCACATGTACTGAAAAAGAAATTTAAAGTAATAATGTTCTGTTCTTTAGTAATCAGGTACCACCGACCAAACAAGAGGAGTTTTATAAATTTCAAGTGTGCATGTGTGTGTCAGCCTACGCATTCGCAGAACCAAAACGTCTGTACCAATTTCCATTTAGTTTGTTATTGTTTGAAAGTTGGCTTTATCGAGACTGTTTTAAGCAATGTTTGAAGAAAATCGAGCCAGCAGCTTGGAAGTTATACAGTTTTTAATTAACTTTATGACTATATTTTAAATTTTATGTACGAACTATTTAAATAAATAAGAACTTAAACCAGTTCATAAGGCTGAGTTTACATCTGGCATTTCTTGTGTGCCATTTGTCCAAAAAACAAAATTTGTTTTTGATTTGAATGTAAGTGTGCGACAAGTCGAACGTTGTTTATATCGTGGGTTTGACCCTTAATAAATACATGTTTAAATCAAACAGTTGTTCATTAGTAATTAGTGGTTACGCTTTTTTACACTTGTGTGGCACATGGCACACATGTGTAAACGCGGCCTAATAGTTTATTAGTTGTGTGACAAAAATTAAAGAAAACACAAAAAAAGTACTCCTTTCCAAGCGAAAATAACTATTTATATACTTCCAAGCAAAAATATAACTAAAAATTTTATTTGAAATTAATATTTGTAATAAAACTCAAACAATTTTATTATCACCTTAATGCAAAAATACGAAATTTTAAACAACAATAATATTGCATTTAAAAGAAAGATAATTATGTGTACATTTAACTTATGTCTATAAATGAAATATTTTACCGAGGTTGCTCTCACTATTAAAAACTAAATTTAATTTAGATCTCGTTAACATCTTTTAACTTCCTTTTCGGCGATTATTCTAGTATTTTCCTTCAACTGGCAACACTGATCTTTAAAAGCATATTGTTTTTGCATGAACTTAATCGAGATTTACTCAACGCATGTTCTGTTTCACATTTGTAAATGTTTGTATGCTCTTGTATATATGAACAAACCAAAATCGTTTTACTGCGTTCGTAACTATTGAGTGTTCATTGTGCTTGTTTCATAGTTATTCATCTGTATGAAATAGGATGAAACGAATAAAATATTTTAGCGAACATTTCATAAACATCATTATTAAGTTTCATGCAGATGTCTAGTTTCTATGTAGGTACTACATACATACATACATATTTATGTACATACATACATATATAGAATAACGCATAAAGTAAAAAATGAAAATAAAAAATATGGGATCACAGCACATTTTATTATGATACAAGACATACATACATACATATACTCCCAGACCAATTTATGTGCGATCATGTATGTGTAAGTATGTTTTACTTGTTCAATAGTTTTGACTTGAAGAAGTGTCGTCATAGCTTTTGCGATTATATGCCACTTTTGTTGGGGAAGGTTATGGTTTTTAGGTTTCTGTGCAAAGTGAAGCTACATACATACATATCTACATACTACATGCATATGTACGTATATATCTGCTATTCTTCTGTTCTTATTTGCTCTTTCATAGGTTTCGCGATTGCTTGACTCTTTTTGTTGGGGAAGGTTAGGGTTTTCCGTTTGGTGTGCAAAGTTTAGTAATATAAAACAATTTAAAAAATTCAAGGATGAATGTTTTTCGCATTATTATACAATTTTTTATTTTGTATACCATAACATCCTATTGGTTTGAAATTAAAAAAGTTTTAAACATTTTTTGATTTTGTTGTAATATTTATTTATTTTTTTAATAATGTTTTATAATACAAGCATCACATTTATATTGCAATATAAAAATTTATCATTAACATTTTATTTATACTTTTATTAATTTTTAATATTAAAAATAAACGTATATGAATTAATTATATTTATTACATTGATTTTTCTTATTTTAAATATCATACATCTGCACGTGTCTGGTCCTTCTATACAATCTGAGCAGTGCCAAGGACAACAAGAAAAGTGTTCTGCATCATTATTATCCTCCACACCAAAGTCTTCGTTTTCTTTAAGCATGTGAAGAAAACATAGTAGTGCATCCTTATGTTCGTGCATTAACCATCCTTCATATTCCTCAAGAAATTGTTCTACTGTAGATTTCATTGTCAAGTTCTTAACGTGTTGAATGGCTATTTGATATTGTATTAAAATTTTAATTTCATAATGATACACACAAATTTTTGATTGGAATTGCTGTTTTCTCTCTCTATCTCTCTCTCTCCCTCTCTCTACGAATATTCCACATATAGACATATTCACTATTTCACAGCAAATATTTTCATGTAGGCTTCTTAGACTCATCGAATCTACACTTAATATCAATTCAATTCAAATACTCAAAGACATTAAACATAAAATCATTATGGAATCGTTAAATTTAATTAAAAAATTCAGTTCATTAAATAACAAGTCCTTGATACATATAAAGGACTTAGATGTTTCAAGGAAATATAGAGTGGTGTCGGCGCAAAGGACAACGACAAAATATGGTCCAACAGTAAAAATTGAGATGGAGGACCACTTCATGTTCCTACCAAATAGGTATAACACTCTTACCGATGAGGAGCTCACGCACCTCTCAGATGGCACATTCCGGGTGCAGAGGCAAGGAGAACGGAATTTGCTTCTCGATAAGGAGGAGGATGTGGAGGAGTTTTTAATTCCCAATGCCCAATACCCCATTTGGCAGTAATATAAATTTTTATTTTTTTTAGATATATATTTTGCAAGAATAAAACAAAATTTTATATAAATGATGGAATTTTAAATTTAATTTTTTTTATTTAATTCATAAAGAAATTGAAGGCATAAATGACCACAATTAAATGTATTAAACTTCTGATATTGATTATAGTTGTATCTTATATTTTTACCCAGATATTTGATTACTTCTGCAGGAGGTTGTAAGTTTCCAAAACTATCGAAATATTCTATTTCTTTGTTGTTTTTAAAATATGCTACCCAATGTGTACCGAGTCCTGTTGACATATCTAAATTGATTATTCCACATTCCTTTCTCCTCGGACGTTTTGGTAGAGTGTTCAGCATATAAACTCCTCTAAAGTATGGAATTTTTGATGAAAAATTTTGTAGATCAACATCCGTTAATGGTCTAGTGGGTAGCATTTGTATTAGTTTTTTGAGTTCTCTTTACAAATCAAACCATAACCTTTTTTATAGGGTTTGAGAAAAAGTCCTTCGCCTACCGCTATAGATTCTATCGCTCTATTATGTCTAGCTGCTTCCTCAAGTTGTCTTTTTGCATTTTTTGTTGCATTTACAGTCTTTGCTATAGCAGCACCTCCAGTAGCTAAACTACCAATTGCACCCAGAGCAGTTAATATTGGAATTAATGGTAGAAAACCACCAATTTTTGGAACACGTATTATACGTGGTGCAATAATTTGTGATTTTTTCCCCTTCAAAGAACTGTTAATAGTTTTTCGTGCAATTCTAATGGCTGTGTTAATATCCAACGGTTTTTCCTTCTTCAACATTTTTGATGCAGCTCTAATTGATGTATTAAACAGTTTTTTAGCATTTAAATTATTTTTTTTAGCATTTTTCTTTTTTTCCACCCCCATTCCAAATTTTGTTTTGGCTTTCATTGCGTTAGTTATCATATATGCAAATGATTTCTCCGTGAGAGTGCTATCTTTTGAGAGAACTCGGTTCCAAGCTTTGTTTTCAAGTATTTTATCAGCTTTATGTCTAGTAATTAAATCCTTATTTTTAGAGTAAGCAATGTCGTTCTCTTTACAAGCAGAGTCCAATAAATTAATTTCTTTATCACCTCTATCTAAACGTTTTTGTAGTTTTGTTCCAGGTCCACAGTACTGATATCCAGGAAGATGAATTTCAAAAGGTATACAGTTTATTATATTGTTAACTAAACCTTCTCCAATGACAGTTTTTTTATGACTAAACGATTTCCGATATCGTATAACCATATTATTTTATATTTTCTATAATAAAAGGAAGTATTTATGAATTGCATTTAGTTACAAAAATGCAGTTAGTAAAACAACATAAAAATATTTTAGTCCGTAATATTGACGCTTCATCAAACATCAGCTCAAAAATAAAGCATAGTTCCCTCTTGCCAAATTCTATTCGCGCTCTAATAGTTGGCCCATCAAATTGTGGAAAGACTAATATTATGATTAGCTTGATAGAAAGTCCTAATGGTCTCAAGTTTAAAAACATATATTTATACTCAAAATCTTTATATCAGCCGAAATATGAATACCTGAGAAACTTAATTTTACCAATTAAAGGCATGGGATATTACACATTTACAGATAATGAATCTGTTATTTCCCCTAACGAAGCTAAAAGCAACTCAATTATGATATTTGATGATGTTGCATGCGAGAAGCAAAATAATATACGTGCATATTTTTGTATGGGACGACATAAGAATGTTGATTCATTTTACTTATGTCAAACTTATACCAGAATTCCAAAACATTTGATAAGAGACAATGCCAATGTAATTATAATGTTTAAACAAGATGAGAAAAATATGAGGCATGTTTATAGTGATCATGTGGCAAGCGACATGAATTTTGTAAAGTTTCAAGAAATTTGTCGAGAATGTTGGAAGGATAAATATGGATTTTTGATGATAAGCAAAGATAATGAATTAAATAATGGTCGTTACAGAAAACAATTTGACTGTTTCATAACAATATAAATTACTTTACAGAAAAGGTAGTCTTTAGTTCTTAATCTGACTTTAAACTTCATACATCTATTTTTTATAATTTGTCAGATGCATAAAACCTGATCTGATAACATTAACTGATAACTGATCTGATAACCGGAACTGATAACCGATCTGATACCTAATAACCGATCCGATATCTAATAACCGATCTGATACCTGAAAAACTGATCTGATACCTGATAACTGATCTGATAACCTGTTCTGATATCTGAAAACCTAATCAGATAAGCTGAACAGATACCTGATAACTGATCTGATAACCGAAACTGATTGCTGATAACCGATCTGATACCTGATAACCGATCTGATAACCTGATCTGATACCTGAAAAACTGATCTGATAACCGAAACTGATTGCTGATAACCGATCTGATACCTGATAACCTGATCTGATACCTGAAAAACTGATCTGATAACCGAAACTGATTGCTGATAACCGATCTGATACCTAATCTGATACCTAATCTGATACCTGAAAACAGCTCTGATATTTGACGCTAATAAACATGGATGAGAAAGTTTTAAAAGAGCTGGTTACAACAAGAAATGTCTTAAAGAAAAAGCTCCATAGTATAAAAACTGGTGAAATAGAATCATTTGAACAACTAAGAGATACATTTAAACCTATAACAGAACCTCTTAAAGAATTTATAAATACTTCTAAAAATATTGGAAGAATCCCCAAGAAAGAAGAAAGTAAATTCCAAACAAAAATTGAGACCAACAAAAGTTTAAAGCCCTTGAAAACATCAGTCAAGGTAGAGACAAGTACACCGAAGAAAATTGTAGAAGGAACAATATTTGATAACACAATCTTATTTAATGATGCTAATGACGTGAGTGATAAGGATGAAGACGAGTTTTACTCACAGACTTCTAATACTGAAGAGAGTTGTACAGACTTATCACTCTTGGAAGCGAGAAATGAATTAGATACTTACTACGGTCCACATAGAGATCACAATAATGAATGGAAATTTGGTAGTAGTAACATTGAGCTAACTGAAGATAAAATTCACGTTGGCGGACAAAGATGGGCTCTAACACCGGGTTTGTTTTCTTTAATGTTTCATAAAACACCAAAAAACTATGACAAATTTGAACTTGAAATCTACAAAAAAATTTTGATTACAACTAATGCATGCAGGAGAGACTATAAACCCGATGGTCAGATCAAGGGGACTAGAGGATATAAATATAAGCATATAATTCAAAAAATATTTAAAGAAAATAGTCAGAAGAAAATATCTAACGCAGTAGCAAATGCAGCAATTCCTGGTTATAAGGGTGATGGAATGATGCGCTTTAACCCCCAAAAACAAAACTATATATATTGGGATGACCCCAATGAGTTAGTAGATCGACTTCGACTACTGCTCGCATCACAAGCTGCAGGTCATACTAATCACAATAACGAAATTGTATCAATTATTGAAGAATTACGTGAAGCGAATATAATACATTAACTGTAATAATTAATACATATATATGAAGTATGTCTGTTGATAAGTTTGGACATTATCTAAACGATACTAGTGCTATAATTTCTATTAAAAATGCACCTAAGCTGCTGGGGTTCTTTATGGATACGAACAACAACATTGATGTCCAAAACAAAAGGATCAAAAATAATGCAAATGCTCTGGAGGAAAACGATGCTATCAATAAATTGTTTCTGCAAACTCAAATCGAAAAAATAGAAGTCAAATTATTAAATTGCTTTAAGGAAGACAATAATCAAATTCAAGAAAGTCTTCAAGAACAGATAGAGGAATTACAAAGCGAAATAAAATTACAAATAGAAGACAATTATAAAATTGAAAAAGAAATTCTAAAAATTAAATCATCTTTTGAAGAACAAATTGAACAGCTGAATGAGAAAATTTATAGATTAGAAAATTACATGTTCGTATCAATAGCTGAAAGTGCATCAAATAGATCACAACACTCCCAAACAAATCCGTAAAACTACTCAATGTCTCCAAAAAGAAAGTTAGTTGACGAACTCCATAAGCAAGCTCGAAGACATTTTGTACGCCGTAGAGTTGTGATGAAAGGATTAGATGATCTTTGGCAAGCTGATTTAGTTGAAATGGGTAGTTATTCATCGAAAAATAGAAATTATCGATTTTTGTTGACTGTAATTGACACATTCTCAAAATTTGCATGGGCAGTACCGCTGAAAACAAAAACTGCACTCGAAACAAGCAAGGCGATGGAAAATATTTTTCAATTAGGACGAGTTCCAAAAAACTTGCAAACGGATGATGGTAAAGAAGTTTTCAATACACACTTTGGAAAATTAATGCATAAATACAACATTAATCACTACTCAACATATAGCATTATGAAAGCATCAATAGTAGAACGATTTAATAGAACATTAAAAGGAATGATGTGGAAAGAATTTAGCTTTAATGGTTCATATAAGTGGATTGATATATACAAAGATTTACTTAATACTTACAATAGAAATGTTCATCGTACCATTAAAATGCCTCCAATTAAAGTCAACTCAACAAATGAGGAAAAGCTACTAAATACAGTATACAGTCATTTGAAGATGTATAAAATGTCAAAATTTAATGTTGGAGATCATGTACGCATAAGCAAATATAAGCATACTTTTGAAAAGGGGTATACACCAAATTGGACAACAGAAATATTCACAATTAAAAGAGTTCAAAATACATATCCTACAACATACATATTAGAAGATTATCTCGGAAATCCTATCAAAGGTGGATTTTATGAAGAAGAACTTTCAAAAACTAGATATCCAAATACATATCTAGTTGAAAAGGTTCTTAAAACTAAAGGAGAGGAGGCATATGTTAAATGGTTGGGGTTTTCTAGTCAACACAATTCTTGGATAAGTAAGGATGATATATCGTAGTTGGAGTAAAAGAAAAATAACATTACTTATATGTATTTAGCACATTCTGTAATAATTTATGTTTAGAATAAGAAATAAAATCATTTTTATAAACAATGTTGTAGTAAGTTCCATTTATTTGCAATCAGATTCCCATAATGTCAATAACACTTACTTTGAGCTCTAACTCATCAGAGTTATCTGCAAATTACTTCCCTCCTATCGAGTTAAATGGAACTTATGAGTGCGCTCTAACTGCTTTTCATTCATATAATAGCATACCGAATGTAGACGTCTATAACAATATGTTTCACATAGGAGAACATGTAATTAAAATACCAATTGGATCTTATGAATTAAATGATATAGTTGATTACTTAGATCAGCAATATAAAGACTGCTGTCCAACAAATAAAATTCGAATAGAAGCTAATAACAATACAATGCAAGTTAAAATTAACAGCTCTAAAGATTTAATAGATTTTAATAAAGAAAATACAATTGGAAAACTTTTGGGATTTAATACTAAAATCCTGACTCCAAACCATGATCATTACTCAGATCTACCAGTCAATATATTTAAGGTGAATCTCTTGCGAGTTGAAAGCAGTATCGCTGTTAATACATACATGAACAATTCCAAGGCGCATACACTACATGAATTTCCGATTAATGTTCCTCCAGGCTATAAAATAGATGAAATCCCTAGAAATCTAATTTATTTACCAGTCAACTCCCAAGAGATTAGTTCACTTGCTCTACGCGTGGTTGATCAGCACGGTGACTTAATAAATTTCCGAGGAGAGGAAATAACCATTCGCATACATTTGAAACCATCTAAATAATGATAATATATAACACAAACATATCAAAGAATAAAGCTGTATATAATTCTAAAACTATACTAGAACCTAAGCGACAGTTGAAGAGATCAGTCCAACAAAATCTGACCAAATCAAATCAAAACTTTCTCAAGTCGTTAAATTTAAAATTGAAAACGAAAAAATGAATTCAATAATGGATGTACTAGATAAGCCATTATCTGATGAGAGTATAATCAAAAAAGACTATCACACATATGTACCATATCTACAATCATATAACAATAATGACGAAATTCGTATTTCAATACAAAATCAAGATCTGTACGTATTGCCCAGTGAAAGTTATATATATGTGGAAGGATTTATTGTAGATGATAAGAGCCCAAAATCCTCTAATTTAAGCTTTAAATTAAAAAACAACTTTGTAGCGTATCTCTTTGATGAAATCCGTTATGAACTTAATGGTATTGAAATTGATCACACAAGGCATTTAGGACAGACAAGCACCATAAAAAATCTGATTTCTTTATCACCAACGGAAAGCACTGTCATGCAAAATGCTGGATGGAACAAAATTGATAATTTGAATATTGAAAATGGATATTTTAATTTCTATGTTCCACTTAAAATGCTCTTAGAATTTGCGGAAGACTATAACAAAATAATACTAAATGGTAAACATGAATTAATACTCTTGCGTAACAAGAATGATGAAGATCTTGTACAATCGAGCACTTCTACTGACAAACCAAAACTTACAATTTCGCTAATCTCTTGGAGAATTCCCCATGTACACTTATCCGATCATAGTAAATTGAATATGATTAAAATTATCAACAATGCTGCTTCTATACCAATAGCATTCCGCAGTTGGGATTGTCATGTAAATCCACAATTAACTACAGGAACTAGCCATATCTGGAATGTTAAGATGGCTGCAAGTAGAGAGCGACCCCGCTTTGTATTGATTGCATTTCAACAAGATAAAAAGTTTGTTCATTGCGATCTCACTAACTTAAAAGTACATTTGAATTCAGTTTCATATCCATATGATGATCTTAACTTAAAATTTAAAAATGAACGCTACGCAATTCTATATGATATGTATGTAAGATTTCAACAAAACTATTATATGAAGGAGTCACAACCTCTTCTAACTTCCCAAGAGTTTAAGAATAATGCACCCATTATTGTAGTAGATGTTAGTTATCAAAACGAAACACTTAACAACGGACCAATTGACATAAAAATTGAATTTGAAACAGCAACAAATATTCCAGCCAAAACATCAGCTTATTGCATTCTTATTCATGATCGTCTAATTGAATACATACCTATAAGAGGACAAGTTCGTAAAATCTTATAAATTAAAAAAGATGAACAATAATATAGTTTTTATAGACTTGCAAGGTTTCAAGAGTAATGCAAATGACTTTATCGTAAAAGAACTCGCAATCGTTTTCAAAAATAATCAACACATAAATTTTATCATAAAACCTCCTTTTGATTTTAAATGTTTATCAACAAAAAAGCAAAGAGAAGCAAACTGGTTAACAAAACATTATCATCATCTAAGCTGGAACGATGGGACTGTTTCATTTAAAAGCATTTGCGAATTTCTAAGAGCTAATGTAGGTGATTCATATACTATATATGTTAAAGGTGAGGAAAAGAGGCAATGGTTAGAAAAAATTGTGCAAAAAAGTGTTTTTAATATTGAAGATATTGGCTGCATCAACTTTAGTCAAATAGGGGTGAAGTATCCAGACCTATTTTATTGCAGCTATCACATCAATGGTATTTGTGCTTTACGGAATGCAATCTTACTTGAAAAAGAAACATCGGAATGAAAACAAATTGTTATCAGTTATTTTTAGTATATTATTGGTTTTATTTTCAAATATATTATAATACATGTATGTTGATATGTTACAATTTTAAATTTAATTGAAGTGTATAAATAAAAATGTTGTAAAAACTAAATAATTATATACATATATATGTTACAAATTTATATACTTATGTATACATAAAAATAATATTTTAATAAAAATATAAAAAATAAATAAATACACAAAAAAAAAACATATGAGATTGTTTCTTAAAACTGAATTAATGAATGTAAAACTCGTACATAAACATTTGAATATAATACATAAATATTAAAAAAAAAAATATTTGGATTCACGATTAAATAAATGTTATACATCACTGTCATCTCATATATATATATATATATGTATATATATATATATATATATATATATATATATATATAGATTAGTCAACTGGCATTGACTCACTAACTCGATCTCTATAATGACCCCAAGCTCGTGTTTTTACATGATCTTCCAAAATATTTCTTTTATCATCATTGTAGTTAAGGACTACTTTAAATAGCTTTTGTGTGTACAGTTTGTGAGTTTTTGATCTAATCAAATACATTTCATCTGATAGCACTTTCTGATCAAATAAACAATTTTTATAATCGTTTAGAGTTAACTTATTGACGGCAGATTTTTTAACTCTTTTAGATTTTTTGACTTCTTCAGAGCTATGGGTTGAAAATGAGTACATTTTGGATCTTAAACCTACAAACTCGGTCATTATATCACCCTTGTTCTCGTCCTTCATCATTCCTAAAACCTTTTTATTTGCTAGAGGTAAACAGAACTGATTATCTTCAGAATAATCCGATGTATCGAAATTGGAATCAATATCATTACGAATGTCATCATAAAAATCGTCAGTTTGAATCGTGTAGATGAATGAATCTGTATCCATATAGTTAAGAGAAATTGTATCTTTAAACTTTTGTTTCATGTAGAGGTAGTGGAAGTCGTACATCTTCCACTTAGATAATTCTAAAACTGCTAGACCTATATATGTGGGTTTATCGTAATATGGTTCCAGTTCTTTTAACTCAACTGCATACATATTATCACCGAATTTTTTCAAACTTAAAAAATTCGGTTTAGAAATCAATGCCCTCAATCCTAAATGATTTCTGTTTGTAGTTTCCCACTCTGTAGCAATATGGATAACTTTTCTTTTATCAACATTTTCCATAGTCTTCCCATAAACAGCATTATTAAGAAGCTTAAAAAAGTCCTTCTCAAATGCATTTTTGGCATTCGTACGATATGAATTATTTAGGTCAATGTATTTTTTAAGCCAAGGGGACTGCTTAAATCTTAATATTCTGTGTATTTTATGTAATACAAGCCCGTTTGAAATACATTGAAGTAAGATTTTATGATGAATAACATAATTCCTTTTGAATGTAAAGTCTGCTATTAACTTCTTACTATTATATTGTGATGTTTTTTTGTTTTGGGGACAAAAAGGGAGGTCATTATGTGCGTCATGAAGTGAGTCTGGATACTCAATATCTACTTCTAAATAGTAACCAACTTCTGGTGTATTAGGAGCTTCATTGATATTAAAGACTTCAATTTCTCCAGAACTTAACCATTCGAATCCCCCATAAGGCAAAGGTTGAGACATTGCCCAACCATATAAATTATTAGCATCTAAATACATCAAATATTCTGAAGGCTTGTTTCTATCAAAATCTTTCATGTATTTGTTGTTAGATTTTGAATATCTTCTTGAGCACTGCACTAGCCCACCCCTTATACCATTTTGAACAAATGAATGCATTTCACAATCTGTAATTAGCTCTAAGGTTACTTCTGTAGTCCTCAACATGGCATCCCATGATAGTCCTGGTGCAGTATAGTAGTGAGCGGGATCTAGACTATAAATACTCTTACATATTTTTCGAAAGTTTTCAAAAATATCTGTAAGAAGTAATACATCAGTTTTGAGGTACAGCTCAGTATAATCCAGAAGGGTTCTACAATCGAACTCACTCCACACTTTTTGTGCATGTTCATAGTCATCAACAGAACATTCGTCATTGCTTAAAATATTAAAAAAGTTCTGTCTACTTGGAAGTTCAGTTTCATCAAACTTTAATATAGAGTCCATATAAGAGTATGGATACACTCCTTTTCTTCTTAATAAATTAAATTGGTTGTCATTTGGAAATATTTCGCGAACTGTTTGTAAATCAGATACGTCAAGATTTTTTGCCAAAGAATCTAGACTTGAGGCCATAAACCTGAAAGAATCTATAAAGCGTATTTCGAATCCATGATTCTTTTTTAATGAAATATAAACTGAGAGGGAAATATAACGCTCTTTGTTTAGGGGTATAACTTTTATGGTAGCATTTTTTATTGTGGAAAGATGATTGAAAAAGAGATGTAAATCATATGCAGAAAGATTGTGAAAAAGAACAGGTATAAAATTAGGTACTCTATAGTTTAAATTACATACATTATGTGCTGCACCACGATAACTACCCGTAAGATGACAGTGATCTATAACTTTATCATTAAACAACTCTTTTCTACAAATATGACACACTTGTGCATTATTGTGGGCTTGCACATCTTCGCTAGTCATATTAATAGATTTTGTT
The DNA here is from genome assembly GCA_944452675.1 of Tachina lurida. Lineage (NCBI taxonomy): Eukaryota > Metazoa > Arthropoda > Insecta > Diptera > Tachinidae > Tachina > Tachina lurida. The sequence continues at coordinate 15,455,343 of OX101757.1, read as the reverse complement.
TTTGATAACTGCTCATCAAATATGTTTGATGCATCTTCCACTATTTTTTTAACAAACATAATTGCTGCATCTTCCCCAAAATAATACCTATGCCTATTATATTCTTTCTTAAAGCTACACTTTACATAGTAACCGAAAGCACAAGGGATATGCTTTTGAATGTTTGTAGTATTACTACTTACTTTTTCGTCAACTTTTTCTAAAGTTGACTCAAAATCAGCATATATGACATATGGGACATCCATCTGTTTATGAATGTTTTTAAAGCTTTTGAAAACATCCTCGGGCTTAGGCATTTTGACGACTTTCTTCAGACACACATTCTTGTGATGCTTATACACATATTCATCATGAGTATGGTAGAGACAAGAGTTGCAAACAAAGATTTTTGATGTATGCGATGTTATGCTGGATCGTAAAAGTCTAAAATTGAAATATATAGATTATATCAAAGAAATATTTATGTACTTTAAAAATTAAAATAATAAAAATTATTATGATTATTTGAAAATACTTACTTTGAAATATCTTTGATGTACACATAGTGGAAATTTTCATTCGAATTGAGCAAAAGTAAGTTTATATGCTTTGCTTTTTCCCCACTAGTCACATAATATGGTCCTATTATTGATGACTCATTATGACCAAAAACATTTATGCTAATGTCATTCTGTACTTCAAATTTTGTTAGCTGTTTTAAGGGAAGTGGGAAATCTAGCCCCTCAAAGTTGACCTCTATGCCTCCTAAAACAATCCTGTCACTTCTTATGTTTTCTATATTATACGAGTAGTGGAATTTTCTTTCTGCAACACTTAGCATATCATTTTGATTTAAAGCAGCAACTAAGCACCATTTGAAGCAATAAATATCATCATTTTCGATATTGATGCATGCACCCTTATTAACTATAGCTTTTGGCAAGGGTATGAAATATGAGCCTCTTATAATCGATGACTTGTTAATATTTATTTCAAGAAATTTTATACAGATTAATGTCCATCCACTGTCTCTCTCTTGAAATTCATCCGTTTTTATAGTAATTTCATTCACATGCTTTTTGTATAGTTCTTCCACATCGTCCGAAATGGTGACCAATGTCATTTTTGATATGTGTACCAGTGGAGAAACAATCATATCATCGTTCATCAGTTTCATGTACTCACATGTTAGCTCAAAATTAAATTTAAATGAAACATGCTTCCTGCTACATTCATTTAGTTGTTTAGTAACACTATTTCTTGCATTTAAGAAAAATTCTGGGAACAATATTCCCTCATTTTTATTTATGAAGGAATATACTTCTATCCTTCCATTGAAGTCGCTGCTTATCTTTGTCAGATCATTATTAATATGTACTTGCTCAGAATTTCTCTTATGCTTTGTGGTTCTAACATGAGCCGTCCATGATGAAAAACCTATTACTTCATTGCAAGATTTACAATGTCTGCATAAAATATTCCTAGCGTCCCCCAGGCTGGTTGAAGAATGAGTTTTTTTATGATCCTTGAGCTTACCATGCGACATAAATAGCTTTTTGCAAACACTGCAATGTAGCTTCATATGCACCTCCAACATTTTGACACTGCTAAGAGTCATCGAGCAAACTGAGCAAATTGTGGATTTCATTTCTCTTTAATTATTGTTGATATTAATTTTTTAACACAATTTCAATAATATCACTTTTACACTGATTTTATTACTTTTTTTTTTTATTTTAGTCCACTATAAAAATTTTGGAAATTTTTGATAATAATATGTAATTATTGATTAATGGGTACCGCTTTAAATAGATTGTATATAACAGAAGTACTACAGCACACTAATCGGAGTTGAAATATTACTTTTCATTAAGTGCGATCAGAACTGTTCACTGTGAAGTAATAGGATAAAAATGAGAAGAAGAAGAATACAAAATAAAATGTTTATACATATAACCATATAAAAGCTAAATTTATTAGAAAGCAATAGGAAGCGACGCTTTACAGACATTCGCACCCCTTCTAGTAGGGATATAGTTTCACGTTGCACAGCAAACGGAAAACCCTAACCTTCCCCAACAAAAAGAGTCAAGCAATCGCGAAACCTATGAAAGAGCAAATAAGAACAGAAGAATAGCAGATATATACATACGTACATATGCATGTAGTATGTAGATATGTATGTATGTAGCTTCACTTTGCACAGAAACCTAAAAACCATAACCTTCCCCAACAAAAGTGGCATATAATCGCAAAAGCTATGACGACACGTCTTCAAGTCAAAACTATTGAACAAGTAAAACATACTTACACATACATGATCGCACATAAATTGGTCTGGGAGTATATGTATGTATGTATGTCTTGTATCATAATAAAATGTGCTGTGATCCCATATTTTTTATTTTCATTTTTTACTTTATGCGTTATTCTATATATGTATGTATGTACATAAATATGTATGTATGTATGTAGTACCTACATAGAAACAAATCGCTGAATTTGCAAAACATTCAATTCTAACAAGATCGAGCCAGCTTAAATTTGCAAAGCAAAATATACACGCACATGTATGTACATGCGTATTAGAAAAAAAAACAATAACATAAAAAAGTATCCAATGGACATAGCAGGAACGATAAAAACAAAAGAATAAAAAAGTTCCCTTGGATACTGTAAAACGGGAAAAAGCAATATCAGCACATTTGCATAAGTATGTACATATGTATGTTTGTATATGCATAAAATCAAAAATTGTCAAGTACGCATACGAATGTACGTACATACATACATACCACTCAGAGTAATAGAAGACGAAGAAAAAAATAACAACAGTAGAAGCAATCAGCATCAGCAAACAAATTCCAACTAGGAGAACAGATATTCCAACAAGCTAAACAGTTTCTATGATCCCCAAAAATCATTGAACTACGCACACGAATTTACAAATCGATACACATGCATGCTTACTTACATACATACATACCTACATGTATACAATTACCACCCAAGCAATTCAACTAAATCAAACGCGAAAAAGAACAAATGATAGAAGTCCCAGTTCACACTATACATGTGCTGGCAATACGTTTTGTTTTGTGAGGGCGTCGATGAAAGTTCAAAGAATAAAAAGTGATAAGCTTAGCAATAACACTTGCGTAGCGTGAACGGGGACTAAGTATGTAGATCAATGAATACAGCAGCATACAAATTTTTTGCTTGGGCAACATCAATTCCAGCACGAGAAAAAAATTATCCCTCTATAACATTCCCATGCATACACCAATACATAGAATATTAAAAATATAAAATATGTACACATACAACTAAAAGCTATCAATTATGGATAAGTTACCGCAAAATCCATCTCTTTCTAACACTATATCCATACCCCTCTGATACGAGCACACATAGATCCAACACTAAAAAATGTACACACCCACTACATAATTTTTTGTAGTAGCTGAGGGAGCATATATCCCAACTGAAGAACAAACCCCTCTGATACAAGCAAACATATGTACATTTATCCAACAACAAACAAAAAAAAAACTACAGTGGTCAACATATTATTGATAGGCAGGCAATGACAAACCTCTAAATCCCTAATCATGAGATAAATATTAAACTAGAGAACCAAATTTCATGATCACAATGTTTATTAATACCAAATACCAATCCTCTAAATCCCTAATCATGGGATATCAGAAATTATAGGCCAACACCTCCATCTCTCTCAAAAACTACAAATATTAAAGTCAACGCCCCCTCTCTCTCAATTACACACATACATACTCATATCTGACGTCACAAACCATGACCTTCCACAACAGACAAAGATAGAGAGAGATAGATATAGTGTTAGAAAGAGATAGATATTTGCATCCTCCATTACCTATCTACTGTCATGGAGAGGGCGCGGCGCCCTTAAATTGCCGACCACGGCTTTAGAGCAAATGTTGTCTATGTGTGATTCAAAAGACAGTTTTTCATCAATAATTATGCCAAGACATCTCATTTGGCTTACCATTTTAACATGAGAATCTAATATTTTCAAGTTTAAGTTAGGTTAGGTTAGGTTAGCAGGCTGCTGGTAAGGAAGGCTGAAATTTTAGAGTCCAGCTCACTTGGGTCCAATACAATGATCCCTTTGTGTTACCTGTTAATTGAAGAGAATATAGTGAGAGAGGGTGATAGGGAAATGATAGTGATAGAGAAGACAGGTAGTGAAGGAAGAGATAGGGGATAGAGGAAGGCTTCATTCTTTTACAACCCTGCTCTTTGCACATTTTTAATAATGCAGTGTTGCAGCGCCATCTGGTGTCAAATGAGGCGTATTAAATTTTGAAGCTGTGTTTAGTAGCAATTTTATTGATTATTTTACTTCGCCAATTATTCTGCTACACAACGAAGGAGGGCGCTCTGATGTACATTAGGATTATTATCTGATGAAGTCGGTATAGTTTTTAGTGACCAGTTCCTTATGCCTGCATCACTAGAAGTTTTCCCACAACAACTGATACAAAGGACACTAATGCACTCAGAAAAATGCGTGGTGTTGTTATTTTTTTTTAATGACTGTCGGAGACCGGGCTCGAACCCAGGCTGCAGGTTTTTTGTAGTCAACGTGCTAACTACTTCAGCCAACGCCACCCTCAAGTTTAAGTTAATTTGTGTTGCATCAATCCTATTTGATCCAAAAATCATTGCAAAGTCTTGCTGGGTTAACATGAAGATAGTTTGAAGTCATCCAATTATTTAGAACAGTTAAATCACTATTAATATTTTCTGAATATAGGACAGGTGTGCATTAGAGCGTCTCGCCCGACAGGCAAAAAAAGTTCTCCGTACACCAGCGAATATGAAGTATTGTTCCAAGGAGATTTCAAAAAAAAATTTTTTATTTTTTTTGCCGAACGTAGGGGTCGCCTTTTTAGTTTTTTCGTTATATCTTCCATATTTACAGTCCGATCTTAAAGTTTGATGTAGTGAATTTTTTGTCTCAGGGAGGCCAATATTTTTGCTCTTGGGTCCATTAACCTCAAGTGTACCGTTCTAGTACTTACCCCCCAAATCTTATTTCCTACCACCCTAATATGACACCTTAATGTTAGAAATTTATAGTTCTCAAAAAATCATAAAACTTTTGCTAAGAAAGTATTTCGATCAATACAGCACAACTATTTAAAAAATGCTTTTATAAATTCATTGTTGCAGACCGTAGGGGTCACCTTTTTAAATTTGTCATAGCTTCAGTATTTACATACAGATATTAAAGTATAATATATAGATGAGTTTGTCTGTGGCAGACCAATTTTTTGTTAATTCAAAAGTCTTTGACCTCAAAAGTCTTTGACCTCAAGTAACCTTTACATCATACCTCAAATTATACAACAAGGAATAAGAAACAAAAAGCAAAGTAAAATAATAGAAATTTTAGTCGATCATATCTTGACGTGATTCCAGATGGCTATATTTTTTATGGCTCTAGAGTTTAGAAAAAATGTGGCCCATGCGTTGCTCGTCGGTGTCCGCCATGGCAGATTCATGTACTACATGAATAAAACGCTCGATGTTGTGAGAATGAGATGGATAAGCTGTGAAAATAATTAGGTTTAGCAAAGAAAACTATGAAATGAAGATATTTTTCTTGCGCTTACCTGGTAATTCGATTACATTTTGCGAACA